>JACTOM010000045.1:2716374-2903877 GCA_015832385.1 Elymnias hypermnestra | reverse complement strand
TATCTTTATTCAAGTAGGCATATTACAGCACTTTTGAATCGTCAAATTTTTGTTTTTTCTTTTCCTTTCCACACTCTAATTCTAATGTACGTCTGATGATGATACTCCAGAACGACTTAAAATCTAAAGTTACGAGGGTTCCTTCGCGCCCCGATCCGAGAAGAGCCCACAACAAACTCAGTCGGGTATTCTGTTTTTTTTGTTATCATCATCATTAAAATATCATGTTAGTTTAATATATTTCAATTCAAATTAGAGCAGTTCGTTCACTCCCACGCGTTTCTATCGTCTAAGTACTCTTGCAACTTATAATACGATTTTTCGATCAACTTTCTTTTAACAAAGACTTTGAATTTATTAATTGACATTTCTAAAACGTCTTGTGTGGGAGTTTATTATAGAAACGTATAGTTACCCTTAAATGAGTTGTTAATTTTATGCAGCCTACTAGAATTTACAACAAGTTTGTTTTTGTTTCGTAAGTTATATGATATACATTCACTCTTTTTATTAAAAGAGTCAATGTTTTTGTGTACGTACAACAAATTTTCTAATATGTATACGCAGTGAACTGTCATTATGTTAACTGCCTTGAATTTTAGTATAGATATCTTTAGTGTTTTTACCATTATTTGTATTAACACTTTGACTACCACTGCGGGTCGACATGATCGGCACTAGTACTATGGTTACGATAGTGCCGGACCTCTCTGATAACATAACAAATTACATTTACCTACATAAATTAATGTACATAGGTAATTGTTATTGGATATCTTATATATCTGATATACCAGAGATCCGACAGACTCAAATATAGTACAAGTGTCGGTCATATTGACCCTCCGCGGCAGTCAGTGTTAAGAGATGTAATACAACTTATGGTGAAAAAACTAAAGATATCTATACAACTTTAATACAACAGTGACAAGTTAAGTAAAAGTTAAGTATGCCTGTGGTATTGTATTTTTTATTAATCATGAAGCGATTTTATTTGTATAGAGATCATTAAACCAAAATCGAATCTTGTTAATGTAGACATTTATCTATATACACATAATGTGAATAAACGAAAAGCGATTACTGTTTCACTCTAATTATCATACAAATTCTTTTACACGGTGAGAACGTGTTTCTCCATAATACCACTGGATCAGGATATATAATTAAAAAACATTAAATCCCTGAATCAGTACGAAACCTCCAAGAGCATGCAAGCGATTGATTTGAAATTGGCTAAACCTTTTGTGACATTGACGGTTACTAAAGACAGGTTTCGTTAGATTCCTAAGGGACCGGGATATATAAGCAAAATTTGAATTCACTCACTTGGCACAATATCTCCAAACTATTCGCCTGAAGGACTTGAATTTCGTAAACAATGTTAAAAACGTCCTGTTACAAAACGCATGTAATAATGTTGATGATTATTTAAGCGACAAAAATGGTTGGACTTGATTCCAGTCGCACACGAAAGCTAAACACATTGTAACTTGCAAAACTATCTTTATAAAAGTAACCGTCGAGTTTCTTGCCGGTTTCTTCCCAGCGGATTCAACTTTCCGAACCGGTGGTAGATTTGTTACCAACGGACAGACTACAGATGATTTAAACGTGATTTTTGAGCCTACTTGAACAGAAAATATTTTTATTTTGAATTCTGGACTACCTTTTCTATTCAGAGGGTTATTATTTTAAACGTACTTATACAATCTTAAATTTTATAAAACTTTTTGGATTCGTAAACTGTATGATAAGAAATAAAATGAAAATACATTTTTAACAAGAATAAAAATGTTACAAATAATTTATAACTTAGATATACTCAGATACTTGTTTCCGTAACGTTCTTATTTTTTATTTATTATCCAAAAATGAGTATTAGCAAAGAAATAACTCTGGTATTGTATAAATTCTGGTATTGTCTACATGAAATAACTTTAAATTAAGTCGCTTTATTACAGTTAATGTTACAATCTTATTTAATTTATTTCAAATAATATAATAAAACGTAGCAATCATTATTAATCACAAGGTTTCTTACCTTTAAGGAAGTATTAGAAAATATCGTGATACAAACAGGACACGATTTTGCATATTTAATTTTACCGCTAGCTGTTATAGTTCTGACCATTTTTCAAAAACGAATACATTTACATAATGTCATGTTGATTTTGCTGCTCGAATATCGGTTGTTTAGATTAGTAAAAATAAAGTAAGTAGCAGCCCTTTAACGTCCCACTGCTGGGCACAGGCCTCCTCACTCCGAGGAGCGAGGGTTTTTAGAGAATAGACCCACCACGCTGCTCCACTGCGGATCGGCAGGCATAGTACACAAGTGCACTCTCTATTCCTTCACTCTCATAGTCCGATGTGACGGGAATCCGACACGACCGGAGAGAGATCAGGCGCAGGACCGACGGCTTAACGTGCTCTCCGAGGCACGGGGGTGGATCACACCGCCAACTTCCCAACTTCGGGCAAATATTGAGAAATTCTTAATAGAAAGGTCAATATTGATTTTTGAATTAGCTCCGACCCGGGACTCGAACCCAGGACCTCATGTCTGTAGTCGAACATGCTAACCGTTAGACCAATGAGGAAGTTGTTTAGATTAAAAAATCAAATTTCATGTATATACTGTGTGTTTAAAAAGTATCGCGAATTTTGTGTTTTTTCAAAAATTATTTATTTATTCATGAATATCTATTTTGTNACGACCGGAGAGAAATCAGGCGCAGGATCGACGGCTTAACGTGCTCTCCGTGGCACGGGGGTGGAGCACACCGCCAACTTCCCAACTTCGGGCAAATATTGAGATTCTTAATAGAAAGGTCAATATTGATTTTTGAATTGGCCCCGACCCGGGACTCAAACCCAGGACCTCATGTCTGTAGTCGAACATGCTAACCGTTAGACCAATGAGGCAGTTGTTTAGATTAAAAAATCAAATTTCTTGTATATATGTAAAATTTTTGTAGACGTCCTTTGTACGAGTATATAAATTTCGAAGATCTGTTTGAAAAAGATTTTATGTATTAATAACTTATTGGAAAAGTCTATGTGTACATATGTATATCGACAGGCCCTACGTATACACAGTGAACTTGCATTTTAGACATTTTGACTTATTTTGTAATTAAGATTGTAATATAAATAAGTTCAAGAAAATATTGATAAATGGCGTGACCCATTTATCAATCTTTTCTTAAACGATATAGCTGCTAAAACTTGATTGCTTAAGGAAACACGTCTTTGAAACACTGCAAAATTACAATTGTGTAACTAACTCTTTGTACGTAGAGGCCAAAAAATTATCAAATACGAGTATGTCATAGCGACGACGAAGCGATATTTGATCATATTTAATACGTTTTAAAGTTGTATTAAATATAAGAATATTAAACTAAAATATCAACTTTCAAGAATAGGAAATTATACACTATCTACACATGAAGTTTTCAGGTAATAGGCATCTGATTATGGATAAAATTAAAAATCTTTTAATATTAGGGATGTAGAAAATTTTTAAAAACATATATACTAACACTACCATAATGGTCTGGTGGTCAGCTTGTTCGGTTACAGACAAAAGAGGATATTAAGTTTTTTGTTAAGAAATTGTCGGTATTTGTACAGTGTGCTCCACTCCCGATCTTTCTCTGGTAGTGTCGCAACGCACTATGAGAGTGGCGGAATAGAGAGTGCATTTGTGTTAGCGCATACACTTGTGTACTATGTCTGCCAACTAGCAGTGGAGCAGCTTGACGGGTCTATGCTCTAAAAACCCTCTCATGCGAGTAAAATGTCCAGCCGTGGGGCGTTTATGGGCTATCACTTACTTACTATAGACTCACATTCTCTCTGCATGCACACACGCCACTTATACACAAGAAACTTGTTTGCAATTTAAACTTTACTTAAGAATAAGTTAAAAAATCCGATGTTAGATTTTAAAATGAAAATAAAAAAATAACCCCTTCTACAACTATTTGCATAATATGCAGTTTATTGCCTTTTTTTATTGGTGACTGGTTAGCGCTGGACTGTGATCTCACCTAACAGTAAGTGATGATACAGTCTAAGATGGAAGCGCGCTAATCTGGTAAGAGGCGATATACCTCATATGTCATATGTATTTTCCAATTTATTGCCATGTATTATAGGTATATTACATGAGTTTTTAGTCATTATCATTTTTATAGCATCGTTTTGTACTCTTTTCTGTAATAGCTGTACAGGAAAAGAACATGAAACTTTAACTAATGTTACCATGCGTGTCGGTATTTCATAATTAGGAATAATTTAAATTACCATTGATTGATTTCAATGTATCAAGTCTATCAAATGACGTGACTAGGAACAAATTAATTAATTTAACATAAAGTTCCTTAATATGTTTTTTGTAAGATAACTTTTACTTGATGCATATAAAAAATGCACCGAACGGCATTCAGGTAGACATTAAATTGAGTTACATATTCTTGTTAAAACAAATGCGCGATCGGATAATTAAAAATTGACTAATTATTATTTATTATTATGTTTCACTTCACTGCCTCATTGGTCTAGTGGTTAGCATGTTCGACTACAGACATGAGGTCCTGGGTTCGAGTCCCGGGTCGGGCCAATTCAAAAATCAATATTGAGTTTTCTATTAAGATTTTCTCAATATTTGCCCGAAGTTGGGAAGTTGGCGGTGTGATCCACCCCCGTGCCTCGGAGAGCACGTTAAGCCGTCGGTCCTGCGCCTGATCTCTCTCCGGTCGTGTCGGATTCCCGTCACATCGGACTATGAGAGTGAAGGAATAGAGAGTGCACTTGTGTACTATGCCTGCCAATCCGCAGTGGAGCAGCGTGGTGGGTCCACGCTTTAAAAAACCCTCGCTCCTCGGAGTGAGGAGGCCTGTGCCCAGCAGTGGGGCGTTAAAGGGCTGCTACTTACTTACTTATTATGTTTCAACAAGAAATTGCATCTTTTCAAAGTTGCAATTTAACTATAATTTTCGGTCTCAGTAATATAGTGGACGTGTAACCACTTTAGCAGAGACCCAGAATCGAATACATGCAGGACAAATTAAAGAAATTGTAGAACTAGAAAAGACGTATAGAAATTATTTAGACGTAAATTGCATTTAACATATTGGACTGTATCTTCTCTGATCTACACGGAAAAAGGTAATTTAGGGATCTAGGTTGGCCAGTTTTAAGAGCCGCGCGATCGAAAAATCTTTGAAAAAATTGTACCTACTTTAATCCTCTTTTAAATGTTTAAAGTGTGTCTTCAACTTTACTGACCAAAACCATGAAGTTTGCAGATAAAAAACGTTTCCATCTGTTCGATCAATAGTCAACCAAGTGAAATCTTGGTCTCGTGTAAATGTATAATAAATCTTAACCGTATTAAAACTACTTTAACAATAAGTCCTTTGAACAACGTAATATTTCGGCTAAAATGCTCACTTATCTCACAATCTCAACGGAAACTCGCTTTCGAAACGTTCCTGATGTGAATACTTCCTTTCTCTTTAAGATAACCGTGCTTAATAAATAGAACTTATATATAGGAACATATTATATGGAGAAAGAGGTATAATCGGATGCTTTTAAAAAGGGGGAGACGTCAACACTGCTAACGTCCCAATTTTATTGGTAGAGATAGTACCTAGTCGCAAACGAAGTCTGCATCTATTCAATGGAAGAGTTATTTATGCCCGATTTCAACAACCACCTAAATTTTATATGTCACCTAAGTACACTTAGTGGCCAGTGAGGGAATATTATTGTACCTAGGAAGTCTCCTTACTACATGATTCTTTAGGGAATGTTGGGGAAATCAGGCATTAGCCTCACAAACGAACCTAGAAATTTAATAGTCTAAGTAAAACTGAGAAAACCTAAGTAAATGTTCGGTAACTGAATCAAATTAGCTTACTCCTACTAGCACTTACAAAAAGTGGAATTAAAATATTGCCTAAAAAAAAAGAAATATTTGTGCCCCAAATAAAATGTACATTGGGAAGTTAACTGATAATTCACTTACCTCCCCTTTTGCTACTAAGTTTAAGAAACATTCATATGTTTTTTTAATATGAGTAGCAGTTTCAAAAGAGACACAAATTAAAAGTGACAGTCTATTAATGGCCCACAGCTGTGCAGAGACCTCGTCACTCATAGAAGACAGAGTTTTAGAGCATAGACCTCGTCACTCATAGAAGACAGAGTTTTAGAGCATAGACCCATCCCGCTATTCTATTGTGAGTTGGCAGCTAATCATAGTGTATTTCAAGAGAAATCAAAAATCTGCCCTCTCCAAACTTTTCTCCCTCTTACGAATGCATCTTAAGGATTTTTAATTATCACAAAGATTACGATCCACATAATTTGTCTCAGCGCAACCTTGCTCGTGCGAAAGGTTTACCAAACTTAAGAATAGACACAAAAGTGTAATAAAGAATTCGTGACAACCAACCGCTAGCCCTGACCTGAGAGCACTAATTAATACAACTAAAAATTTTATAAAGAATTCCTTCACCGCAGACGCCTGAATTAAAAGTAATTAAAATTGTAACATTAATTACATTTCTATTTATTTCTGTCAGGCGCACATGAAGTTTCCAATTTAGTGCAGAATCTGCATTAAACTTACTACGATAAATATTATGATTTTTGCGTTAGATGTATATACAATTAATGGAGCTTTTTTAAGATATTATGAAAGGGAAATTATATCAAACTTTTAGGGAAGGGGTAATTCACTTTACCAATAATTACGTACAGATTCCGGGGAAAAAGTCTTAGAGAAAAGGGCGTAAAATTCATTTTTCATCTCCAATGATTTTCTCCATTACATAGAAGTACACTTCGATTTTCAACTTTTTTTAAATTATTTTCGATTAAAAATAATAGCTCTGTTTTTCTTTTTATCCATTTTAAATTTCTTAAATATTTTACCTCCTCTTAAGTAATAGACTCTTACCAAAGAAGAGGGAATCGCAGGAATTTCAGTAATGTTACGGACTCCTACTTGGCCAGGGTTAAAATTCCTCCGAGGGAGGAAAGGTGTTACGCCACCAGAAGAGGAGCAATACGTAGAAGAGCCCTGTGGGCATATCGTTGACGAGATAGCAGATGTATTCCGATCCCGTGATTTCGTCAAAGAACGTAGGGATTTAGCCGGTAAAACTCCGGCGTAACCCGTAACACCTTTCCCCCGTGGCGATGTGATTATCCATGAGGATTTCCCGACGATGAAAAAAGGGGTCAAAATTCCCTACGTAACTATAGAATGGGTCCCTTATATTAAATTATACAATACAAACTGCTATAGTGGCCTGCCTTAGTGTATCCAGGAGCTCCGAAAAACGCACTGATGTCTTTCGTGTAAGATGGTCCTATATGAAGTCTATGTTAAAATATGAAAAATAATACACTTATGTTTTACTATTTATCGTGGGGTGTAATGAATTATATAAATATCATATTAAAGTGCGGACATTGTTCAATTTGTAATATATTTTGAAATTTTTCTCAAGATGTTTCTGTTTAGCAGAGCGCGGGCGAGTAAAAGCAGTCGTCCAACCGCGACAACCGCGTGCGTTGATCTTGATGCGTGCGCGCAGTCAATAACTACCTTCGTGTATTATCTGGCCATTTATGATCACAATCGATAATTTGCATTAAAATAGTCTTATAAATGTTACGTTAACATTTCCTTAAGACGATTTAATATTTCGATTGATGGGGAATTGTATAAAAAACACATTTACATGTGTTAATCGAATTGATGTGTCTATCTTTGCTGTCCACAAAGAATTAAAACACCAATTTAGTCGGTATTATACCGATTAAATTGATGTTTTAATTCAAAATTTTAGTTAATGAGACATCCAAATTGAGATAAGATTATATTTTCCTGTGTTAAATGATAATTTGGTCCAGCAAATCAACATTTTATTTAGCTACTCTAAATAGTTTCAATTGTTCATGTTAATTTTAGGCCCACCTGTTGAGAAGCTCTGCTGAGGTCAAGAAAAGCGACAACATCTTAAGTATATAATGTAAATTTTCTTATGTATTTTATTTGTTAATTTCTCATGAACTGAATTCTTGTTCTTTTAAAATAAAGAACTTTAAATCTAATCTAATTCAAAAGGTTTTATCGCTCTACGAAATGTAATAAAACACTTTTATATACAACATTAAAATATATTTTTTTAAATAAATAAATAATCTTATTTACACTTACTCCTAAAATTATTATGTAATTATGTAGCTAACTTTATTTTAAATAAACAAATCACGAAGTTGAATAATAAATATAAAGTGCACGTATTTAATATGAAATAAGATTTGGCACAAATAAATTTTGGTGTGTTATAAAAGTAACAATTTACACATTTTATTTATATATTTGAAATGAAATGAGAAAATCCATGACAAGTTTCGAAAACAGTAAAATTACTTCTACACGTTTTGTTACACAGAAACAATAACTGTTCCCTGTGGTGTCTACAGCGTAGTTTCTGATCCCGTAGGAATATGGTAAAATCTGTATTTAATGACCATATACATAGCGAAAGGATTCACTGCTAAAAGTCAAATCAATCTTAAATAGTTACGATGCGCTTGGTTTGACTAACGAAAATGGTTTGTTTGATGATTTTAAAGTCTAACACAGTACTTGAAATAATTTTGTGTTTTTTCTAAATGCTTTGATTTTGCCTATTTTAAGAGATCCTGTAAATTTTTTAATAATTTAAAGAATTAAGAGAACTAGATACTGGGCCTGTAGACAAGATGGTATTCTAAGTACGCTAACGCCAGTGAAACGCTTGAAAATGTATGGGAACGACGTATCATATAGATATATCACGTGATCACATGAACAAATTGTATGGTTCTAGTCGTTCGACGTAGCGTTATCGTAATTAGAATGTCATCTTGACTAAGGGGGTTGATAAGGTGAAATTTGAAAATCACTTAAACACAATATTCCTAACATTTACCAGTTCTTTTGCAGTAATATTCAAAATCACTATCACTGTCGTATTCTTCAAAATCGTCCCGGTATCTGTGAGATGATTGTGTATCGGTAGAATATGGTCTTTTTAGTCTTTGGTCGTGGTAGCTGGAAGGTCGCCGACTGGGAATTCGTCTTCTACTCCTCTCTGGATAAGGCGCGCGCAATGGTCTTTTAGATGGACGCGGTCGACTTCGGGAACTGTTCACATAAAAATATCTTGTTTACAGAATTAAGTACGTTTCCGCTGTCTGTTACCTTAGATAATTTAAACTATTGAACGGATTTTAATGCAGTTTGCAAGAAAATATGGGTTTATATATAATAATATATATATTATAATACAAAAAAGCCGAAAAATTCGAGGATTTGTAACTTGATGTGGTATCAAATATATTTCTGGCGAAACGTTACGAGATAGATCAAATTAATGTGCTATGGAGTTGAATAACTTAAAAAGATCGATAAAAAAGTCTGCGGAGGTATATATTTATCTCTAAACTATTTTTGTCATTTACATATTACAAATAAATATATGTTATTTACCAATCCATTTTATACAATACAGTTTTTCTTATCCAATTAAATACATTAAATATGTTCTATATGTCATGTAGATCAAAACTACCTCAACAACATTTCATTAAAAAGGATATCTTAGAAGATATCAGAGACTCATAAAAGGCACAGATGCTGGAGGGCTATAAATCTAAACAATATTTATCTTGAATCTTTAATAAAATACATTTTAATCAAAAAGTGAAATTCAAATACAACTTTTATTTTGCTTGTAGTAAATGATATAATGTTAAAAAAGTTTTTTCAAATATGAAGTTAATATTTAATAAATAATAATCGTATTTGCGAA
Organism: Elymnias hypermnestra; assembly: GCA_015832385.1. NCBI lineage: Eukaryota > Metazoa > Arthropoda > Insecta > Lepidoptera > Nymphalidae > Elymnias > Elymnias hypermnestra. The sequence continues at coordinate 2,893,987 of JACTOM010000045.1, read as the reverse complement.
AACTTGTACTTTATTTATCTGGAATCTCCTGTAAAAGGTTTATAGGTCTATTTCTAAGAAAAGCGTAAAAAAAATCTAACTACATTGCGCTCAGAATTGGTTTAATTTATTCCTAAATATCACGTGAATAAACTTCTTAAATCGTGGTGACATTGCTAAATAGACACTGACATATTTCGTCACATTACTTCAATAACTTAACTTTTTTATTTTACATGAAAATGTGATATCTTTTCATAACGATTAAATTGCAAATAGACAATAAAAATTATGCGCTTGGACACAATTATTTTTATTAGATACATTTTGGAGATAACGCGTTGTTGAATTAAAGATGCTACATCTTTATTGTCAAGTCTACTGATTAAGTAAAAAAAGTTTAAAAAGCCTTACTTCTTAGGCCGCTTATTAGGCCGTTTATTTTCGGGCCGTGGCATGTAGTCCTCTTCAAAAGGGTCCATTTCTCTTTCATCACGGGGCTTTGTATGGTGGAACACTGGCCGGATTTGAGGAATATGCACTGGATAAGGTTTCACTACTGGTACAGGAACCTGATAAAATATTAAACTTAGTTCGTTAATTACCCCAGCCAATGCGCCAGCGTAGAATTAATCTTCACGCCTCTGTTCTACAGGGAACAGGCCTTCATTAATGGGTTGCTACATTTTTTTTTAATGCCGATCGTTTAGCGCTTAACTGTGATCTCACATGATGGTAACCGATGATACAGTCTTAGATGGAAGCGCGCTAATCTGGTAAGAGGCGATATACCCCTTATGGTTTCTACACAGCATCGTACCAGAACACAAACCTCTTTGTTTGGAGGTACGTCTTAACTGGAAGCGTGTTAACTAGCCACGGCCGAAGCCTCCCACCAGTCCAGACTCAGACAAATTCGTCCTATCGGGGATGGAACCCGTGAACTCCGCTAGCAAAGCGAATACTCGCGAAAACCACGGATATACTTACCTCTGTTGTACCTACACGTTGTACAAACATAACACGATGCAAGCGTGATAAATTTTGTTAGTGCATACCATAGACTGACTATACATATGTACGAGTAGAAAGCTACCCATAAAATGTAGTTTATTTTTTTATTTCAATATCAAAATCTAAAACCTAAATGTCAGGCAGAAGGTGATGATGACATTTATCATATAGTATAAAATTTGTAATAAAAGACATCATATCAAATATTTTTTATATTTTTATATTATCAAGACCCTAGTCTTTTCAATGTTTCTATAATGCTCAGAAACCTGGACACTCAAAGCTACTGATAAGATATGGATATACGAATGAGGTATTGGCGGCGAATATTGCGTATCCCCTGGCATGCAAGCAGAACCAATGTTTCCATTTTAAAAGCGCTGAAAGTTTCCTCAAAGGCCTTCCTTGGACACATCGCGCGGAGATCCACAGATAATCTAGAGAAGTTCATTCACTCTCTCATGAAAAATGAAAGGCTAAAGCTGGTCGAAGCCCCAAACGATGGTCTGACCAGGTAGCGGTACAGCTGGATACAAAAGCCAATTAGACCATCCCCTTTCGTCTTTAGAGATGGCATAACTTACTCCGTCTGCAACACTACGTTGCTCAACAATGAGCTACGACCAGAGGAGGAATTAACATTTAACGAAAGAAGTTTTTTTATCTAAGGGGATTTATGTCAATATTTGATAATATTCTTGGAGTTCGAATCCCCGAACGAAGAAATATTCACTCTTCGTAATGAAACATAATATAATCAATATTTCAATGTGGGCAACTGGGTACAGTTTTTAAAATTACAATGGTTTTTTGTTACCTACAGTTTGCGGTCGCAGAAACGACAATTTAATGTGACCTCAAATTATACCGTATAATAATGACATCAATAAGCACAATTTTTAGTCAGTCGGTTTGTCGTAATCGGTTAGGACTACTAAAGGACCTTTAAGCATAAGTATATTGTGCCTACATAGGTATATATTCCAAATTTCATTATACTTAGGTAAACTGTAAAAACATGAGAGACAGTTACTTTTTCGTTTAATATTAAATAACAGGGTCCTTAGACAATGTCACTTTCGAAGATTCCTAACGGTTAAAAAATATACGAAACTGACGTTTCATATCGAAAAATAAAACTTCTTCCAATGGTTTTTTTTAGGCGTTCGAATCTTTAAGGAGGCACGGCAAAGGGAGAGGGTGAATGCCGCCGAAATATTCCAGCCCCGACGAAGGAGTGTAGGAAACAGGAGGTGGAGATTCGTACAACTCCTCCTGTAGAATATCTGTGAACTGCAACCGAGGGGCCAGAGAGAAATGTCTCAACGAACCTCTGGCTCCTCACTCATGGCTGATGGCGGACCCGCTGGGTTTTAGTGGGTATTGCGAGTTTGTACCCTTCCGGAGTCCAACAATCCCGACCCCATTTGTCGGGGTGCGTAAATGCATTTCCCAGCGACAAAAAAGCGTTCGAATCTTCGAAACTTACGCTGTCTACGAGTTCTGTTGAAACTACGTCAATATTAAAAGTTTATGGACCAACAACAAGTCTAAAATTGACGAACATTAAATTAGACTTCATTAAAGTTGACAGTAATATCAAATAGTTAGAGGTCATGGATTTTCTATTATTATAAATACATATTTTTTATTATTTACATTATACACGTATATTATACATGCGAGTGAATACAAATTATGAATACAGTGCATTATTTACAAAACCTAAATATACATAGAAAAACAGATGTAAATTTACTTAATTTTTAATTTACGAGTACAAATTGTGTAAATGCGATAATATACGATTAATATTGTATTAGTCTATAACCCTATATTAAATTTTATTATGTACATATCATATTTATTTTCTAAGTTTTCATTGAAAAAATTGTTTATGTTATTCTAACCAAACCCTAAGTACATATATTTACATATACTGGGCGTAAAAGAGGCGAAAAATAGACTGTGATTTTAAACTGGTATTATAACACAAAGGGTTAAATTAAAATGATATTTTTTTATTTAAATTATATTCAATTGTTAGATAACTATTAAACAATGTACATTTTTGAAGTTGTTTCATAAAAACGCACCTGTTTTTCAACAGGTACTGGAACAAGCTTCTCTATAGGATAAGGGACCTTTTTGATGACCGGATACGGCACGGGCTTCTCAACCGGTACAGTTAGTTCCCGGATAACCGGCACTGCGACCGGTTTTGGAATCGGAACCTTTACCGGATACGGCTGCGGTACCGGTATGACTACCGGATGAGGTACTTCTATCTGTAAATTGATTTGCAAACGAAAACTAAGTGCGTCAAAGACGAAAGCAATCTTAGACTAATATGACAAAAGAAAAAGATTGAAAATGAAATAAGAAAAAGTGTAGTAAATTGCAGTAACTCCTATATACTTAATATACCACTGATGAAGCAAAATCAATTGCACTACAAGTAAAGGTATTCCATACAACAAAACATTTAATAATATATATGTGCATAAGCAGCCGTATTGCCTTTCAGTAATCTCTAGAAGTTGTTTGAGGAAATTAATATAACAATTGAGTAAAAATATATTTATACAACGTGCAATGAAATAGGCGAATAATGATGCATGTTTTGTTACGCCCCTGAAAACCCGTTAATGAGGTAAAACTGAAGAAGACTATAACCGCATACTTGTATACAAGTCGTTAATTATTTAACACGCAAAAGGCAAGTAAATTATGACGCGACATTAATGTGGTCTCATAATTTACTTCAATTAATTCCTTTTACATAGTTTGTCAACACTTATCTTCCTGTTTTCTATGCCACTATTTACGATATAATGGCTTATCGAGTGCTTTTTAATACCTAAAACTAAACGTTATTAACAGATATTTATATTTACATATAGTAACTGTGCAAAGAGCAAACTTTCACAAAAGACGCTTAAGTCATAAACCAATTGTAAAAGTCGGCTGAGATAGCAGAACTTATTATTATACCCCCAGGTGTCTGTTAGCCATTGATCTGCTTTCAATTTAATATTTACTTCCTTAGCATTATCGTATTAGGAAATCAAACATGTACTATAAGTTTTATCCTCTTACCATAATAAAGTCGATAAAGTAATATAAAACGTGATTGAAGTGGAACATGGAGTTTAGTTACATGATTTCACCGAGTAATTATGTAGGCGCATCATTTTACTGACCACGAGGCGATGAAAAATAGTGCGAGACGTGCGACGCTTCCACACGATCCGCATTCCATCTTCTCTTTTTTATTGATTAATTATATAAATCATGATCAAGCAGTGAGGAATTCCAAGCCAGTGCACACATTAAATCTAACATTCTAACAATAAAGAATATTACTCACCGGGTACGGCTTTGGAAGTGGTACGTGGACAGGTTTTGGCTCTGATGCAAATGTTTCATATTCACGATTTGAGTCCCTATACTTGGCCTTTAAGAAATTTTGCTTCCATTTTGCGGCGAGATTTTTAAAATCAATATCCTCATCAAAGTTGTAGCTTGGTTTATAAGACGGTACATATAGAGGGTGTGGACTATCATGGTTTCTTAGCCCTAACAAATCTTCTTCTGATTTATACCGGTTATTAAAATCTTTTGTCCAGTCATTTTCATCTCTATTTTTTGTAAACTTATACGGTTTATATTTACTATTATATCCCCAATCATTTGATTTGCTATCATAAAATTTTTGAAAGTCCAGAGATATCGGTTTCTTTGGAATATGAATAACATCGTCATTACTTTCGTCACGGAATGGGATTCTCTTTGGGTGACTTTTGAAGGAAGTCAACTCTGTATCTTTAAATATATTGCCCCAATGAGATGTTACTGTTGGTAACGTTGTAAGGGAATTCTTGAAGGAATCTACAAAATCTTCTGCCAATGTAACCTTATTCTTGTTATGTATAGAAAATAAATTATGATTATCGTAATGTTCCGGTGATTTGATACTTGATGTTTTTAAAGAGGAATATTCTTTCTCTGGAAGTTGATAATCAACAAAATCTAGATTACTTCCGGCTGGAACGATTTCATCAATATTGCTGTTAAAAGGTCTCTTTGCTTGACCGTAATCATACTTATAATATGAGTTACTATTATTTGTAGAATACTCATAGCCATTCATCGTGTTGCCAACATTATCCATAATATTATTATCTAAACTAATATTCCATTTACTTTTTACTCTATTCTTGTTAGAATTTTTAATCTTATTCTTTTTGAAATTGTTAATAGCGGGATAATTTTCAGAAGTCGAGTCTTCCTTAAAAGAATTCTCTTCTGCTTTAGTTTTTTCGTTATTATGAGCTTCATCTTTCGAATTCCACCTATTGTCGTAAGGTTTTTCTTCATTACCTTTTACATTATATTTCATGTCATAATTATATGAACTTGAAACACTAGGTGTGTGATACATATCTAAAGTATAGGGTTTGTGCATAGATTCTGTGAACTTATTGGATTCAACACTAGTGGGATAGTAATTTTTGACACCGGTAAAATCAATAACCTTCGGAAATTTTAATGGTTGGGAGTCAGAATAGGGAGATATTTTCATAACTGTTTCATCTTCTGCTTTACCCGGTGCTAGAATAGGATAATTGTTACTTACATTATCTGCAATTGCAGCATTTCCACTAATAACAGACGAGACACTATTAAATATGTTGTAATCCGTGTGGTTATTGTTACTGTAGTTTTTATTTTTAGTCTTTGAGCTAATTTTTGTACCATAAATGGGGGAATTGATTTTATAAGAATGTGTGTCATGCGCTTCGTTTGCTCTAATGTCCTTAATATGATCAGTGTTCGTTTCATAATTTGGTGATGTGAAAAAGTTTATTGATACTGGTTGGTATGATTTTATATTAGCATCATATGTATCACTATTAATATTAACAGGAGCAATGTCCGTTTTGTCTGGCTGTGGATCGTAGTAGCTTCCCAAACCAGTAGCATCAATTGACGACGGAAAAGCTGGAGCATACAACCGAGTAGAAGAGTCTCTACTATTACTCGTTATGTAACTAGTGTAGTCGGGTGAACTCGGTATAAATCCATTGTACGGTCCAACGTCGTTAAATCCAAAGGTTGAATATGTTACAACATTCGGCTGAGGTGTTGATTCAAAATCTTGATTGTTCAGGCCCTTTTTCTTTGTTCTTTTTCCGTTAGCGTCCTGAAGTACGGTTAGTGTTACGAGAAATATATAAATAACATTGATATCCATTTTATTCACTTCTATGGAATACGCGATATTAACATTTTCAGAATGCGTGGACAGTATATGGTGTCCGAGCAGCGACTGAGCTAACAGGACGTTGAACGCTCTCAATCCGCGTCGGGGGTGTGAAACCCGTGGCCGCTGCTGACGTGACTATCAATCCTACGAGAATGAAAGCGTTCACGCTTGGAGAAACAGAAAATTTCCCCCCTATCATTATCATTGTTTGCAAACTATATTGAATACATTTAAATAACTAAGTGTCATTAATACGAATGGCTAAATTTACATGCCTAGTAGTAGCCTTCTTACTCAATATTTGACATTTCGAGTCGCAATCGAGAATTGTTCGATTTTATTTAATTTTCATTTTTACATATATATTACTTAATGAATTGTCGTGTTACATATTTGAATGGTATTCCATGAAAAAGTGTTTATCAAGTCTAAATTTTTAAATTTGCACTATGAAATACAATCTTAATCATCTTAATAGGTTATTATAATGTACTATTCAGAACATTTTTGAATTTAAATAATAGCAGCCTAAATAGTCTATCTTCTTCCTTCCATCTTTATATCATCAAAGGTCATCTGGAAGAAATTTGTATATAAACACTTTATATACAAAAATAAAAACATAATGAATAATAAAAAGATTGATGAAGTATATAGTTTTCTAATCCATTATAAAGTTGAACTGAGAATTTGCAAAAATTCTCGTATCGATTATAGAGAAGTACCTCAAACTACAACATACATAAATAAAACAAGCGGATATGCTAAAACACTTTTATTGGTCTATATGTTGTCATTGTAAACTTTACGAAGAATTAAATCCCTTAAATGCTAGTTTAGTTACATAATATCGAACTTAAAATGGCCACGACACACAGCTTTCAAGCTAATCATTCACATCATGACGATGCCACTTTGTACTAAGTCATTTAAATATAACAAAAGTTAATAAACATAAAATCAATGAAATACAAGGAAGTGAAAAGGGATAACGAGTGGGATAAGACACTTTTTAAATTTTTGTTTCAGTGAGAATCATCATCCTTCGATATATAATCCTACATTAACACCTAACAAATACTCTGAAAGTACTCAACATTTATAAATAGGCACAATGGAGAGAAAATATAATAGTAATTTGACGATTTTAAGAAACCTTTATAGACCATTCTTTTTGTAATATTTTTCATTGTGTCAATACACATTTATAAAAGCAATCTCTTTGTCCTACTAGCTATTACAGTATTAGGCCTGAGAGCTGACAGTATGAACCCTAATAGCCGTTACAGTATTAGCCCTAATAGCAGTTATAGTGCGAGTCCTAACGATTATTACAGTATGGGGCCTTGGGGCTGCCGTGATAGGCCTAAATACTTTGATAGTATGAATCCTATTGGCTGTTACAGTGTCAGCCCTGATATTGTGAGCCATAAAGGTTATTACAGTTTTAGACCTTATGGCTGTTATCGTGATAGCTAAATATTGTTTTAGTGAGAGTCTTTATGACTGTTACTGTGTTAACCCTAATAGCTGCTGTAGCGAGAGCCTCAAAGGTTATTACAGTATTGAACCTCATGGCTTATACGGTGACTGGCCTAATGGCTTTGAGATTATGCACCCTATTGCCTGTTACGCTGTTAGCCCTAATAGCAGTTTGTTGTTACAGTGTGAGACCTAATGGCTGTTACAGTGATGAATGGGGTGGGGAAGAAGAAGGAAAATTGTGCGCGATAATGGGAAAACAAACCCGAAGGCATGATGCTATCGTGGAGGACATTGGATAGTATGCCTCTTATAAGGCTGGATTTTAATTCAGCAGAATTACGGTATAAGGTATTAGAGCTCAATCTCTCGGACTATAGAGGCATATCACAACATCAGAAAAACGGCCCTCGTTTCTTCAAAGATTAAGGGGGTTGGGCCTGTAGTTGATAGATTTCGACTGTCGTTCTCACGTCGTCTGGATTAAGAAGGACATCGTGCAGCATTCTCCATCCGGGGGACGGGGGAGGGGTTGTATTTAAGACCACATCTAACCGCGATTACTATTAAGGGTTGTGGTCAGAAGGTTCAATGATGAAATTGAAACTTGACTTCATCTAAATATATGCACCAAATTTTTGCTCATTTATGATAAGCAGTTTATGCTAAATTAATGTTTTTTTATGTTACATTTCCGGCAATTGGTTGAGACAAAAATTTGTGGTTTAATAAAATATTACAAAAGTTATAATGAAGGTGGAAATTATTTAGAGATTACATAATAAATGAACCACTTTTAGCAATTTCGTTTATAAGCTGAATGTTACTATATCTGCTGCCATGGCGCAGGATCTCGATATTTATAATTAGTGTGTTGCACGTTTCTTTTCAATAAATTAAGAAATTATTACATTTACATTTTGGGGTTCCCACATATTTAATGCTACAAAGATTGATGAATCCACATACTCTATTAAACGAAGAATTAATAGACTAGAGAGATTAGTAATCCTAAACTATTAGACTATTTAGTGTTCTTAGAGATTCTCTAATTATATATACTCGTACAATACGATGTCATTAAATATACAGACGCTGCAGTCAATTCCAACAGAATAACCGTAAATAGTCAATTTATTTATAGTTGTTGTAAATAAAATTTAAAATTTAGTAAATAAACGTTAAAAAGAATATCTTAAAAATTCAAAATCAAATTGAAATGATTTTTTTAACAACAACGTAAATTGATTTAATATATTTGATAAAATTTCTTTCTAATTCTGATAATACTATCTAAATTCACTTTACGGTGAGATTTATGACATGCGATGTTTAATAACAAAATTTTTAACCAAAGACAGTTTTGGTTTAATGTGCAATTTCTAAACATTGCAATACTGTTAAATAGTTTGACGTATAAAAACCTTTCGACTACAGCTTCTGCTATAAAAATATTATTGCTTCATGGGATCTACTAAACGCTATTAGAAATTCTAGAGAAATAGGTTCTATAGGTTTTACATAAAAATACAAAAATATTTTATTCATTTCTATCACTTTCATGAACACCTCGATATTAAAACATTCAAACTGGACAACTATTTAATAAATCCGGGAGTATAACATTGAAAATGGTATGGGAATATATCTGTGTGTAGAAGAACTTTTTTTTTACTAAATTCATAAGATTACTACACTTTCCGTTAAAAATATCGATATTTTTATTTTAACCTCTAAGCGATAATGTAATTTCCAACATCTAACTACTCGCTATAAGTAATCATTGTTACAAAATAGTTATTAAGAATGTATGACGATACATAAACCTAAGAGTGATAAATAGATCTACAGAATCAATATGGTGCTTAATAAGATTGGTAAACAACTAATGATAAGTTTAACCCTTTCGTTGTGGCTGACGTGGTATTACGTGTTACCTTAAACGTTTTATCATACGGCTTACGAGTTATTACGTCATACCTAAAACGTTTTTCCATACAGCTGGCACAATATAACATCTCGCCTAAAACAATACATCATATCGCAGGCTTATTACCACCTCTTACTGAAAACGTTTCACCATACGACTGGCGTATTATTAAGTCTCGTCTAAAACCATTTTGCTATACAGCTGGAGTATTATTACGTCATACGTACGACGTTTTACCATACAGCTGGCTTATTATTTCATCTTAACAATTTCGCACCCATAAACGTAGTTGTCGTATACGCGAGGTTTCTTGCACTTCATTATACAAATCATTTTATATTGACTATGGCAATAATAATAGTTTGCAATGGAATTTGAAAGGCTTGATATTACACAGATGGCAGGGGACCTACATCTTTGTCGGACCTACGTTTTTGTTGGGACGTAATATCACGTCCGTCGTACTACGAACGGTTTTCGTAAAATTTCGCCCGCACAGACAGTGCGTCATCGAAAAAATGGCATCAACGGAAGGGTTAATGATGATTTTGATTGATGTGATTGTGTGTGACATTAAAAAGTTTAGAAAAATATTTTTCTTTACGGCGAAGACGACGATACCCTTATTGTTTCAGCTCAAACAGTCGATTCCTCAGTCAGCGGTTTGTTAACACATCAAAATACATAAAAAGAAATTATTAAAACATCAACCTACCTACTTACTTTTAAAGCATCCGAACAACAAAAAATGACCTCGGTTAAAAAATTATAATAATAACAAAAGCATTGCAAATTTTATTAAATTCTTAACTTAGGCCACTTTCGTCCCGGATTTGTTTTGTTACTTTTATAAAACAAAAAAACATTTTAACAGTAATTAAAACGACGTCATTGAATCAAATAGTAATAGCTACAGAAATATATATACAATTATACTAAATAATTTTTGTGACACTTTCAGTGACTAAGTTTCGATTAAAAACAATAGAAAAATGAACGCCTATCTAAATACAAACCATATTTTTCTTTGTGAAGGATGAAAAGTTCGCTGTTAGGCGCGCCTTTTTGCGGGACAAAAATGCCTCGTTCTCTCCTGGATAAATTTTATTAGTGCGCATGCGCCTAACTTACTTTTCGTCCCGATAACCTAGTAACTACTTGTTTATCGAAGTGCCAAAGGCTTTAAATACGAGGCGGTAGTTACATCTGCAATTATTAATTGAAAAGTCGGCTTGAAGTAGTTGAACTTTTCATCCCAGAGTAAGAAAAATCGTATACACACAAGGGGAGAAAAATAGGACAAATCTTCGCGGGCGAAAATGCCTCATTTTTCTACCCAGGTGTGTACTATTCTATTAATCAAACAATTTCGTATGAAAACTTATCCACTACGTCAACGCGCACTTTCTTTCCATACATAAATATATTTAAAGAAACCTAATAAACTGTTTAAAACGCCAAATTGTTTTAATATTGGTATTACATACCTAATGGAGTCAATTCGGTTGGTGCTTCTCTTAACTAAATTGCTTTATCAAGACTTTAAAGTTATTATTCTGATATCTATCATTTCAGTGAGTTAAATTTTTTTATTATAGGCCTTTATCAATTCGTGCTATTTGGTTCCCTAAATATATCGACTCTGGATAATATCCTGTAAAATTTTGATTCAACAAAATTTACGATGACGCCAATAGTGTTCAAAATATGATAACTCTAGTCGATAAATACACAAGAAATGAAATTTAGATTCTGATAGACAATTTTGGATTTGTGAGTTACTGCGTTTTTGCTGTCCAGCGTCGACATTTTTCTGTTTCAGTTCCTAATAAGAAAACTTATAGATATATTTAGTTTAGAGAAACATACGATAGACTCGACACAATTGTCAAAATATTGTAGATGATATTTTATCTTATATGACCCTACGATATGGCCCTTTAAGGCCTTAGTTATGCATTTCTAGTTAACCTTTCTGGCTATTCGCAATCTCCCATGCTTTAATAGAAGAGTTACTTTCTTCAAATTTTTTGTAATGATAAAAGTATTATAAAGTAAGCTTTTTCCCGTTTGATATTTTTTTATTGCCGTATATCGTTTAAAGATATTGTTTTGGGAAACAAAGAACCCAAATACGAAACATTACATTCCTATTATCAGCACGTTTTGTTTTAGTCTGCTGGTGACGTGTTGTCTTTCAGTCCAACAAACGCGGTACTGTTTTAGTTTTTTCCGATTTGTAACGCAACGGTATACACCTGATATTGCAATGACTCTTTCAGATTTCCGTAGAAATAAACTGGGGTCATTTGGTATCCCTGTTCGCGTCACGGATAATTTTTTACTTGAGGCCGGAAAGGTTAAAACTTGTGCTTTTGAAATTTCCAACTAAAAAAGATAAAGTTAATTGTAATAAGTAATTGTTATAGTTATATGTGGATTATAGAAATAAGTCGGAGCATCACAACCCTTTGTATGAAAGTTTTTAAAGTATAAATGGTGCTATGGAAATTATTAATAATATCAATGTTTAGTACACATTTAAAAATATCGAGCATAGATCATATCACGTTCCTTTACTGGGTATACTAATACCTAGTACATAAATTAGGAAAATAATGATTTTTTGTAATAAAACTACCAATTGATTTCATTGTAAATTCCACGATGATATTTCGCTATAAAGTGTATATTCGCACTATAAGTGTAATACGTCCTTTTTTTATTCAAATTCCAATTTCAGTTTATCCTTAAAACAATTCAACATTTACTCAATGACGTACAACGCCATCTTGTGGCCGCGTCGAAATACTCAGTTTTTAGTCTTCTAAAAGTTATTACATTATTTATTTTTTATGTTATAGAATTTAATAACATATTAGTGTTTGGCGAATGTGTATTAGTAAGTTATTGTGGTATTACATTTTAAACAATGATAAAACAATTCCGAGTTGCCAGTTGATTATCTATGTGATTTACCTACTTATTTCTACACTCCACAGTTTTAATTATTATAAAAACTTAAAAGTTACAATATAATGTAATACGTGACAAGATTTTCGCGTTGGTTAATGTGTGTACGTTTTAGTGCGCGGATGCGGCGGGAGATGGCGTTGGTGCCGCGTGTCTTAAACGCGCGCGTACCTCTTGTAGTGTGGGGTTCGTGCCGGCTTCTATTGCTTCCGTGTTTTGTTCCGCCTGCTCGAGGCGTCTAGCTCGTTCTGCGATAGCTCTTTCGAGTTCTGCAATAATAAACATGACATTTCTAAGTAAAATCAAACAATATTAACCCTTATCACTCAATTTCAATCCACTCTCAACTTCTCAACCAGTGACAAAGTAAGAAATAGTGTGGTAAGAGAATGTTGTGATATAAAAGAAGATGTAGTGACTAAAATTGAGAAAGGTATGCTTAGATGGTTTGGGCATGTAGAGAGAATGAATGAAAGGAGATTGAAAAAAAGGATTTATGAGTCAAGAGCGAATGCGAAAGTTGGGAGGGGAAGACCAAGCCGAACGTTCCTGGACTAAATCCAGGCTATTTTAAGTAAGGGCCAAGCCAAGAGTACTCTAAACTGACACACTTGTATGAAAGGTTTAATGAGAATGAAAGAAGCGAAGGAGATATGCAAGGATAGTGGCAAGTGGAAGGACGTGGTCTCTGCCTATCCCCATGGGAATGAGGCGTGATGCTATGTATATATGTATGCTTATCACTCTTCTGGTGCTGCAGCGGCAACATAAATAATGACAGGCTGACAGACTGGATTGTGTCTCTAAAGACCACCTGCATATCAGCCTTAGTTTATAAGTATGTTAATTGTATTAACTAGCATAGTTTTTAATTGTCAAGTGCAATTAACAAAAAAATAAAAGAACGTGCGTACAAAGTACTCACGTCAGAAGTGAAACTCCTTTGGCAAACTAATTTTTAAGTCTTGTTTATATTTTATGCAAAAGTGAGATATGTTAGGAATTTAAGTGTGATTAAAATAATGAAAATGTAGAAAATTAACACAAATAAATAATTCAAATCTCAAATGACGAATTGTTAATAAAAATACCGTGTCTTTTGTCAATATTAGAAATTATTAAATAAATTTCGTTTTTAAATTTAGAAAATTTTATATTTTATCAAAAATAATATATTAAATTATTAAATGACTAGTGGCAAATTAACGCGTTACGTTAAATTTTTACGCGTGTAAGGACCCTTAAGAAGTTTCACTTCAAAAACACATTATACACACTACCATATACATACATGAATAGATATAGAGTACAGATGTATAGATATACATATATGTATACTATACGTATTTGTCAATCGCTGACAATTATGTCAAATGCCGTAAGGTTACATTAAAAAAATATATCGTCAATAACACTAAGAAGGTTACATTAGAAACGTTACTATAGTGGTTAAGTTTCTTAAAATATCTAATGTTCTACGTAAGTTTACTATTTTTCCTTTCATACGAACTTTCGCCTGAATAAGCACAATAAAAAAGAATTTTGCAAAAGAATTAAAGAGTTTTTAAAAGATACTTTGTAATGAAATTATTGAAATGTGTTTATCAAATTCAAAGTATTTACATGCATAGTTTTTTTAAAAATATTAGCATTCTGCACTCCTTCTCTATATACTATAAGTGTGCGAAACTCCTTCGTTCGCGCAATTTTGTTTCGCACAAAAAAAAGGGTATGAATTTTTGCTTCACCTATTAGTTATAGAGAGAATGTGATCTAATAGTAGGAAATAAAAAATAGTTTAAAGTCAAAATATTCTTCAATGAAGTAATTTCAATAAGCTCTTGTGAATCATTACGTACGTTGCAAGGAAAAAATAGTTAAGAATATTCTCTTGTACGATATTTCACATCCCCCTTGGGACTAGTATACAAAAGAAACTGGCACAGCTTCAAGACGATTATATAAACAGACATATAAATCTCGCATTTTAAGAAGTCGCGCAAATAAAAAATACGTTTCGAAATCACTGTTATATACTTTCATTTCATTGGATAGTATATAAATAAAATATTATAAAACTATGATACAATTGCAATAATAAAAACAACTCTCTCGACAAAGGTAGAGTAATAATTTCAGGCTTTACCTAAATCAATTACAATCTTAAGGCCAACGCGAGGTGAAGTAATAGGCACATTAATTGTTACAACTTAGCGCAATATCTGAGCATTTTTAATGTTAAATTTATACGCAAATTACTTTATAGCATAAGAATGTATAGAAACAACTTGTAAAATATCACAACTAACATCAATTAACAAGTATCAAGGTCTACCTTGCAAGTTATTGCAACAATCAACCTTCGTTTTAATTGTTAAAGATAAAACGAATAATCTTCAGATGCGCTTAAAAAATACATTTTCGAAATTTCCTCTACAAGATAGACATTTTAATGCTGTAATATGTTCTAGGTTAAAACATTACGATATACATATGTACATAAATCAAAGTTTAGACATAGTTCCGTCTGCGTGCAACTTCTTTGTTTAGGAAAACTATTTAAAAATTTACGTAAGATTTGTTTCTTAATATGGACATGCACATACATGAATTATAAATAAGTTACAAAATTACATAACATGAAAGAAGCTAGCAATAGTGTTACAAGCTCTGTACAATTTCATATATAGATAACTATTGTAATGATAAGTCAATGTTTGATTTGTAATTAAAACAATCATAATATATTATTGTCATCATATTAAGCAAAAACAACTCCCTGACAATCAGATTTATCTCAAAGACAAGAAAAGTCACAGGCACCTGCTATTTACAATATAATTCAACTTCATCACGCTTAGTTATATTCAAAATTCTCATTTTAGCGCGCTAATCTGGGTAAGAGGCGACATATCCCTTATGGCTTCTACACAGCCTGTACCGAATCACAAATCTCTTTTTGGCGATACTTCTTTGCTGTTAGGGTGGTAACTAGCCGCCACGGCCGAAGCCTCCCACCAGTCGAGACTCAGACAAATTACGAGTAAATAAATAAAAATAGCCCTTATTCTCTGACCGATATAAACTTAAAATTACTTTCACCTATATATGATTTTAATCTACCCTATCTATATATTTAATAGTATTATATAATGTTTCTTTTTTTTTCAGCATCGGCTCAGGCTATCATTGACATCAGACAGTTTAGAAAATACAATTTCCTAAATTTGTCATACCGAGGATCGAACTCGGGACCTCTGCTAGCGAGTACTCGCACCATTGCGCCAGTGAGGCCGTCAAAACTTTATGTTCATAATTAAAATGAATTGCCAATTCTAAAAGACAGTTAAAATGTAGGTTACATAAAAATTGAATTACATATATAATAAAATTATTAAAAAGATTGGTCAAAGGAACATTTAACGATAAATTTCTCTCGTCCAAATAAGGTATCATACATTTCAAGTGTGCACATACATATCAAATGCAATTTGTGCAACCAATTTCACCGACGATCGACCAATCGGAAGCGCAAACTTGAGTTTGCAATTTCACTTTCATCCGACCTTGGTCATTCACATCTAGGGTCGAAGGACCAGTAAGCACTTATAAATTTCTCCATGGACAATAATTTCTCAATTATTTTACAATAAACTCGCTGAAGTCTGATATTTATCTACCTTTTTCCTTAGTTTACAGTTTAAAATAATATGAAATACTTTATCTATTTTATTATAATATGTATCAGCACTTACTGGTTTTATTTTACGTTTCAAATAAATAATTCAATGTAATTTGCATGATATTGATCGAGATAGGTAAATAAAAGTAAGGAAATGTATAATCACGTCTTTTAAATTAAAGGAACGTTAACCAGTTAACTAAGTTTGA
Source organism: Elymnias hypermnestra (assembly GCA_015832385.1). Classification (NCBI taxonomy): domain Eukaryota; kingdom Metazoa; phylum Arthropoda; class Insecta; order Lepidoptera; family Nymphalidae; genus Elymnias; species Elymnias hypermnestra. The sequence continues at coordinate 2,877,449 of JACTOM010000045.1, read as the reverse complement.
TGAATATATTCAACATGGGAAAGTGACCATTGCCTATTTAAATTATGATTATTATGAATAATATATAAATGTTTAGTTGCGTATTAAATTGTATTATCATCAGTCAACACTGTGTACGAAATATCACAACAATCTGTCGACAGGAAAAGGGTCAAATTTAAATGACTCAATTTGACCCAAACCAATAAACATACAAGTCTAATACAAAATATTTTAAAAAGAAATCATATTCTAAAATTTTAAAATATTCAGAATGCATTTTGAGTCTAGGAAAATATATAATTCGATCAAAACGGTGAAACACCTTTTAATGTCCAAATTATAGAGAGGGGATTAGTTTCTAAAGTAACAAATATGCTTTTTATCTTTTGCACCTTTTTATAAGGTTATTTACTTCATATTTAGTGTTTGTCATAAAGCAAGAAGTTGACCTATGACAAATGAGGATCCTTATGTCATAAAACTTTGAGCGGATATAACTCTAATAATGGGATTACAATAAGTATAATGCGCTCGATTGGATTGGAAGTAGCTACTTTATAACTTGCGTTATTTCAAAGAACGACACACAAACAACTTTTGTATAAACTTTTTTTACACGTCTATGACATTAATACATTTCCATAATTTGAACCAAATCAAAGTCTTGATATGTATGATAAAATGAAATCTGAACAAATCGTCATTATAAAAATTGACAATAAAATACGAAAGAATAAATAAGAAAGAAATTCTAAAACTTGTACCGGTAACGAGTTAATACAGATTTTTTTTTAAGATTAGCGAGAATAAATAATATATATTGAAGACAGTAAAGACCCAAAACTTATCTTTCACGCTAACTTTTAAGCCCTATTCAATAAGTCAATGGATTTAATTAATAGTAAATATTTTTTTAAACAGTACATAAAGAATCCTCTGCAAATTTAACATTTTGATTTCATGGTATAGTTAAGACAGCTATTTTGAATACTTTAGATAAAAGAGATTTTTAGACTTGCACTAGCATGATTAAAAATTGGAGCTGAAGGGTTGAAATGTACTTCACAACTTATTCAAATATTTGGCACAAACTCATAAAAATCGGTCCAGCGGGTAGTAAAGGAGTCTTCGCACAACCATACGATATTTTTATATGGTAGATAGGCTACATTAAATGATTACACCGGATTTTCTAAATTACGAAAGTTTAGGACTGTTTATAAAGTGAATATGAATGGCAACCCTAACCCTAATGATTGACGGGGTGAACGGCCGATGCACCTGCACCAAACAACCGGATAAAGTGGCCGCCAAATATGTGGAGAAAAAAGACGCTATCTGTGATAAGTTAAGATGCCCAACAGATGGGAATTTCATATGCCACTATGACAGAAGTACTTAAAGACAGTTACGTAATTTTGCATTGATATAGCGAATTTCGCTTATTTTCATAGCATTATGTCTTACGACATACTGTTATAGGATAAGGTGGCGGGCATTGAAACTATTTTATTATTACAAAACAGATACGCAATACGTGTCATATATCAATTAGGATCTCGTGCTTCTCTAAGATATAAATTTAAATAAACATCAATTGTCACAGTACCGTCGCAACATATTGAATAATGTCTTATATGTCCGTCATAATATTCACTTACACATTGATATGCACAATTTTTATATAAAAAATAAAAACAAACTTGTAATTCCATATTTTAGAGTGAAGAAGGTTCTGAAATCATTTGTCGGATTAAGCTTACGCATTTTTAATAAGATACCGAAATCAGTTTTATATTTGCCTCCATATAATTTTAAGAAATATGTCAAAAACATCCTTTTACAAATGGCGTTTTAAATGTTGAAGATTATTTAAGCGATAGAAATGTTTGGACTTGATTCCAGTTGCTCACAGAAACACTATATTAGATAGATAGATATCAGTTTTATTTGCTTTCTCATTTTTTACAACAAATATAGAAAAAAAGAAATATATATCTGTGAAGCAATTAAGGTGCGCCCACTCAGATGGTAGCCGTAGCAAGTTTTGTGTATTACACATTGTAACATACAAAACTATCTTTAAAAGAGTAATCTTTGAGTTTCTTGCTGGTTTCTTCAGCGGATTCAACTTTACGAACCAACGGACAGACTACTGACGATTCAAAAGTGCTTTATAATATTTTGATTTCGATAACATGTCGTTATCTACCTACTACTACTAGTACTACTGCTAGTACTCACTTAGCTGGCAGAGCTTGTGGGTTGATTCCCGGTAGAGGAACTCATATAAGATGAATTATATATAATGCTTTTATATAAAAATGATTATAACAAAAAGCCATATAGGTCAACTTAATCACAAAGAAACTATTACTTAATAATGAGACTAAATGAATATACATCGTGCTGTATATCCGTTAACAACATTCTTTATTCCTATGTATAGTGAAAGACTATGAGGTTATTATTTTAAATTATACAAGGCGACGTTAATAAAGTAAAATAAAAATTGAGGTCAATTTCTACGCCATTTGCCACGAACTCATTCTAAAGAAAGAAACATTGAAACCTATTTCGTGGGCTTTCAAAAGATGGCGCTGTTTTCGCAAATAACTCTAAATTATCACCTACAACGGAGAGGTCCAGAAGTGACAAAAAAAGACTATTATTAGAGGCATAAGAAGGAAATCATAGATTTAAATATCGTTAGTAGAACAAATAAGAAAATTTCCAAACTAATTTAATAGTTTTAATGAAAGTTATAAATGTTTAATTTAGAATGTCGTTTGGTACATTTTCGCCGAATTAGTAGGCCCTTTAAATAAATTAACACGCCTACAAACGTTGTCATATGTAGGAAATATTATATTATGTAGTAACACCGGATATATCGCTAGCGAAACTCGGTCATTCATCTCAAACGATAACAAATTAACTTGACAGCCCTATAAAGTGGTGAAGTTAGATGTTAACAAATTTAAAATAATTGTCTTATGTTATTATGTTTAATCAGCTGTGTCTCCGATGTATCACCCGCGTAGTTCCTCATCCCGTGGAAATATGTGGAAATCCGTGTTAGTGACGTACGCACGTAATCTAAACAACATTACGAGAGGAGACACTGCTAAATTTCAAGTTCAGCATCAGACTTTGAGATAGATGAAACGCGTGATTAGCGTCACGAAGATGTGCAGCGTTTTTTATATTAATTCCTTTGAAGGTTGGATAGTTTTAATATTTACAAATAACATGTGGCATTTTAATATGCCACTCGTGATTTAATAAAAATATTTCAAAAATACTCTTTTCTAAATATTAAATCCAAAAACAAAATTTAATTAATATTTCTTATATTGAGAAAAAACACGTGGCATTATTATTTAAAATTCGTCATCCATTTCAATATATTATTTGTAACAAATCTTCCTTTTTCGTCCATCTATGCCTCGGAAATCAAAATTTTTAGATCTGTGTAAATAAATATAAACAAGACTTAAAAATTGGTTTATCAAAGAAATTTCACTTCTGACGTGTGTACTTTGTACACACGCACTTATTTTTTTTTTTATATTACTTTTAAGACGTAATAAACTAAAACGAGTTCTTACAAATTTGTTCATTTATTTGTGTATAAATATAATTTAGGGCCATAAAACACTTGAATTGTGAAATTTCAATTTATCAGCACGTACAAGGAAGTAAAATGGTATTAACACTACATCGCATAACCAACAATGCTGTCAGTAGGCGAGCCGCGTTGTGAAGCCTTAGCAAATTCGTTATGAAATCGGAATATACTGTGCCAAAGGTCACCGTTACGTTCTGACTTTTGCCCGTCAATGTTACAAAATTTAACTAATTATACGCTTTTGCATCATACATTACCAAATTTCATTATAATGGAAACTAACAAACTAACGTTATTATTTTGTGTAATTACTCTTAGTTCCTTTATATATTTAGAACAAGTTCATCCGCGTAAGTCCGTCTGCATTGTCTCATAAGTGACACAGAGATAGAACAAACTTGTTTAGCATAAAAAAGGTTTTAGTGAGCTAACCTTAAAACAGGCATATAATATCACGGACTTTATTTTATAACTTTTGACGTGAAACAGTTCTATGATTTTTACGACACTTTAACCGTTTACGTAGCGCACGCAGCGGAAGCTTTCAAAAGGAAAAAAACCGCAATTTGGAAAAGCTTTTCATTGGTGCCCCGCTCCGTTTGGTAAGTAGGTAAGCAGCCCGTTAACGTCCCACTGCTGGGCACAGGCCTCCTCGCTCATATGAGAGAGGGTTTTTAGAGCATAGACCCACCACGCTGCTCCACTGCGGATTGGCAGGCATAGTACACAAGTGCACTCTCTATTCCTTCACTCTCATAGTCCGACATGACGGCAATCCGACACGACCGGAGAGAGAGATCAGGCGCAGGACCGACGGCTTAACGTGCTCTCCGAGGCACGGGGGTGAATCACACCGCCAACTTCCCAACTTCGGGCAAATATTGAGAAAATCTTAATAGAAAACTCAATATCGATTTCGAACTGGCCCGACCCGGGACTCGAACCCAGGACCTCATGTCTGTAGTCGAACATGCTAACCACTATACCAATGAGGCAGTCCAGCTCCGTTTGGACTTAGCATAAATATATAGCATATAATTGGGTCATCTAACACTGAAATAATTTTTCAAATTGGACCATAGTTGCTGAGATTAGCGCGGTCAAGCAACCAATATCTTTAGCATTATAATATTACTAGCAAACCCTGGAGTTTCATCCGCGTGAATACCGATCTCGTGGCAGTGGAAAGTCTACTAAAGTCGTACTGTAGATTTATTTTTGTTAACGTAAAAGTTTTATTTCACTTAGTTTTTAATTACTTACACTTTAACTTACAGATTTTTAAATAGACACATTCGTAATCAAACCAATATACAGATTTTACAACGGATATATATCTAACTAATACATTTTTAAATTCGTAACATCATTTACGTAGAATATACGACATTAGGAAATTTAAAAATCTCTACAGGTATTGGATAGTTCTTAATTTCAAGGAGGTTATGAAAGTTTTTTTTTAATTGCTCCAGTAATTTTTAGCTTATTAAAAATAAAAACAATATAGGTATATCGGTGTGTATCATTGGTATCCTTGGAATATGCGCTAACTCACCAGGCCCAGTTATAAGGGTAGCTAGTCATTTGAAAACGGTCCAGTAGTTTTTTGTGTGAAAACATACATATAAAAACACAAATGTTTCCTTTTTATAATAATATTAGTTTAGATTATAGAAGTACACATTACCAATTTAAGCCTAAGGTTGTTTTAAATCGAGACAACAGTCAGGTAAATTAGTGGTTTGAAATGATTCCGAATCAGGGTCAAAAATAAGTTGCAGCCCATTAACGTCTAATCGGCCTTTATTTCCATTGTCCCTTGAGTTATTGGAAAGAGTTTTCAGAGCATAGACCCACCACACTGCTCCAATACATGTTAGGAAGTTAACACCTGAATTGCTCCCGTAACGTTCAGGTTTCTTCGCGAGAATTTTCATCAGCAGAAAACATTATAATGAATTAAATACAACAATAAAGCACGTAAGATTTACTAAGATAACTTAGTGGCCTATACATGGTTTTAACCATTAACAAGATTCTAGGTAACAAAGAATCAGTAATTGATTTAGAATTTTGTACAAATGTGGCAGTCTTTGATGTGATAGTGAAAGATGCTTTAATAATATAAGTCCCAAGTTTAAGTCTTGCCTAAATAAAAACCACAAAAGAGCCATGAATTAGTTTGTCTAAATTTAGATATCGATTTAAAAAAATTAACTTAATGATATTTATAAGCTGATTTAATTAAAATTATATAATATAATTAAATACAAACATACAATAGAAAGATAAAAAGAAATACGCCATTCAAAACCGTTTCCGCTAAGTATACCCAAATCCATTCATGAGTGGCCCTTTTTAGGCAAAGCAAAAGAATAATGAATTTACCAAAATAAATTTGGTAGTAAAAAAATAAATCTCTTTTCTATATTATGAATCTAAATGGTTAACAACTTAGGATAACTGAAAATGTATTAATTTGAATTTTATCGTAAGAGATTGAATCAGCATTTTCTATTATAAGATTAAATTAGTAGAATATTTTTAATATAGTATTAAATAATACCAATAAATAATATTTACCTGGCGTTTCCCTGTGCTCTTTTATTTGATTCATGAGCTGTTTCTCTTTATGTTTTGTAAGCGCCTTTTGAAGCTCGCTCTTTTGATTGAGAACATTTTTTCCTCTGAAATAAATAAACAAGTTTTTTATTTCCATATTTCATAGTTTTTTATTCATTCATATATAGTTCTGAGTCTAAATTAAAAGTGGATGTAACAACATACAAGAACTTTAATTATAATTAACCAGCAGTTCTCCATTGTATAGCTCGAACAGTTCCCGATTCCGTGGGAATATAGAGGAATTCATGCTTAATGACTATGTATAGACCAACGCGTACAAAAGATCCACAAGGGTCGAAGTGCATCCACTGCCTCATTGGGCTTCACCGCGAAATAATAATGTAAAGACAAAGAGGTCTCATTTGTCGTAATTCCAAAAACCATTTTAATAATGAGACCAGTTTGGAGCACATTGATTGGGAGATTCCAAAGCCTGTCATTTAACGAATATAAGAAGAAAAAATCGTCGCTGGTGCAACGCGAAGTCGCAAGATATTTTCTTTTACTTTTTTAAACAAAAATAGGAAAACATTGTATATAATGTAGTATCTTCCAAAGTTTTGACTTTTCCGATATGATGTCATGTGGAAAATAGTACAGGTGGAGGTAACAGACTTATCCCTTACTAGGTCAGTGTGTTATCATCTAAAACTCTATTATCACTTATCATCAGATGAGATTACGGTCAAGTGCTATCACTTTAGTAAGACAAAACTAAATTATAACGATACAATAGAATTTTACTTAATTTTCAGATAATTTATTTACTATTCGGTTTGATTATTCAAACTTTTGTCATTTATTTTAGTAGTTGTTCTCTGCGGTGGCACCCATGTTATTCCGATCATGCGGGAACTTGGGTACATCCGTACCTAGTGAACGCCTACACTCTGAAATGAGTTATCTGAGTTGTCCTGAAGAGTGCGTTTAGTTGTTTAAAACCACGTTCACAGTAATGGCTTTCTAATGAAACCGTTTAAGGCCACGTTATTTTTTTCTACATAATATTCTACAACGGGCTTAGATAGAAACCCTTTTTGTGTTACATATACATATTAGTATAATATAATTGCTCTTATATACCGTTTCTACTACGTATCAAAATAGAGCGCGTGTTTTAGCTACGCTTTAACGATGCACAATAAAATGTGACACGAAACTGATAGACAGTCAATAGATAACGCGACCGATGTTGAGTTGCTGTGTGTAATCTTATCAAATTCATTTTTCGCTACCATATAAGGCAATGTTGTTTTAAACGATAAGAATATCATTGCTCAGGTTTTAAATAAATATAACAGGTGATCTCTAGTGGTGATAGGAATATCAACGAATTAATGTATTTAAAACGACCTTTTGTAATCATTGCTACTCATAAAGGCGTCGTTATAACTGAGGAATACATAATTTTATTTATTAAAGAATTTTCCTACACTACCAGAAAATTAGTATTAACTCATGTAACACTACTGGTTATTGAAATAGTATGTTAACTTTATCAAACGACACGATTTTATAGAAATAGTCTTGTTATATTTATTGCTTTCAGATCGTTATTACACAGGAAAACTACATACGTGTATGCGCAATGCATCATACAATCGGAACGTACACGTTATAAATTACATTATAGAACAACCGTATAAATACAGGAAAAACATATTTTAATTGAAACTTTTATAACGGATACATATCACGATGGCGTTTTTTTGAATTTCGTCGATATTTCGACCCAGTTGCATGGATCGTGGTCATGACATATCAATAAACCACGAAAATTTAAGTTAAAACAATGAGTCACATATTTTAAGTCGACTTAGTACTATATTTAATGCATTAAGGAAAAAATTTATGTTATTAATGACTATATGAAAGTAGAAAATTAAATTTGAGGAAAAAACATATCCCTAATTAAAAACTCGGAATACATCTATGAAAAGTTGAATGAGAGAAGCGATTCGGCGCAGTAGAATATAAACTATTGACTTACATATCAATATCTTGATGAAGTTGTATTAAAAGTAGGTACATACTTATTTCTTTAACACATAATAGATAACAGATTTGTTTTACCTACGATATACAAACACATAAGATGATAAACGATAGGCTTTGACCTGGAATCATACCTTATCAATATATATCACTTTCTCCAAAATCGTTTATCGGAAATTGATCAAACTCATATTACTAAAATGACTAGAAATAAGTAATACAATAGCTAAGGATATTAATTTTCATAGGATAAGGGATGTGAAGTTTAGACCATCATTTGTAAATTGGCATGCTTCGTATTTTTAATAACCTTGCTGGCGTAATGGTGTGAATATTCGCTTCGCAAGCGGAGGTCCCGGATATGAATCCAGGTATGGCAAATTTACAACAGTATGTTTTCAAATTTTTCTACGCCTGAAAGGACATTTTGTAACGACAAATCATCACACATTTTTACCCAAGAAAATATAGAATATTCTAGATTTTGCTGTTTCCTACTGATTTGTGATTCCGTGTTCTTTAATCCAGAAAAGCGAAATGTATAAACGCTTATGGTATGAACTACGTAGACGTTTCGAAATAAGTTCATAAAGCCATAACTTCATCAAAGCGAAGGCAGTTAAATCAACAAGTTTAAAGTTACGCAAGCCTCATAACTATGTGACAAAGTGGTTGTTGATTACGTTGTGCGATATTTTTTTATTCAATTGCTGTCCCTTCATAGCTTTCCCACGCACGGTACCTGCATGTGTGAACTATTTAGTCCTGCTGACGTCAAGTGGCGATTGTTTTGTTGCACAGCTGGTGCACTATGGTTTGTTTATTTGTATTGATAAATTACGTCTTACGAAGGCGTAGCCTAGTTTTGTATTTGATAATTTATGGTTTGGATCTTACGTAACCAACAGCGGTATCGACGAAATGTATACTAATAAGTATTTAAATATAATAAGTATAAACTCTCTACCCTTATTAATAGCCATGATTATTTAAATGTGTATTTAGAACGTTGTCTAAAATCGCCGGGCTAAGCGAAATAGGTAATATAAAAATTATTTTAATTCGATTTAATTTTTTTCAATACGCGAGTGTTGACTATATTGCGCTGCTCAATTTTTCCTTAAATAAATATAATGAATTAGTGAACTAATATTTGATGACACTATAATTAAAATCAAGTGTATACTACAGGTTTTAATAAATGTAAGTGGGTGAATAATAAAGTACGTTATTAACTATTGAAAATTTGAGCATGCTTAATTGTTCCACAACTCCAAAAGTTGTGGAACAATTAAATTATGAAATACATTTATAATAAAATTAATGATTAATAATTTTTACCTTTTTTAAATATGTTATGATCCTAGTATGTATATATGTCTATTTTAAAAGCCGAACGTACCATCTGATTCAAATAAAGTTGATAATTAAATTTGTGATAGTCTTTCATAACTTTGTGCAAAAAATCCGACTGCTAAAATATGCCTTATCCAAAAGTCTATAGAGTAACCACCTGACTCTCACAGTCTCGTCTACGTACATTTCAATGTGGAATTTAGAAAACAACGTCTTCTAAGTAAGTAAGTAGCAGCCCATTAACGTCCCACTGTTGGGCACAGGCCTCCACACTCCAAGGAGCGAGGGTTTTTAGAGCATAGACCCACCACGCTGCTCCGCTGCGGATTGGCANGAACTAATATTTGACGACACTATAATTAAAATCAAGTGTATACTACAGGTTTTAATAAATACATTTACAATAAAATTAATGATTTATAATTTTTACTTTTTTAAATATGTTATGAACCTAGTATGTATATATGTCTATTTTAAAAGCCGAACGTACCATCTGATTCAAATACAGTTGATAATTAAATTTGTGATAGTCTTTCATAACGTTGTGCAAAATCCAAGAAAATTCACAAAATCTATCGTCAAAATCTGGTTGACTAGTGTCACGGTATTTGTTATCGAGCTCCTCCGAAACAGTTTAACCGAATGTTATGAATTATTTGTTAGGTCGGACAATTAAAGGTCTTAAAGTATTTTTCATTTTCATACCCCCATTCCTCATTCACGATACGAAGTTGCACGGTTCTCCTAGTATATATGGATATCTCCACGTGCTCGTTTGTTTTAAATTTGACTTCCACAAGACGGAATGGGTGTATGAAACTCTAAACATGTTTGCAATCATTATAACAGGAACGCGAGCATAATAAACGAATTGTTCCTGTTGCTTTTCTGATTTCCCGGTGAGTCACCGCCTCCCGTTGGAATACTAAAACCGTCAATGCCAAATAGCGAATAGCATGTGTTTATTTTAGAAGTACGTTTATATTTCCAAAACAAGTTCCCGCTTCTCACTTGCTTTTATTACATCTAATAATATAATGGGAAGTGTATAACTTGACTACCATTTCTCATTCATTTATATTAAATAGGAGATACTTAACATGGCCATGAAAGAGAAAAAATTGCGTTACGCAAAGTACGTGTGTATGTATAAGAGTATGTCTTTAAAACATGTTATATAATGTACGCTTTTCATAATATAATACTGTTTTTATTATCTTTATTTTCTTTGAGGAATTCGCTACATTGAGGTTTTGTCAACTACATTTTAGTTCGAAATTAATTTTACTAATATGATTATGAAAATTGAAATTTATTTTAACCATTTTACAATATTACATATCAAAGGTTATGTATTGGTATAACAGCATAATTTAATTTACCTTATGCTAGAAAACTATAGGAATGCATGATATCAATGTTAACCAAATTAAACGTGATTAAATACATTCAACTATAGAAATCATATTAACAAATATTTAAAATACATTTTAGAACAGTATCTAGATTTCCATTACAAAAACTGCCAAATATATAATTAAACATCTATTTGACCTGTAAGTGCGTCAGTCTCTACGCATATATATATATATAATAAATATTGCGAATATAAATAGTATTTTATAATAAATGCCGCGTTCAAATTGCATTCGTTGTACCGTTGATGCGATGAGCTCTGAAATGAAATTTCCACGCCATTACGGGCTACGAAGCTCATCAACGAGATTTAATTTTATCTAATTGCTAGCCCCTTCACAGACCATCGACAACGATAATGTGACCTCGCTCTATAATTTTAGAGTCTATGACTAATCAAGATAGAAACATTTTAAGTTTTTGACGGCCTCGGTGTGCATGCGTATATGTTCTCGGCAGGATAAATTAACGAAAACCTATTATCTAATTTGTCTAGTTCGGGACTGATGAGAAGTTTTGGTCTAGGCAATTTAACATCCTACCAGCGGAGAAAGTACCTACGGCAGCGACTCTTCTTGCCGGCGATCGCCCCTGGGAGCTTGGGGCGGAGGTTCTGGCTGCTGTCTATCAGTGTCGGGCAGCTGCAAGTGTTAGAGGCGAACGGCCTGATGCTGAAGAGGTCCAGAGAATCAGGACCCTTTCCGACAGGGCCCTGGTTGAAAGATGGAAGGAGAGCCTCGGGTCTTCAGCTGCAGCTGTGAGGGGGCGCGACGAGGCGCAATTTTGCTCGCCTGTTCTTCCTCAACTAAACCCTTAAGTCGGATTCATCCGGGGTGCCAGAGCTGAATGCGTTAGCGAACACCTGGATGAAGAGGGTTCTGCTGGGTTTTAGTGGGCATCCTGGTACGACCAGCGAGTCCCACACTCCCGGATGTAAGTTTAGACTTCACCCGGCGTGCATAAAGCATTTCCCAGGGAAAAAAGAAAGTATCGAAGTCTTAGCAAGTTAGCACGCTACTTCTTAGACTGTATCATCAGTTACATAAGAGAGATAACAGTCAAACGATAACCTGTTGAAAAAATCTTCTCTATAACTTAAGTGTCTATGATAATCAAAAGAGATTTTTTAACATGTAAGGCTCTCTTTGGTTTTTTTAAACTAAAATAAACGGATTCTGATGAAAAATAACTAGCAGAATTTATTTTCGCATAAAATATAGCAGCTAAAAAAAGCAAGGGCAAAAAACGCACACGGATAAAGTTGAATATATATTGATACTTGTAGAGTAAGATTGCTATTCACGAATCTAAAAACCTTTGTTTATACATCGTGTACAGTACACATCGGTTTTTATTCATATGTATATCGTTCTGTGAATCTGAAACCAATCAACATATTTCTACGAAACACAATATTGGAATTGCTACCATAAATATTTCTGACAGTAGCTTGAGCTCGATAACTATCGGACTATCTGAACAGGACGCTTTGGATAGCAACTGTTATACAATATTATGCAATACATTTTGTTAAAGGATATCGCATTTATTTTAATACTTTTAATTCAACGTCCTTTCACATGAGCAAAACCACTTTATATTTGATTATGTATATTATTTACTTATTATATGATTTATAAAAATTTACTAAAGGTGTCAAATTCGCGAGACTTTTCGAGACTTGTCCATTTTATAAAACAAATACCACACCGCCTAGATATTATATAAAAACTTATAAAACCTTTCAATTCAAAAATCTACGTATCAGTTAGTATTTTAGAAACGGATTCCAAATTTACTCATTAAGGGGTTTAAGACTTTCTATTTATAAAAAAAAATACCGAGCAGTGTAACACAAAATTATAAACATCTGACGTCTCAGCTCGTTGAAAGTAATGTATTTTTGCTGAAAGTGTCGTTTTTATTTAGCTTTACTAACATGATGGAGCGTAATTAATGGTAATAAAATGTTTTAAAAAAATTGATTTTTTAAATCAGGAATCGTTTTGTTTTCGGTCCCATCATCAAAGGTGTCCTTAATACTATCATCGTCTGTCTACGTTTTTATTTATTGATAATCCAACAGCGTTTTAAGCAGTTGTGAAATCGAAGGCTTAAAATAAGGCCAATTACGGATTACACAAATTACTTTATAATAGTTGAAATAAATTATATTTATTTCAACCTTTATTTCTTACATTACACTTAACTACAAATAAAAATATTATATTGCTCTACACAAGTCGTCGCAGAAAAATGAGATGCCGAAAATGGGAACACCGCTCAGCGATTGTTGGGATTTCGGCCCAACGCTGGTTTTCGGCGGAGACAACCAAAAACACAGGAAGAAAGAATTACCTAAATAAATATCAGAGTAGAGCATTAAGAAGTCTGAATTTAGAAACAATAAAAAGAAAAAACTGAGATATTTGCTATGTACTTGTGAAGATTTAGTGGGTATTATGTAGGTGTGAGTGGGTATGTGAGAATGAGTGATAGTATTTATTGGTGAGATTTAGTCGTGTAAGAAGAATTAGTGTCTGGTGTTGGAAGCGGCCTCCTAACATGGCCTTGAATATAAAATACACAGAGTATACAAATCATGGAATCCTATTTGCAGAATTGTCTGTACAGAAATTGTAGTAGTAAAATGAAGAGCATTCCCGGTGGTAATCTGTATTGCTTCCTTCCGTCGTGCCGGCGGAGGGGCGTGCAACGCGGAAATCATTGACGGGACTACGGGACGCTCCTACAATCAAGGGACGGGGAAATGGACTAAATCAACAAGTTGATAAAATGTTTCTCTCACATTTACGCATGAGAAATATAACACATTTATTCAATTTATTATATAAATGTTAGGGCTTGACTATGATCCTACCTAATGGAATATGTTTGTACAACTTTATAAATATATTTTTAAAGAAAAATTACGTCTTAAAATTTTTAGTATTTATGTATATCTTTACCTTGTATGCATAGTGACATATCCTTAGCATTTTCAAATATCAGCACCTCCCCAACATCTAATAAATAAAATTCTTAAGTCACAGTTTTAGTGGTTATACTCCAGCGAACTGAAACAGCTCGATCGATTTTCGAAATTTCATAGGTATATTCAGTATATATATATAGGACTATTTTTTATGACGGTGATATAAAAAAATACATTTAGTCCAAAATTTTTACCTACCGCCAACTCCAATTTTGTAATAGCGATAAAATTTATTATATGGCAAAATAACGTTTGCGAGATCAGCTAGTGTTTTATAAAATTCTTCCCCATTCTGGGATTCCTGGAAGATATCTCTCCAAAGGGATAAAATATCCTATGCACACTAACTTTGATTTCTTATTACTCTGACTCCTTTTTTGGTGCATAAATAAATAAACCACAACGATGGGCGGTACATCTCTGGTAAAAGAGTAGTATATCAAGTCACATCCGAATTCCCGCAACAGTTCAGACTAGAACGAATTACAAAGTGCAATTTTCTAAAATTATGATGGAAATCTAAATCGAATCCTGAATTTCTAGCGTGAATTCTATGATATTGTGTGACACTACTATAAAACTATGATGAGAATTAGATCTCACAACGTAAATTTAATAAATATTATAATTAAATCTGTCAATATTGAAAGAAAATCTAAACTGATATTATTTTGTATCGAGATGCAGGGAAACTTGGAGACTGGAAATAGTCTAAATAATGGCGTATTAAAACATATGGACACTTGGCCGGGTTAGAATATGAACATTTCTATCTAAAGTTTAAAAGCGTTAAGTCGTCATTTTAACATTTGGTAGATATATAGCACAAATGACTATTATTTACAGATGGCAACTGTCGTTTATATGTATTCATACACGTTGTGTCTTTGAAAATAGGCACAGACATCATCAATACGTTAAGGGACAGATGTTCAACGCCGCTATAGGCTAAGAGATGGAAGGGCTTTTTCCTGTACCTGTTACGTGAATATAAAATTAAAATTTATAGACGGTTATATAGCGGTCTGCTAAAATTTAAATTGTCAAATATATATATTTAGAATACAATATAAAACAGTATAATATATAAAAAACTACACAAAAACACTAAATCTTTGTTAAAAGTTTCCAACAAAAAGGACTACAGTCGTGGGAAAAAAAAACTAGAAAAACAAAGAAATAATAATTAACGTGGCAAATTTACTTATGTAAGCAAAAACAGTTATTGCTAGCATAAAAGGAATATCCTTTACGATATTTTTAAATTATTTTTGTAAAAGATAATTTTAAAAGTTTATTTTGAGTGTCAATGTTAACAGACGAGCTAGAGATGAAGTTAATTCGTTAACTATTCTATAAAAGAAATATTTACAAGATTAATAAAAAAAAAAAAAATAAAGATATGAAAATTTTATTATATGTTATCAAATCACATCTTATATTACCAGCGCTAATTATTTGACAGCGTTTTGTAGATATAAACATTGAAAACAGTATTGTATTAATTGAAAACAAAACCAACTTTTTACTATTAATTATGAAACTGAAAGTTTTGACATAAAATAGATACTTTTAAAAATCAAAATGTATAGAGACCATAGTAAATGTCACCAACATCTCTTACATTAAAAGTTAAGCGATCGCAACAGGATGTCGCGCACCTGTGCGAGTGATAAACCCGGATAAAGCAAAAAAACTTTTACCAACCATTTTGCGAAATATGAAATTTATTACTGTTGTCAGAAATATTGAGACGATTCCGCAATTTGGTAATGATCTTTTCTAACCCTTCTTTAAGATTGACGTCATTTTATGAAAAGTACCATTTGTAAAGACACATTATTGTATAAACGTTAAGGGTCGTTAAAATATAGCCTTAGTTTCCGTGGTACATCAATTATATAATTATATACTTTATAGAAAAAAAAGCTTCGTGCTTGATTGTTCTTTTCAATCGATCGGTGAAGGAAATTATTAAGAGGACACCTGCACATCGCAGGAATAATTCTGACGTGCGGTATATACTCTAAAAACACTATCCTATGCGTCAAGACGCCTGGCGCCCAGCATTGGAACCTTAATAGGCTGTTACTTTACATATATAAATGGAAATGTAAAAACTTAAATAAGATAAAAGTCAAAGGAAAAAACTGGTATAACTATATATTGAAACGGCTGCATTAACATGTCACGTGCGATCAAATTTATAATCTAAAAGGCATAAAAAATATTAAACAATATTTTCTAGAGCAATAATACACTGCAAGATTCATTATATTTTGTAATAAAATATTACAACATATTCTAGTTTCATGCATATAGAACGAGTCGAAATTGTTTACTAAATTAGCTGTTGACAATCATTGCCATAATTCTATGCCACTAAAGCAAAACTACACTCAGGGACCATATTTCAATGCTTTATGTAGACACTTGATGATATCACCGAATCACCTCATCATATCAACATAACTTATAAGCATAATAAAACAATTAAAATTCACGTGCTTACACTATTTACAACCGACTTATCAACTATCTTTAACCTTTCGATGACTATAATCATTAGAAATCGATTAGAAAAGGAATGTCTTACTTTTAAGGACACATTCTTTCACTGCATGCGTGTCCAATCAATCATAAATCCTATTATAAATTTTCCTTAAAAATTTAATTAATTAAACCTAAGTATTCTCTACGCAATACGCCGTTGTATTATTATAATTTTCTTAACCATGTCCTTCACTTACTATAGGTCTTGAGTTCGATTACTGTTTCGGCAATTAGTTATAGGAATTTATATAGTATAAAAAGGTTCAGTTTTAATGCTATGTAAAATTTACTTTATCACCGATTTCGTTGCCACTGTTAGTTCACTCTGTCTCTAATGTACGATATTCAAATTTTCAACTATTAATAAATTATTTTCTATTTTCTAATTCGTTGAAACACTTTTTTTAAACTTGTAGTTTTTTCTCATGTCAATTGATGTATTAATACAATTTTTTGCAAAATAATTGATATTTACGCTACAGTTTCAATTTTTAAAGGCTGAAGCTTAAAGGTTTTTCCGTCATCAGTTAAGAAGTTTGTGTTAAATGCAAAGGAAAGGACATAAGTTGTTTCTTAATATTACTAGTTTCAAGTTACTGTGCTTTAGTAGTGGTGTAAAAATCGGTAATTAATTCATAAAAAAAATAAATCTTATTATTAGTAGACCCGACCCACAATACTGGCATTTATTTTGACTTTATCCTGAGTAGAGCAATTACATCGTGATTAGTATTATCATTATATATGTTTTTAATATACAAAATTAATTACACGACAAAATTAACTATGGCTGTAAATATAAACATTATAAATTTATGAGTCATGAAACTCGGAATATTGATATATTTTATTACGAGCATAAACGTTATAATTGCATAATGAGCAGTATCAATTACATTATCAGCATAGCAGGTGTATGATCGATAATACCAGTAGAAACTTACTTCATAGTTGTAGTTTTTTAGAAAGATATATCAAAGAAACATGAGAGTGTAGTTTCTGAAATAAAGCAGATATGTTTCATTGGGATAAATGTACTTAAATCTTTTGTCTGTATGAGTCTTTCTGCCTGATCGCTTTTTAGTACTCTACAAATGACAATATGAGTTTTAAATGAAACCTTTTCAACGAAAAATTAAGTTTAAAATATTTGTATGTATAAATGAAAATGTGCTGGCCGTATTTATATTATTTTCATTATATCTAGATTATTGATAAGCGTAGCAACTAATACGTATTCTAAATTTTTCCATTTAAGTATTTTTTTCTCCAAAATTTTACGTCATAAGTTAAACTACAGAACGCTTGTCTATTCTAAAAAAATATTGAAATGATTTAATTCAAAAGTAAATTCAAAGATGTCGAACATTAGATTGATTGATTAGGTAAATACTATCTTATCGGTAAAAATCGTTACATCTTAATCACATATTAGATAAAAACTTATTATATCGACAAATTAACGGAAAACAATATATTTCGCTTGATGTTTTACATAAAATATGTAAATCCGATAACATCTAATAGATAGCTACACATTAATCCGTCTAAAGTCTTTAAATGAGATAAGTTGTCTTTACGAAAGACGTAGTATTATTATTTGTACTATATATACTATTTATTTTATGTATTTCAATACATTATTTTAGGACTTTTTACCACGAATAGCATTTTTCAGTAAATAATAGTTGACTTACAATATAACCGTCTTTTGTAACTCGAATCAGTTTATGAAATATAGAAAATCAATGGCTGGATATACACATGTCATTTATGGGAGACAAACATATATTAATAGATTACTTATATGTTCGTAAAATGAAAACCATTCAATGTTGCTTTATATTTTTGCTTCGGCTACAAAATCGGCTATAAAAAATACCACAGGAATATCGGATTGCTATAATCATAATAGCAGAGTAGTAGCGACATATTTAATACCAAAACATACTACCCTAGATGATGTACAAGTAAAAACATATGATAACACCTATTATAATGACAATCATGCATATGCCATGTTGGCACCACTGAGATATTATAATTATGCTGGCAGCATTGAGACGGTGTAGTGTCTACGTCTGATAGTAGGAGCTTCGAGGTACATCAGTAATGACGTTATCCATCGTGATACCAGGACGCTCACCGTGGAGGTGTTCGTCCGCCAGCTTGCAAGGAGTATATTCCGCCTGGCGAAGAACCCTCCACACACACATCTCCACAGCATTGCCAGCCAGTACCAACGAACGACAAACACTGGGCGTCGTCTGCCCCGCGAGCTTCTGATGTACCACCACTAGCCGTAAGTGATAGCGGCGAAGATGACGCGGTAGCAGCAACATCCAGATCATACCCCCATCGGAATTGACCAGGATGGACCCGCTGGCGTCGCCGGCGGTATCCAGGCCGTATGAAATACGGGCAAAAAACAGTACCGGACATTTACTGAATGCCCAAGGAAAGATGCCCAGGCAATAAGGCCCTCGAGGTACGTACCCCGCAGATTGCTGCGATGTACCCAACGACGACGGTGAAGAAATGCAATGCGGGAGTTAAGCTTAAGGCCGACATTCGCAACTTGACGCTTGACGGATAATGTAAATTGAAAGAGCTACTGGCAATAAACATAACATTACAAATAAGAGAATTGTTGTATTTAATTAGTGATTCCTTTGAGATCATCACAGAACAGAATCTAAATTTATATACCAGGGCGTTCATCATAAAATGTTGTTTAGGTGATGATTACTAAATCACCGCCACAGATATCATCACTGAAACTTATATTGCTTTTGTGAAATGTCATGAAAAATTGCATGTTATATAACAAACTTTATATGCAGTAAAACAAATTAAATTGACCCCAAACACTAATTAAGATTTACTATAGGTCGTAAATTAAATTAATGTTATATGTACTAAAAAATACGTAACGACATTGTCTTAAGTTTGTCTTGATGTTGCTATTCTATCTCTGTAGAAAGGCTATTTCTTTGCTTTGGAAGTGTAATGAAACCAATAAATATAACAATTTTCAGAGAAGGGCTCTTTAAGAATTAAACCAATATGTGTTATTGGCATGTTATTTTTTGGTACCAAAGTATCATTTCTGATATTTGAACATGAATTTTTAAAACAAGAAAACATAGACTGGATATTCTGGATTAAACTGTGTCCTAATCTAAACTTTTGAAAGGTGTGATTATTCATCAATCATTATAAGCTCAATAAAATACTACATCTATAGGACATCTCAAGATCGTTCATAAAATATATATTACCCGATGAACTGGATTTAACGACATAGTGGTTTCAAAGTCCATTAGTATAGTTACTCAAATCAACGTTATATTGATATTTTTAGTTATTAAATATTCGTGAGATTTGATATATCTTAAAGTTCATTGGAATTGGTCAAAAGTTAAGCCGAATGTTGAATACATTGTACACATAAGTGCCACTTTTTTATAAAATGATATCTCGTAACGTCTTTCAATATTATCAGTCAAGGATATCAGATATTATTGCGACGATTAAGTAATAAATAAGCTTTAATGAGTTCGCACATTCAAAAACACAGGTTCTTTGTTAATTTACTAGTTAGACTTTTTAAATATTTACAAATACAAATGAATACTGCATGAATGAATGCATTGCATTTTAATAACTTTGTTTTAAATAAAAATAAAACATTTATCTATGATACTATCTCTCTTTTGCTGTCTATTTCATACAATTTTTACGTTTTATAATATAAATAAATATAAAAAGTTTTAAATTTCGTTTTTATGTAGTCTGTCGTATATGTTGACAAGTACTTATTTAACTATATTATAAAAATAATTATTAAATAAATGTAATGAGAAATATATCTTATTCAGTGTATCTACAATATATATATAGATATAATAATTTATCAGCCTTTTATAACAATGACAATATTAAGCAATTGAAACATTAATGCAGAAATATATATTATTTTATTAAATATTGAACTATCAATTACATTATATGTTGTGTAAATATTTATTCTACTCAGTGCCTGAAGACCAAATTCTTCAAACAGTGCGTGTTGCCAGTAATGACCTACGGTTCTGAGACGTGGTCGCTGACTATGGGCCTCATGCGGAAGCTCAGAGTCACTCAGCGTGCGATGGAGAGGGCTATGCTCGGAGTTTCTCTACGTGATCGAATCAGAAATGAAGAGATCCGTAGTAGAGCCAGAGTCACCGACATAGTCCTGCGAATCGCGAACCTGGGCGGGGAACATAGTCCGTAGAACCGATGGACGTTGAGGGCCAAAGGTGCTGGAGCGGCGACCCCGCACCAGACGGCGCAGTGTAGGGAAGCCCCCCATAAGATGGACTGACGACATAAAGAGGGTCGCCGGTAGCCGCTGGAGCCAGGCGGCGCAAGATCGGGCCTTGTGGACGTCATTACCGGAGACCTATGTCCAGCAGTGGACGTCCATCGGTTGAAGCGACGAAATATTTATTATATATATATCGTATTTCATAAATTCTCGTGTTGCGCTGTTTATTGCCAAACTCCTCGACCGATTATCATGATATTTTGCGTGCATATCAGGTATGTCTGAGATTCGGTCAATATCTATTTTTCATACCCCTAAATGTTAAGAGTCCAGCCAAAAAAATGTTTTTTTTATTATTCATAATGAAAAAATCTTAATAGGAAACTCAATATCGATTTTTTTTAATTAGCCCGACCCTGGACTCGGACCCAGCACCTCATGTCTGTAGTCGAACATGCTAACCACTAGACTGATGAGGCAGAATTAAACAATATGTACATTACACATATTTTCACCATTCTCCCACAAAATTATACACTACAAATAAATTATATGGCAAAACAACATTTTACGGATCAGCTACTATTATATAAAATCAATAATATCATTGATTTAAACATATTATAATTTGTGTATTGAATGTATGATATGTACTTGTAAAATCCTACTGATCCAAAGCAGATACCCGTGTAGTATTTTGCCAAAATTTACAATGACTCAGCCAACATTCAGAATAAATAAACATGACCTAGTTGAAAGTGTGTATAAAATGCTAGATGAAAGATAATATGGCGTTATTTTTATACGTGCACAAGTAGTCTTCACAGTGGGAAGTTTTTTGTCTTGGAAAAGATATAACACGTCGCCGTGTCACCTTGCGATCTCTCAACAACCTTTTGAGGGAGACACAAAGTGCTTTCAGAAGGGTTTTACAATGGACAAAGATGCTAGCGTCAGACGAAAGGTGCTCTTTAAAATATCTTCAAGCCGAAAAATGGCCATCTTCTTGTGACAAAGTATTAAAACTAGTTCTCTAAGTATTAATTGCACATTATACTACACGGTAGGAAAGGCAGATCGAGTTATAATATACTATTATGACAGCGTTAAACAAAATATTGGTACGGATCTTCGATAAACAACAAATTCACGTATTTTTTCTTATTTTCCTGAGTTTTGAATTGGGGTGAGATTTCGACTGTGTGGCTAGTTGCGTCCAAATAATGGCATTCCGGTACATTGCTGTGTAGAAACCTTAAGAGATAAATGACTTCTTAACAGGTTTGCTCCATTCCATCTTAAGCTGTATCATCAGTTACCATCAGGTGAAATTACAGTCAAATGCTTATACTTCAGCAGTTACAAAAAACGAAATAAGTTTATTCAATTACTTTACTTTTTATCCACGATTCTGTTAGCAAATGATGGGCCATAAAAAAAAGAAAGCGATGAAGCAACGGCGGATTTTTCCTTATGATCATTTGACACATAACGTAGTTTTAATCACAGCTAAAGCCGATACTATCATACGTTAAAACCACTTTATATGCAGGCACCATTGACTCAGATTTTATGTTTATTTTTGATGTTCTGATCTACGACGTGATGCAATAAGATAAATATCAGACAGATTTAAAATGATGAAATATCACTCTGAGTATTAAGAAATAAAGTTTGTACACAAACAAAAATATCCATTTCTAAACAACATTCAAGTTTCAAGGTTTCACTTAATTCAATCGGATGTAATCAAATTAACGAGAACAGAAAAATCCTAATTATATAAAGTTGAATGAAGAAAGACAGACATCAGTCAATCAAATATTAATTTGTTTAAACGTAAACCCACTAGTGCCCATTAGGATAGGACGTAAACCCATTAGGGTGAACTGGAATTATAATAAAAATTAAAAAATTAAAATATATTTATAACGATCCTATAACGACCAATTGAAATCCAAGCCAAAGAAATTTCAAATAATGTGTTGACGTAATTGTCTTCGGACTAAACACTTGAGAATTTAATTTCGGCAAATCCTCGCCATTGTCACCAGCCAGTGAAATAATGAGTGGCTTTAGAAGTTAAGCCTTGAAGAGATGGCTAGATAGCGCCCAGTTCAATTTAGTACAGGCAAATTTACAGTACATGGCATATCATACGTAGTAAATTGCATTTATTTTTAAGACTACGCAATCTAAAGGACTTTGTATTATATACAGTAATTGAAAAACTGGTTTCGTTAAAATAATTACTGTATATTCACTAAGTAGTAGCAAAATTTGTTATACACCACGAAATGGGTCGTGAGGTAAGTAACCGCATTTTCTAAGTCCCACTGATGGGGACAGGAACTCACAGCAAACTCACAATATTGATCCAGTTCAGGTTGACAGGCTACATGGTCCCCATAAGTGGTCCGGGGATATGCAGCCTATATCATGATGGTGGATTTTTAACAACACAACTTCGCAAAGGGAACTGCCAAAGATTTGAATACATTACTCATAACACAAATTTCTCAATATTTGCTCAAAATCGGGAAGTTGGTGGTGTGCTCCATCCCCGTGCCTTGGAGAGCACGTTAAGCCGTCGGTCCTACGCCTAATCCCCCTCCATTCCTGTCAGATTCCCGACATGTCGGACTATGAGAGTGGAGGAATAGAGAGTGCAATTATGTACTAAGCCTGCCAACCCGCAGTCGAACAGTGTGGTAGCATAGACCCATTATGCTCTAAAATCCCTCTCTCCTATGAGTGAGGAGGCCTGTGACCAACAGTGGGATGTTAATGGGCTCTTATAACAAGTAGTAAGGTTTAAGAAAAAGGTTTATTCCTTCATCATGATCATAAGAGTAAAATGTATTTTTACCTAAATCACGGATGGTGAATTTAGTTATAGACTTAGATAGACGACGCAATATCATGACCTGACCTCAGTCTTTATGTCAGTTATGTAAGATTAATCTTGCATTTGCTAATCGAAGTAACCTTCAATTTATTAGGATTTCAATCAACAAAGTAGGAGTCGGCATGCAACATTCCGAATTACTGTTACAAATACAGAAATAAAACTCGAAAATTATTTGTTTCTAGTAATAGATACTCTCACTTAACTATTAACAGCAGTTCTTCCCTAACGGCTGTCATCTCATACAATTAGGTAAGTAATGCTATTTCAGACTAAACCCGAAAACCAAAACCCAAATATGGGTTTTAATTTTCTTTTATGTCCGGTGCTTCGATGGAACTAATTTTAGA
Source organism: Elymnias hypermnestra (assembly GCA_015832385.1). NCBI lineage: Eukaryota > Metazoa > Arthropoda > Insecta > Lepidoptera > Nymphalidae > Elymnias > Elymnias hypermnestra. The sequence goes on along the minus strand of JACTOM010000045.1, from coordinate 2,853,326 downwards.
GTAATTTAGAAGTATAACACTAAATTACGAGTACGCGCCAGGCACTGTGCCTCCGTTTTTTAAAACTCGGATATCCTTTAAGATATCCATTTTAAAAATAAGATGTTAAGGGCAGTTTTGATCTACATAAAATATATAACGTATGTAATATATTTAATTGGATGAGAAATAATACTGTAATGAATCAAATAGATTGGTAAATAGCGCATATTTTTTTGGAATATGTAAAATATAAAAATGTTCACGGTGGGTTATTGTATCGATCTTTAAGATATACAATTGCTTAGCACATTAATTTATAAGTTTTAGCCAGCGTTTACGATTTAAGCGCAAATTTATTTAGTACGTTCCTCTTTTTCACTCCTCTTTTTTACTGTCCTAATGTATGTATTATACACAGAAGCCTTCCTCTTGAATTATTCTATTTTTAATTAATTCTGCATTATGTTAAGATGTAAGATAATATCAAAATCAAAATATTCTTGTAGTTTTGTATATTACAGTGTGAAATAATGGCTGCTGTGAGCACCTGGAATCAAGTCCAAAAATTTCTATCGCTTAAATAATCTTCAACATTATAATATACCTTTTGTAAAAGGATATTTATGCCATATTTCTTAAAATTATATGGAGGCAAATCTAGAACTGATTGCGGTATCTTATTAAAAAGGCATATGCTCAACCCGACAAATGATTTCTCAACCTTCTTCACTCTAAAATATGGAATTACAAGTTGGTTTTTATTTCTTGTATTAAAACTGTGTATTTCACTTTCTTCGCTGTATAAGTGTATATTCTTTCGGATATATATTATTCAATATATATTGCGACGGTACTGTGAGAATTTATGTATCTTTAAATTTTTTTGTTAAGGAAACACGTGATTCCAATTGATATATGGCACTTAGCGCTCTTTTATGTTTTTATGTGGATTTTTGAAACGATCGCGTCCATTTTGTAATAAACCATTGACCGTGCCTTATCCATAAAGGAGTAGAAGGCGAATTGCCTCATTAATTATAAAAGATATACCACTTACATTTTCTGGTTGAACATAAGTTCTCTATGCAAGTCCATACGCAGTGGATTGTCTAAACAGGGGTTGGGAATGCGGCGCGGGGCGATGAGGCCGTCGCCCGCGCCTTCTCCCTCCTGTACCATCGCCACGGCTGTCAGGCCTAGCTCCGGGACCAGCGTGGGACTCACTCCCACGCCGCAGTCGTTTATTGTACCCACTGCCAAAACTGTGGACAAAATTAAAAGCTTATAAGAAATACACAAAAAACATATAATACAAAAAAAATATAGTTAATTTCAACACTACCTAGCACGAACTTCTTAAGCTCATTACATAGAAAGAAACATTTTACATGAGCTTTAAATTTTTCGCAAAATGCATTGAATTAAAGAATTTAGATTTGAAAAAATCGCATTTACATCAAGTAAAGCAATAACATATTTGAACTGGAGTGCATGAGTACAGAAAATCCATTTTATTTACATAGGAAAATTAGAAAAAGAGAAATACCTAAATATATGTGTGTGCGTGTGTGTGTGTGTGCGCGCCCGCGCGTGTGTGTTATTTTTATTTATATATAGGGAGTAATATATTAGTTAGATTTTCTAAAATATGAATGTAATTGTATATTTATGAAATTACGTTTCAATTTTTTCAACTATACTTATTGAACCTAAATTATAATATTGTAATTATTTATATTAAAAAAGGCAAAAAAAATTCATCATCCCATGTACTTAGTATTCATGTTGACAGGTACAAATTTCTTAACTTATACATGGAAATACGTTTATTTCTTAAGATCATACGTGGGTCGTTTAACCTTAACCTTTAGACGTCATTACAAACCACGCAAAAAACGATGAGAAGAAGTATGTGGAAGTCAAGTTTCTCAGCAAAAAAGACAATTACCTATTCTCACAATTACACCGGCATATAGAAAATTATACAAACATTTTATATAATCCATTATTGACTTCGAGCTTAAGGTTTTTACGAACAGCGCATGAGGCATGACATTGGAAAATTCTTTACTACATGATTACCTTAAACGTAAAACAAACGGTTACGTTATTAAAAGTATCATCGTGAATCAGCCGATGATATCACCTCACATTGCTTAGATAGTTCGTTACACTAGCATTTGAAACATGGTTGCAAAATATGCACCTTAAGCGTACTGTTCCAAATATATGGATATATATGGAAGACATCAAAACCTCAAGGAATTAAATGAAATATTAGTAATAGATACAGCATGAAAGCTTTTCAAGTGTCAAGGGTTCTAATTTTAGCCTAGCAACTCAAGTCCTCTCTGTAAAACTTACGTGCCTAATTGATTTTTTTATAATTCATCATGAGGAAATCTGTATTACTATGAAGCAATTTCAGGGTCTGTTTGCAATGGAACGACGTGTCAATTCTCTAAAAAAAGCTCTCTGCTACGAGTGAAGAAGCTTATGCCTAGTAATGGGAACGTTAATAGACTGCTAATTAATCAAACAATATTAGTTTTTGGACACTTAATATTATACAAACAAACTCATAGAAGAAGTATCATGAAGCCTATTCTGTTAAGTGAATTCTGTAGTATNACCGCCCCCCTTGAGACCTGCAGCGCCCACAAGGGGGCGTTATCGCCCACTTTGGGAATGACTGGTCTAGCGCCTCTCTTACTATAGTGTGAAATTTAGTGGACGACAATTCTTTCATTTAGTTGGCGAGGGGCCCTATGATCATTTTCCGTCCATGTTACCAACCACAATAATACAAATAAGGAAATACAATATAAGGATATTGCACTTCCTTATTTGTGTAATTTGCCCAACCGGGAATTGAACTCGGTACCTCTGCAATAGAAGCGAGTAGTCGCACCATTACAGCGAGGTGTATTTTATTACAAATTCTCCATATCTAAACAAACAAGGTGTTAACAAGTTTAATTACACAGAGTACATTTGAAAGGTTCACCAGAAAATAGTTAGTAATTACGTAATGTAAATTAAATTTCATAAATAATAGGTACATTAAAATACGATGATAAAGCTAAACATCAGTAAGATTAAATAAATAATAAAAACATTTGTATTCATAAGTGGCTACTTAAAAACGTTGTTGAGTAAACCTGGCGTACCTGCATTTTGACTGAGTGGCAGTTCACATATTTGCGCGTACGAAATATTTTTGCATGTAATTTATTTAACAAGGGATACACACATTTCATTTTAATTGCGCTATTATTTCTTTTAAATAATATTAAATAAACATTATCGAGCGGGTTAAGTCCCGGGTGAAGCCAATTTAAAATTGATATTGAATTATCTGTTAAAAAGTTCTCAGTATTTTCCCAAAGTTATGAAGGAGGTGATATATTTCATCCCTAATACCTGAAATGGACGTTATGCCGTCCTGCATCTCATCTCTCTTTGGTCTTTTTGTCGGACGAATTCTTCATCTTATAGTCATATGAGAAAACAGGAATAGAAAGTGCAGTTGGGTGTATGCATACACTAAAACGCTTTAATATACTCTGTGCAAATGTCTAATCTCTGCATGAGATTAATCATCGATGCTGAAATCCTGTTGGATAGTTCTTTACATATTTATTCACTTCCATTACAACTAGCTCTATTTTGGTCACCTATCATTATTTCTCTGGGTAATGTTACTAACATGCTCGTAGTTTACATTCTCATATAAAGTTTAGGATAAAAATTGAAGCTACATTCTTATACCACACTCATCTTCTATAGAAAGTCCCAGGAAAATTAGTTACTACGTTCTAGAGATTACCGGGAACAAAAGATTTTTTTATTTAATCGGTCCAACCGCTTGCAAGTACGGAGGATGGAGGGTTGAAACAGAAAAATAGACACGTATAACAATTCAATTGTCTATTTTATTCATACGTATGTATAGATAAACGTTTTTTATAAGGGCATAAAAATATATTTGAAATAAAAACTAAGACATAATTGCAAAGCTTTGTGCCATTTAAATATTTTAACAGAATGAAGCCAGCATAACGTTTCGTTGAACTATTGTAGAAAATAGTAAATAGGAAAAACTTCGACTTCCCGTAGCAAATAAAATACATTTCTTTGTTCGGATATCATGCTCCAGATAATTTCAATTTCTATATCAAAATCAGCCTTTTTATATTTCCTAGTTGGCAGAGGTTCAACGGCGTATCAGCAATCAATTCTACTTATTATTCGCCTCAGGCATTTCATATTATTTAGGAACGCTATGGTTTTGAATTGAATGTATCGGTGACCTTCTTTTAGTTATTCAAGTACAGTGTAGTTAAATAACTAGAAGAAGGAAAATATTTGTTAAATTAGAATATATTTATGACACAATTCTTATTTCAATTACTTAACTTTATTACTCAATTCAAAAATGTTTGTAGTAGTTATTATAAGTCCTAAAGATGTCTAGAAGAAATTGTTAGTTAGCGATACGGCCATCTTCTAATACCATTTCTTTAAATTATTGTAAATTTCTTTTATTGTCTGTAGTATACAATAAAGTGTATACTCTCTCGCTCTCTATAATTTTATAACCATAAAATATTTTATATTTTTAGCATTGTGACCTAACGTTTTTCATGCACAAAACAAATACGTTTTTGAAATAAATAACGTATTACATATACGTTTTTTTTTAACATAAAAAGTTGTTTATATTTACTACTGCTGGTAATTTACTTGTTCCTTATACGTAACGAATATCCACATGTTTTATAATTTTTTACGTCAGGAAATCCTCGTGGATACCTGCAACAACAGGAGAGCTGGGCATTGCGGGTTATGCCGGATGCTTACACGGCTAAAACCTGGCGATGCTCTGACACGTCGCCGTGACGGTGCCGTGGAACCGTTGTCGCACGCTCCACAGACGCGTCGGCGACACTACCCGTGACAACAGTTCCAACTCGGTGTCGCCTGTCATCCGATCATGCTATCCAAAGGCGAGGTGCTTGGAGCACCTTCAGGCCCTGTCTATGCGGAAAACGAGCCCCGTAACCGTTGCCCAGAGGAGGGAGACGACGCTCGTGAGCCACCCGTTTCCTGCCCACCCTTCTTCTGCGTATGGCGGGAGCCGCCACGTCTTCCTCTCTCGACCGCTCCACGAATTGTAAAATTACTACAACGTTATATCTAGACAAATGTTTTGTCTATTAGATTCTAAAATATTTTTAGTAAAATTTCCTTACAAATTTTTAACCCATGTAAGTCAGATTTCTTGACTAACTTTTTAACACTTCAGGATGCCTTTAACTTTGTCAAATTGCATAAAAGCTTCGAGGGGTAACTTTAACCCTATTGTGGTATTTTTAAATCGTTTACGTTATATTTTGAGCATGATACAGTTAAAGAATTACTTTTAATTCATTTAACGATTCATTTGACGTTTGCGTTACAGAAGGGTTTATGAAGAACACGGCTTATCATAAATTTACGTTATGCATATCTTAAAAAAAATACATGGAGAATATAATTAACGAAAAAATGTTACTTATACCCAACGCATATTCCTGTTGAAATATAAATTTTACAGGGAACAACTCGTAGCTCGTTATCGTACGCCATGAATGACCCCATTTCCTGCACTTTAGACAAATGGAAATGCTAAAGTTATAAACTTTTGAGATTTTGTAGCCAACTAGGACGAAAGTTTAACGTTCGATGAAAATTGTTAATTGAACCTAAGTGAAGTTGAACTACTGAAACGAAAAACGATTAACAAAGTTTGCAGGCATATCATAGATCAATTAGCAATATTTTCTTCATTTATAATTACTGTAACAAACTTCTTTTTCATTGTAAAATTTATATCCCACATTTCCAAATATTCAACTGTTATTTTTAATTAATACGCATGATGAAAAAAATATAAGGGTTTATGTGTCACGGTTTTTTATATAAAAGATTAATAACGTTTGTCTTACTTAAATAATTGAAATAGAGTAAATAAATATTTTTTTAATTGTTGGCAAGTTAGCAGTTTGACTGTAATCTCACGTGATGGTTATACGATGATAAAGTCTATGATGGAAGCGCTCTAACCTGGTAAGAGGTAATTTACCCATTGTGGTTATAACATTTCTTTTGCTTGGTGGCACGTCTATGTTGGTAGACTGGAATCTAAGCACGTCCGAAACACGTGCGTCATACAGATTAGAAAATACAATTTCCTAAATTAGTCCTGCCGGGAATCGATTCCAGGAATTATGCTAGAGACGCGACTGGCATCATTGCTCCAGTTAAGCGTTAAGTAACTGCTATATAATTATATTTCTACAAGAATTTTATATCTACGTTAGGACACAAAGTAGTTAATGTACAAGACATGCAAAGGTTGTTTTCATATTTAACTTGCTGGTCAATTAAATTAAACTGTGATGCTCTCTATACATTGGAAAATGACTGCATATTTTTAATTTGTACTATTAGTTCATTTTTCAAACAGTTGTGCACTGCTTTTTATTGAAGGCTCACGTAAAAGCTTTAAGGGATTCTTTCCATTGTATTGAGTTGAGGTCGTGCTAGGTGGCGTAGGAATTGATTTTATTTCTTTTACCTGTCATAAGTAAAGTAATTTATTGTGTAACGCGAATCATTTGTTACTTTCACTAAACTAATAAAAAGCAATTCATTAAAGTGTGAAATTACAACGACTATTCATTTATATCATTAACACGAGCTGCCTGTAGGGTTGGCGGTCAACGTAATCGAAAAGATAATTTTACAGCGTAGCCGTTTGAAAATGAAATAAAGTATAGAAATCAATCAATGACATTTTGTGCTGCTGAACTAAAATATTCACCATTTTAATTTTGTTTAAGTAATTCTGTAATTTGTATTCTTCATTTACTATCAATCCACATTACTATCACTAGTTAATTTCTGTCTTCTACTAGCTATTTCGCGCGGTGATACCCACTTAATTTCCGGTAATGTGGATAAATGAAGAAACGTGTAATTAATGAACACGACCGTATATACCGAGAATTATTTCCATTTGTAACCGAATTTCACTTAATATAAATCGAGGCTGGAAACAAACCCTTAGTACCCACAAAATATTATTTTTAACAACAAAATATGCGTCCAATGATATCTCTGGATGATACCTTCCTCTTCTCATAAACGTTCTACGTGTTTGCTTTCCAACATCGATATATCCTAAAAAAAAATCTCATTATTGGTTTTCTAATGGAACCCGTTTGGAGCACTTGTAAATGGTTTCCAAGTCTATAACAGAAGTAGTAAATTTTCTAATTTTAAAAGTATAGATTAAATACAGCTCGATCGTCAGCCCTGATAAAAAGTAAATCGTGATAGGAAACATACGCAGCCCGCTCGAACAATGTGTGCCAGAATAAGCGGAAGCATTTATGACAAATATGATAAGCTGACGTATTGAGAGTTCAGTGTTTAGGCACTATTTCATAATAATCAACGAAGAAATTGTAAACAGCTTGATTTCGACATATTCATCCTTAGAGCCTCTTCAAAATTAAAAATTGGCTAACATAACATCTACGCGTACACATATACAATATATATAAAAAGTATCACCAACATGTATATAACTTTTCTCCAAACTACTTCAGCGTTTTAAGCCTTGCTCATCCAGAACTAGACTCTAAGATCGCTTGACATATCTTCAGAGAACACATGCTAAATCTATGGTAAATCTTTTAATGTTCTTGCTTGACCTCTTTGGAATGCCCTACCTCAAAATCTCATGAATAAAAATCTCCGTAAGGTTTCTTTTAAAGTCAAGGTTAAGTAACAACATCTCTCCATTACGTGCCATTGTAACTATTTATCGCAACATTTAAATGTGTGTACATGTGTATATATATAATATATAAAATATATCCAGGTATCTATTGACTTATCACGATATTTCTGGAATCACAAGGCGTAGAGATTTGAAATTTGGTACGAATATTCTTTTTGCCGAGTAGAGGTAATTTGTAAAACAATTTGTTAAAATTAATGAAATTGCTTCCCAAAAACCATTCGCGGGTTCAGCTAGTAATATATATAAGTATGTATATGTTACGGTTGTTATTATTATATTTTTATTAGTTTTTTCTTTGTTTCACACCACTTTTTTGGTATTTTTTTATCAATATAAATAAGTTTTTAGATTTAATAATATTTTACTTTTATTGTATAATATAATATAATTGTAGACGTAACATATTTGTATTGCATGCCAAGTTAGACTGTAAGTGGGATATGCAATGTATAACTTTCGTATATAAATATTAAAATAAAGCATAAGTATGAACATTGTATATAACGTTGGCTTCCTAATAAATAAATAAAAAAATAAAAAACATTATAGATGTCTTTTTTTCCTTTTCGATAGTTTTTTAAGTTATCTTGCAGTGATTAAGTATGTACATAGCTCAAGTTAATAGTTAATATTGCTTTATATCTATACCACCCAATATCTATGTACTGTTTTATGTGTTTTGGTGTATAATACTTAAAAAAGGGAATTTATCTTTATAAATGCTAATCCAACATTTGAAGAACTTTTACACGCGATTATATGAATAATAAAATGCTTAAAACTTGACTATGGTTTGTCATTTAGTAAAATCTAGAGAAATGCAATAGATCCGATATTGATGTATTTTCATAACAGAACCTTTTTTAAATTAAAAAATGCTTTCTTTATTATTATTTTGGTAAAATATCATGGCCACATAATGTTTCTCCATGTTAAGCAGATAAATAGATTAGATCAGAAGTAGTAGTAGACATTAAACATGATTGAACTGACGCTACGACATTAATACATTGTATTTAATTTCGAAGAACATTTTAGAAGGATTAATACTGAGATAAATGTTGTAAACTTTAACGACAGACTCCTAAATAAGTTTTATAAAACGTAAAAGAAACTATAAACAAACAAACTATATTGGTTTTCGATGTGTTGACTTTGATAAATGCAGGTGTGATAGTAAAACGATAGTTTATGAATAACATAAGCAAGATACATTATATGTATCATATTAAGAAATTTGACATTAGGATAGATAATATAATGCTTTTAGGTCCATTCTTTATTTTCTTAGGCTCTATGCTTTGACCAACGGACAAATCCTAGTCTCTAAAAGCTAATCACAGAAAAATAACAACACCTTAAATAGTATACTCTGTTAATCCCATTTCGATAGGGCTGTCTTATACCATAAAAACCTATGGCATGATATGATAACATCTACATTTTAAATGCAGCAGTTTCTATGGACATATTTTTAATAGAACTGGTACAGAAACACAAATTCTTTGCAGACGAAACCCCAGGTACTTGCTACTTCTTAACGCAAGTACAAACATATAAAAGCAGACTAACTCAATTCCTACGTCACTTAGCATCTTCTGAAACACCATGAAAACCTTAGTCTTTTAAGTGACCTTACAATTATTAGCGCTGTACAATTTTTCCCAAATATGATTGTTATTTATATACATATCCTTATAGAATTAAGTTTGGTAAAATTGTATTAACGTCAAAAGTCATCTATTAAAAGTTTTAAAAATATATTTGAAATGGAGTGGAGTTAACAGTATTTGTTTAACAATTGAAAATTTGGGTAAGATATGTATAACGCAAGAGTGAAGTAATAGTAGGAATTGAAATAATTTAAAGTGCGTGCGTACAAAGTACACATGTCAAAAGTGAAACTTCTTTTGCAAATTAACGTTGCATATCTTCGTGACTGGCGACACGCGTTTCGTCCGTAATCATTTTACCTTCATTCGCCTAAAGAAGTTTAACTTCGATTAAATTGATCAAGCTTGAATGAAAGTCATAAGCATTCGAAACAAGTAATTTTTGTGTTATATAGTGATAGAAAATAAGATTTTATCGGCTTACATTGAAACGTGTAAGGAGTGCCCTTGAAAGGATATTCGCCGAGCTCTACAAACATAGGGCGTATCGAACCAGACTTTTACGAAGGTCACCTCGTATAGAGAATCCCGTTCAAGGTCTCGATAGAGTAGATGCTAGCAATTTATAAACCGCTATAAATTTTATTATACGACTCTTTATGGCTAAGAGGCACGCAAGAAAATCGAATACCTTTAGCGCAGATTACGTTATAACTAAAACTTTTAAAGCAACGGAAATGCGTAATCGTTTTTACAGCTCACGAGTACAGATTAAGATGATTATATATTTAAAAGTGAAACTCTTACATTTTTTCAGTCATCTATCGCATAGATGGGATAGGGATAGAGTGAAATGCGCCAAAGCCAATACGACGGTGCCCATGGGTTTTGTATTGAATAGCTTTTGTATATTATTATAATCTCATACATTTGTGCAAATTTATAAGTTTAAAGTATATATTAGAAAACCACAGTAGTTAAATCTGATATATAATAATCTTGCCACGATTTTCATTATAATTTTTTTATTATAAAGTTATTACTAAATTCTACCTAAACAAACCGGTAAAGTTCAATAAAAAATTTTATTAAATACCTAAAAAGTTTTTAACTTAATATAATATAATAACCTTATAACATAAGACAATGAAAATAGTTTCGTAAATTACCCATTTTTTATATATGTTAAAGGATACGAAATCTGTGTCAAGAGTTACTAAACCTCTAGTCCGATTAAAACGTTTAAGTGTATGGACAGGTCAGTACCGTTTCGCCCTTCATTACTGTACTGCTCTAAAATGCGCCGGAAACCCGACCATGCATATTAACCACCAATACACGCCGCAACCGACAGCTATTTTTTATCTATTCGTGTACTATTTATATCTCTATATATAAATAACTTGACTTGTCAGTCGATAATGTAGTCGTATTAGTTAACTCAATCGTTGAAGGTTAACTCCATAGATATGTGATAAATGTAAACGCAAAAAGGTATACACTACTAAGGAGTTTTATAATAACTGTGACAAAAATTGATAATTATGATCCAAGTTTACTGATGTTAGGGAAAAAAATATCCTCATATTTCATCAAAGCACGTTTTCCACTTAGATAAATGGTAATAAATACATAGGCACACCCATTTCTTGCTCTTTATAGACGTGCGTACATACGTTCATTATGTATATATCTGTTTTTAATTCTTTAATTATTTGTTGTTTCATAAATTTAACAAAATCCTTTGGCGATGCAGCCGTAATAGTACGGATTTCTCCATATCACCACTAGATTGGACAGACTACGCTTGTGACTCCGCGATAAACAATTTGTTTTTAATTTTAATTTAAGCATAAGACTTTTACAAACCGTAACAAGTATTCCATAGACCAATTATTAGGCCACTAAACGCTTAGTTAACAGTTGAAAGCGATGAACTTAAGTTAACATAACTTTTGATTGATTAATAGAACTAGCAGTTTTATAGGACTACGTAATATAGGTCCAGGTCTTTTACAGTACTTCATTTATTACTAAAGAAATGTAATAGTAATGCTGAACGTAACATTTAAACTCCAAATATTTAATTAGACTACGTATACTTAACCAAGAACGGTTATCTTCTATAATTATGTTTGTACGATAAGGCATTTAATGTAACGTTAAAAAGATAAATATTAGATTACAGATAAAAAGGAGGCCCTGAAATCTTTTACTAACATGTATATTCAAAGTAAGTACACTGTTTTATAACGATGACGTTTAACTATTAACACAGTCAGAGCCTGAATATTATCTTACCTACAAAATATCGCAAAGCAATCGTTATAACTCGGTATAAATATGTATTTTAGAAGTATACTGTGCATTTTACACTTAGTAGAATTGTTTACAGACCCAACAACATCCGATAATAATTTTAATTCAATTCAATTTTCTTTAATTTAAATAGAGTTTATTATCGATGTAATATGGTAGTTTTAAAACTTTATATATACTTATATAGTCATAGTTTGTAAACTAAATAAAACTACATATATTTAATTACATACGAGGAAAAAATATATAATTAAATAAAGTAATAAGCCGCATCTAAATTGCAGTCCATTGGAGGTGTTCCTAAAATGCTGGCTACATTACCTCTTTGGATAGCTAAGCTGATCCTTTGACCGAGGTAAGCGCCAGTTCCAAGGTCATTTGTGGAATCCAGCTACCGTTTAGATAGATATTTAAAAAATATTTTTGTCTCAGAACCCCACGGTACCCATAGTTTCCACGTCAAATGGCAGAAATATGTGATCTTGTGTAATAGATCCATATTTCTGCAATTTTTAATTTCATCATCAGTCGCTCCAATACCAGGCAAGATAAGTTTAAGTGGTGCCATGGTATTAACACAAGTCACATACCTTACCAGGTAGCTTCCATTCGTCCATTACAGTAATTCCATCACTTGCCATCGCTACTTGCAATACCATTTCCAACTTAACATTTTATAAAATATTACTTCAAACTATTTAATAAAAAGTGGGACGACTCTTGCGATAAGGTCAGGGTCGTCATAATGTGAAAATAAAAAGCTACTTTTTCACTCCAAACTACTTTCTGGCACAATAGCAACGGCATGCTTTTGTGCTATCTCGGTTTTTCATTATCGAATGGATCGCGAGCTACAGGCTTCTAACCCCTGACCTATAGCTATTTTTAGAGCCCTAACGTATTGCTTCAGCAAGGTCATTTCAGTGTTCATTTGCTGGAACAATTGACGTCATAACATGTCTAAAGGCCACGCTGTCAATCTTGTTAACGGCGCCGTGATGTTTACATTATACTTAATATGTACTTGATATCTTCTTTATTGACCATAGGTTTCCACTGGACTAAGTTAAGCGATATTAAGCTTTCAGCGAGAAAATCAACCAAAGTGTAGTTGTTAAATTTTGAAAATGTTAAGGAGAATAGGGACACAAATAATACTTACGCCGTAAATTATTACAAGGCCGTAAATTTAGGACCAGGCCAGGAACAATTTGTTTGATTTAAAAATAAAACATACTGTTCCTGGACAAACAGTCTGCTGTGGATTCTTTGACCTTAGCAAAAGTTTGGATTGTTCTTTTTTTATTGCTGACAGGTTAGCGCTTGACTGTGATCTCATAAACTAAACATGGTAAGTGTTGATACAGTCTAAGATGGAAGCGCGCTAATCTGGTAAGAGGCGATATATTTCTTATGGTTTCTACACAGGATCCTAGAAACACTACTTATATAGAAATATACCCAGAAAATATTATTATGGCCAGTATTACCAGCACAATAAAAAACAGAAGATATTTTGTGAATATCAACAGAAACGCATTTACTGAAATGAATAGTCGTCAACCACTTCTACGAGTATATGCACAAATACATATGTAATGTGTTTTTAGGAAACACTATGAAATGTAACTTTCAATTAAGTGTAAGGAACAGAAGGAAACCCATTGTGTCGCGCTCTTACATATGACGTCGCTTTTGAATTCATTCTCCCAAGTTTCTATTTTTCCTTCATTTTGAGTGTAATGCAGCATGAAAACTATTCAGTTTATGTATAAACGTGGAGCTTGTTACAAATTTTTTTGTTTGAAAAGAAACGGATATTAAAGTAGTTTTTCAATAGGAACACTATTTAGAACATTTATGAAAACAATATTTGCATGTAAAGATAAATTAATTAAACCGTAATCATTTCGAATATACATGTAAGTTATATGACGTCAAATTATACATATTTCACGTAATATTGATATAATGATTATGAAGGCGCAGTGGTGCGAGTACTCGTCTTGCTTGCAGAGGTCCCGGATTCAATATCCGTCAGGACGAATTTAGGAAATTGTATTTTCTAATTTGTCTGATTCTCGTCTGGTGGGAGGCTTCGGCCATGGCTAGTTACCACCCTACCAGCAAAGACGTACCGCCAAAACAAAGAGATTTGTGTTCCGGTACGATGCTGTGTAGAAACCGTAGGGGTACATCGCCGCTTACCAGATTAGCGCTCTTCCATCTCAGACTGTACCATCACTTACCAGCAGGTAAGATCACAGTCAAGCGCAAAACTGTCAGCAACAAAAAAATAAAAAAAAAATATAAGAAAGGTCTGTGTCCAGCAGAGTAACATTGTAAGTGCCTATTATTTGGTAATATAAAAGATAATAATAAAACGCAAATTTTCCACCTGTATCTATTTCTTTTTTTTTTTACAAATGAGTGTAATTCTTATCCCCTCGATTACGCTGAATTGGGGATTAATTTAGTTAGATGTGGATTTAAAAAAAAGTTATTTGCATATCGCAACGACCAAATTGTGTTATAAAGATTGACACCCCATTAATTTAATGTTGTTTTGTTTTTTTAACAAATGTATATATATATGCAGGATAATTATAAACGAATTTTATTAAAAAAAACACAATCGAATTCAATTCCTAGTTAAAACTATATTAACATTAATGGTCATTAATAGTGACTACTAAAACTGCCTCGTTGGTCTAGTGGTTAGCATGTTCGACTACAGACATGAGGTCNTTATATATATATATATATATATATATATATATATATATATATATATGCAGGATAATTATAAACGAATTTTATTAAAAAACAACACAATCGAATTCAATTCCTAGTTGAAACTATATTAACATTAATGGTCATTAATAGTGACTACAAATAAAAAAATATGAACTTAATAGATGAATACAATCCATTTTATTACCGACTGAAAAAAGTATACTTAAACATACACATACTGCTAAGCTTATTGTCTTGGATAAATCATTTAGTCAAGTTAAGAAAAATAATAGCTTAGCTGGAAAATATGTCTTACACGAAGATACCGTACTACAAAATATGAACATGAACTGAGTAAAAGCTGTAATTCTCTCATCTTGTCACCATTAATTTATGTACTTTCTTTTTGAAATTCCTAATACAAGGCAATAAAATCTCTAATGGAGAATTAATATGTAAATAATGTGCTCGTTTGATCTTTCATATAAGTACTTTAGTTGATTAATTGAATAAGAGCCATTGCCGACGAAGCGCTCCCTAACTGAAAGAGAATTAATGTTGTTAGCTAGTTTGCTAATAAATTGTCTGTCGCGCGGATATGAGCCAGAGCTACTTTTACTAGTTTTTTATATTGCTAACAGGTTAAAAATTGTCTGTATTGTCAACTGATAATAAGTGACATGCATAGAATGATTGAAGTAGATGATACCGTCTAAGACAAGAATGCGCTAACGGCTTACGATGTAATGTACCTCTAAATTTTTACACAGCGATGTACTGAAACACAAATTTCTGCGTGGCGAAACGTTTTACTACAATAGTACAATACTAAATAGACACAACCAAAGACTATCACCAGCCTAGACCTAGAAAACTACAAAATCGAACCCGGGACTTTGCTATCGAAGTTAAAACTCGCAATATTACGATAACTTTCTTGTTAACTCTCGTCAAGTCTGACTGCCTCAAGTGGTTAGCATGTACGACTACAGACACGATGTCGTAGGTTCGAGTCCAGGGTTGGGCCACTTCAAAAATCGATGTTGAGTTTTCTTCTAAGATTTTCTCAATATTTGCCCGAAGTTGGAAAAATTTTGGCGATGTGATCCTCCCCCGTGCCTCGGAGAGCAAGTTAAGCCGACGGTCCTGCGTCTGGTTTCTCTTTGGTTGTGTCGGATTCCCTTCACATCGGACTACGAAAGTGAAGGAATAGAGATTGCACTTCTATACTATGCCTGCGAATCATATCAAAAAACTGCCATTAAAAACCCTTTTTTCTATGAGTGTAGAGGCCTGTGCCCAGCAGTGGGACGTTAATGATAGTACTATATATATATACTTTACTTTAGTATATATTTTTTTAATGGAGACTCTATATTTTATAGCGATCTTGATGGTTTGAAACATTATATCAGGTATTTGAGTTTTATTGTTAATATTTCTGCGAATACTCCAAATGTCAGAGTCCACCAGATGACAAACAATATTATCTGAGATAGTAAGTTAAGGTGTGAAAGACTTTGTTCTTACACATGTGCATTAAGATATACTGTATCAACTTGTAGATGTTATCTCGATTAAGATATACATTGTAATGGTTTTTTTACCTTATCAGACTATGAATTTCTTCTTATTAATGCACATTTTCCTACATATCAAATTTCGCCGAGGAAAACATTCTTCAGGTTTTTTGATGAACACTGACTAACGTATACAAGAATACCATCTGTGTGGGTACTAGTTAAAATTTTACGAGAACCGTCAGCTTACGACACGGAGTATAATATAACTAATCAACTTCTCAACTTCAGGAGCAAGAAATAATTCCTTGAACCAATGTGAGATTGACACGCGATCATTAAAGTCCGCGATCCGGATCCGACTACTCAACCATATTTCTGTCGGATTGACTGAAAGGAATGATCCTGTTCAATTTTTATTCAAATGGTAAATTTTAACCTATATGATATTTAAAAATATTATTTATGGTTACACACCATGATTACATGCGTATCGGTATAATTGTTCGATATTTCCCGTAAATATTAGAATATCTAAAGATTTGTGTTTTTGTATGTGTTTGTAATGTTTTCACACGAAAACCACCGAACCGATTTTTAAAATTAGTAAGCTGTATTTTCATTAAGTGCCATAGTCATGTTAATAATATATTTTCTAAAAAAAAATAGGGATCTCGAATAAAAATGTATTAATGTAACCCAAGGTGTGAAAAATTAGTAACAAAAACCTCTGTCATCACATGCACTGGGGAAACTATTGATGATATAACAAAAAAATGTACTACAATATTAGGAAATCCACAAAAAAGGCCGTGATACCATTCGTCCAACTACTGTAGTTATACCACTATGACTACTTTTTACATTTTTAAGTTAATAAAAGTGCCGACTATAATCAAACCATATTGTTCATACATCTGTATTAATCCTTATCCTATCAAATGACTACTGTTTCAACACCTCATTAAATTAATAAAATCGGACATTTCATTTAAAATATATAACGACTTTAAAAATGTCTTTTATAATACTTTTTACAACAAATTACATTTCATGCCTTTAGAAATTGTTGAATTGCTGCTGTCAAATTTCATTATGCTCCTTTCATGAACTTTGATATAAATACTGCCATGCCCTCTACTCATGACAAAGCGTTACACGCAAGAGTATGAAAACCTATGAGAACTAGAACAAAGCCGAAGTGGGCCAACCTTCTTTTAAACTTCAATCGCTCCACATTGTGTATTGCGTCACTTTAATGGGAATTCCTATATCTGGATTACGGTTTGGGCAATCATTGCGACACAGGCTGCTTTACATTGCCGCGCCTTTTACATTATATTTTTTTATACACTTGAGTTAATTGCCGATGTAATGACATAAGCTATTAAGTGCTAATCGTTGTCAGTTATATCATGAACATTCGAATCCAATCGAAGATTTGTAGAAATATTTCTTTGTATAAATTTATTTCATTACATAAAATATAGCTAAGACACACATTTGACGAGAGTAAATTACAGTACGTAAATAATACAATACACTTAAGTACACCGACCCTGCCAAAATATAATCTTTATAGCCTAAATAATAACTCAAACTTCTTTTGTAATGTATAATCCGATATCAGAAAAAATCCTAAATATCAGTCATAAGCAGTAAGAGGTAGAGGTAAAACATATAAAAAAAATTATAGCAATATATGTTGAAAATTTAAACGATAAGGAAATTAACGTAAAGTAGTGGCCGGACATAATAACACCGAAAATGATGAAATACTTATTTTTAAGAAGGATATAAACCATTTGAGAAACGGTTCAAAAGATACGGAGAATCAGCAATGGGTTAACAGCTAATAAATTTATACGATCAGGGAGAACTTCTAAGTAGCACTTAAAAATATTTCTCAGCAACTTATATTATATCACAGTAGATTAGTCTTTATCGCAATGGCATAAATATGAATATGCCGTACTAAAAAGCGATGCACCTGATGTAACTGTTCATAAAAGTCAAGGTATATTAAAGTTTTTTTTACAGACATATGAGGATCGCCAACGAGGTGATGACGTAAAGCAATCACTGTTGAAATCCCCTCAGATGACATTTCATTCGATCAATAAACAACTTCCTGATGCGGGCTCACACAAGCTTATTTAACTTGATGACAAACACGTTGTTACGCCTTCAGTACCCTATTTTCTCGTGGTCTTCTAGAGGTCAAATAATAGGACAATAAGACGTTACTATACGCATACGACTCTTAATGAAACCAATAAAACTAATAGAGGTCTATTGTTTTAATTGGTACTTATGAATTTTTAGGTTAGGTGTTCTTAATGTTACTTCCATATGAGCATTCGTAAACATTTCACTTTTTAATAGACTATATTTACACTGTGGACGGTTTTAATTTATTACTTAACTCATTCATTAGACTTTAAGATTGTTAACTATTTTAAGCATTTAAAGTATGTGCTGTCGGTGTACCAAACAAAATTTAAACTTTTAGTTAAGACATATACAATTCATTTTCATCATCAAATAAAAGCTTAAAAAATTGCATTTGATTGGAGATAAAAAGTGTTTAATCAATTATTGCAAATTTGAACAAGACATATAGTGGCAGAGTGAGTAGTAGTAGGAAAATCATTTTACACAAATTTATACTCAAAAAAAATTGTACGTTTCACGGAATAAAATATTTTTTCTTTCTTTTCATATTTAACAAACATTATTTTGTGTGTAACATTATTTTCATTGTTAAATCGATACGTTACTTCATTTCATATTCCAAAAGGGCTGTTAGTGTTACATGCATACATAATTTCTCTTACTATTCTAAGGGTGCCAGTAGTGATATTGGTCCAGCGGGAAAAATAAGTAGGGTGTAAATAGAAAAGGGTTGAAAATAATTTAGGGGTCGGTCTCGGACAAATCATGGACAGCTACTTTTAGTTATGCGATTATTATTGTAGAACCATTACTGGAAGTAATAGTATCTGTTTAAATCTTATTATATTTTTGGCCTTGAATTTTTTTTACACATGTTGGCCATGTGGTGTCATGAACTATAACACGTGCATTGTTTTGAACAGTGTTATTTATGGCATATATTGTCTTGTATTAAATTTCAAGGTGACGTCTACAAAGTATATCTTAACTATAAGCACAAAATTCTGTTTGTTATATAGAAACTTGTCGACATTTTAAATTATCATTAAAGTATATGTGCAATTATCACAAGCATTAATTTAAAAAAAAATTACCACTTGTATATTTTATAGTTTTTTTTTTTTTTTTTAAGAAAGGTTGTATCGTTATTAAATAAATTTTTATTTTCAATTATTGTATAATATGCTTAATATGTTTAATGTTTAAACACGGCTAAGCCTAATTTGATCGTGATAAGGTTTTTATAGAAAGAACTTTAAAAAAATCTTAGTTTTAAATGAAGATTTCATTTAGGTAGTTTACATTTTTACGCGCAAGTATCACGGATAATTCTGTTTATCGGTGTACCTCATTATAAAGAATATGCAAATATCCAATATATAAATAGTTACAGAAACTGAAGTACTTGCTTTGCGTTGAGTATTCGAATGTTTAAATACAAGACAAATTGAATAGAATCGCCAATAAATCATCATTACAAAGGAAGTATAGGCGTCTCAATATGGTGATGCCGCCTCTGTATTTGTAAACAACTTGTCACGTTAGAGGACGTATTCAATGGGTTGACACAGTCTCCATTATACACATCTTAGTTGGATGAACTACAATAGAACCACCATGATAGTCTAAATGTACAAGGAAAAATATCACTTTATCAAAATAATTTTAAACCTGATTGAATTTAATTATTAACCGAGCCGTCTATTTCGATAACGAAACCTTTTTCGTAAACTTTCGATAATCAAAATTAGAAAATCTTTTTGTGGTTTTTTACAACTACTCCATGGCAGTGAAACAGCTGAGGCGAACCATAGCCGCTGGCAAATTGGTATTTGCTTCGCTACTAACCGCTGTTCACTTTACTCCTACTCCGCGGCTTGCTTTCACGCGACATGCAATAGATGGACGAAAAGTTTGAGGCAACGGAAAGAGTTTCAATTTCAAACAGTATAACACAATACATTCCAAGAAATATAAAAATATTATACATAAGACATATTAAGAAACCGAAAAATATTATTAGACAAAATATATTACATTATAATTGGTCAGACTGCAAAACAAATATCGAAAAAGTAGATGAAGTTCGCCCTGTTATAATACAAACATATCTTTTTCTCTATTTTTGAATCCAAAGATCGACGACTTGTTATTGCAACATCGAAAAAAATACAGGTCACAAGGTGTTTGTTTATTCGCCTCATAAATAACCCAATGTAATGTCCTCCTCGGTATACTACGGTCTACGAGAACAATGGGAAATTGATCTCACTATTACATATTACTCGTATAAAATAAAGACATGAGATTTAGTGACGGATTTTATATGGGTAAAAATGTGACAATATAGTTATACAAAAACAATATGGATAATTTGAAATTTTCTAAAAGTTCGAAATTTTCAAACTTTAATAAAAGACACTCAAGTTGAAATATAATATCTTGGGTAGGTATTAATTAATAAGTCACCGCGAGTGCGAAGTACAGCGTCGTTTATCTGAAATATCATATAGTAAGTAAGTAGCTGTCCATTAACATCATAATGTTGGGGACAAGGCTCTTCACTCATAGCAAAGAGGGTTATTAGAGGATAGACCCATCACGCTGCTCCACTGCGGATTGGCAGGCTTCATACACAATTGCACTGAATTCCTTCACTCTCGTTGTCTGATGTGACGTGAATGCGACAGGACCGACGGTTTAATGTGCTCTCCGAGGCACGGGAGTGGAGCACACCGCCAACTTCCCAACTTCCAACCATCATATAAAAAGGTTTAAAGGCGTTTTCCCCATAATAAGTATCTAGTAAATAGTAAGTCGTGTTAAATAGCGCTAGTTATTGTAATAAGTAGGATTCACTTTATATTTTCTTTATAGTAGTGGTTAGATATCTAACGGTAGTTGCAATGTTCGAACCATATATGTATATCAACAAATCGGTCCTCATTAGAACCATAACAGCTTTAATTAATACTGTAAGCTTCCAGCGTAAAAATATTTGGCTATATACATTAAAATGCAAATTTAAAATTGCCAACGAGAAATACCTCCAACTACGGCCTACTGCAGTGACGCTTATCCCTTAACCCAAATGCATGTTTATGAACGCTTAATGGGTGCAGCAAGCACATTCTTGAGGCTGCATAATTTGAAATCGTTTCATCAAAGTCACCTGCCAACACAGTCTCTATATGTATAGCAGATATTACATATTTTATTAGCTTTGGACATTAAATATTGTAGGTACCAATTATAAATCTATGTATGTTTATTGGTACTGGATATTTAGTGTTTAAGTCTATTATATTGATATATATTAGTTAATAATNATATATATATATATATATAAGAGGACCTGGAGGTATCTATTGATTCATCACGATATCTCTGGAACCATAAGGCGTAGAGACTTGAAATTTGGTAGGAACATTCCTTTTGTCGAATCAACTAAGAACGGACTGCGGGGGTGTTAACGAAAAAAAAATTTCACATTTTAAAAAACAGACTCCACATATACAAACTACACGTATATATTCTATAGTATGTAAAACTTGGTCAAAATTTTTTTTGACATGATGGAAACTATCAAAGTTTTTAGGATAGAGGTAGTGCGGGTATGTTTCTTATTTATAAAATAATTTGGCTAAATTAATGAAAATGCTCCCAAAAAACATTCCACGCAGACGAAGTCGCGTGTTCAGCTAGTATATATATAAATAAAGGTTTGTACAAATTTTTCAAATTTTTTTTTCTCTTGTTATTTGTTTTTATCTATTTTAATATCATATAATTATAAATTTTCTATGCCGGAATAATTTTGAAAAATAGATATAGTGCCAAGGTATAAACAATATTATAGGAACTTTTTACCGTATTTAAGGCACTAAAGATGCACCTAAAATTTGGAGATGAAGTCCTGAAAAAAAATTAAACGAAATACCGATGTCAAAAGCCCGAAATTCTTGAAGACCAAATATAATAAACATTTCAACCCTTTACTGCAATAAATGGCTCTATACGATTTTACTTAATAAATTCATATTTAATTGTAAAAGTTGTCTTAACATCAAGTGTCATCCACTACAACTTAAAAAATGTATTTAAATTCGTGTGCATGAATAAAAAACTATTAACAAGAAATATGTGGAGGGAGAGTGTAAAATGATAGGAACTGGAAAATAAGTGTCTGGAAACGTTACAAGCAAATAGGAAAGTATATGAATTAGGAAAATGAAAAACATTGGTCTACAAACCATTTTATTATGATCCATTACTTGCGTACACAGTACACTCACTTGTATATCGTTTAAAACTGGGAACTGACCCATTAAACGCGTGACTCATAAATTACGCTACCAAATCATTTCATTTAGTAAATCACTTTTACGAATTAGCGCTATTCGCACCATTTATTGCGTGAATTTCAGTAAAATTACTTAGAAATAGACACGAATGATAAATAAATGTAACAATGATATCGATTAAATGTCATTTTTACTTCCGGTGATAAGTACACAATATTTTATTTCTTACTAACATATATTCGCAATTATGTCCACGTTCACATTTTATGTATTAATGTAGTAAAGACTAATTTGATTATTCCTAATGTAATCTGGTCAAATGCGAAAATCCCATTTTTGAGATCGTCGTCCGTGAAATTCTCTTCCAAGGTACGAGGCCTATGGGGACTCTTCAGCATTCATTTATAATCGTGTGGCCTGAACATTACATATCAATTTAGCTTAAAATTGACCGGACTAAAGTTTAATGTATTTGCTATCTGTAAAGTAACCGATATCGCATTAAAAAAATATTTCTATAGCTATCTGACCATAAAGCTATACATCTCAAATTACACTGGATTAGGGCGTATTTCGTTAAATAATTATGTTAGTTAGAAATGTTTTTATGCATAGCTTAATAACTGTCGCAATTATGAAAACACATTTAACATTCAAGTATTTCTAGTTTCAACCAAAATATTATTATAGCAAATAACAATGGAAGCAAGAATTCCTGATAAAATTAAATACTCCAAATAGTTATTTACCCACATTTATTCTCAGTTACTAACGAATAATTAATGAGTTTTATATATTTATTTTATAATTTACTCAATGTAAGTAAATTCCTAACAGAATTATAGAGTGAACAGTGAGCGTAGTGTTCTTATTCCGTAAATGAATTCAGTTTTCTTGCACTAGGTAAAAGTGAGGGGTGGAAATTGCAATGATAAAGTGAAAAATATTAATACTAACATTTTCAAACACTGTATTCAGATGAAGTAAAACATTTGAATAAAAATTGTAACACACATTATTGGTGAGCGGAAGTAAAGCTACATCTAATTAGAATCATATCGATCCAGTGGGGTTATAGTTATCCATACATTGCGGTCGTCAAAATTGTCAATGAACAATTTCGAGTCAATCGCAAGTAAGTTTATTAATTTTGTGATGAGTTAGTTTAGTGACCTTAAACCAACTCCACATTGTAACCTGTCTAATTTAAACATTTTAAGTCACATCGGTTCATTGTTTCAAAATCTTTAACACAAATATTTTAAAACAATTTTTACGTTTGTTATATAAATATACATTTGAACCCAAAAAGAAGTTTAGTTTCTAGTGTCTAATGAAATAGAAATAAATTCAATTAACTTTATTACGTAATCTATCCAATGTTTTGCAAACAGTATCGATAGCAGCTGTGTGCATCACTTACAATGTTCAGGGGCAGGGCTGGCAAGTCATTGACCCTGCGAAGCAGACGGACGAAGCTTTTCGCTTCTCACCCTGTATGCCGCCCGCCCAATACATAACTTCGTAAAAAACATACAACTTAGGAAAGTTAACTTTAAATTTAGAGAACTTTGTGTGAAAGGCTGCTATCTAAACATATATAGCAAACGGCAAATTTACATTTTAAAGTTTGAATTGCTAAGCGGAGTGAAGAACATCGCCACGATAACAAGTAGTTTGCTAAACATTATTTCACAACAAAAACAAGCCAAAAAACCATACAGTTACTATATCCCCTAGCATAAACTTCTTAAACTAGTAAAGAAACCGTTTTAAACAGATGTAGTTGTACAATTTTTCGCAAATACAATTATTGAAGTGAAACTTCTTTAGGCGCATGAGGGATTTTATGCTAATTCATGTGAAATTTAAATACTTTTAATATTTATAAATAACACGTGGCATTTTAATTTGCCACTCGTCAACTTATAATTTAATATAATAAAATATAATATAAAATTAAATAGTACATAATTTCCCTCATCTAATATTTAAATTCAAAAACAAAATTTTATTAATAATTTTGGATATTGACAAAAAACACCTGGCATATTAGTTACAATTCGTCATTTGAGATTTCACTAAATTATTTGTATTAATTTTTGACAACTTTTAATATTTCAATTACAATTAAAAGCAATTTGTGACCCATATTCCTTGTTCCCTCCTTCTAAGTCTCGGAAATATAAAGTGTTAGATTTGTATAAATATAAACAAGACTTAAAAATTTGTTTGCCAAAGAAGTTTCACTTCTGAGTTGTGTACTTTGTACGCACGCACTTTTAACTTTTCCAATTTATTACATTTCGTCATCTACAACTTTAAGAAAATGTATTTCAACTGGCATAAATGAAAGAAAAGTCTATTATAACCAATAAAACGAAAAAGAAGAGACATTAGCAAGAGTGTATCCTACTT
Source organism: Elymnias hypermnestra (assembly GCA_015832385.1). Classification (NCBI taxonomy): domain Eukaryota; kingdom Metazoa; phylum Arthropoda; class Insecta; order Lepidoptera; family Nymphalidae; genus Elymnias; species Elymnias hypermnestra. Next base: position 2,828,404 of record JACTOM010000045.1, on the reverse strand, counting down.
GTAGGAATTGAAAGTCAATAAATACTATTGAAAGATATCCATTCACAGTTTGTTAGAAATGCGGATTTTAAAAATCCTGTTAGATGGTTATGAAAAATTTCACGATTCCACTTGAGGATGTAACACTACAAATTAGAGGAAATATTGAGTGACGTCAGCTGCCAAAAATCCGTGCTTAAGGACTTCGCTGTAGCGGAACCCTCTTCTTTAAAGAGATGCTCATGAAGAGAGACTTTTACACATAATACGTTCGTCCACGTGATAAATTGTACTCGTAAGAGTGCCTCAAATGAATAAGGTGTCTCCCTGCACTCATGGGCGTTATTTTTTTTATTGCAGACAGGTTATCACAGTGTTTCCTAACGTGAGGCCCACGACCCAATATGGGGTAATTGGTGGGGGGGGGGAGGGACACATTGCAAAATCGGGGGCAAATATAGCCATTTTTAAATTATTTCTGAATTTTTACCTAATATGTTTTGATAATAATGATAGTGATTTCTATTTCTAATTTATTGCGAATCACTGGATTAGCGCTTGACTGTAATCTTACTTAATAGTAAGTGATGATACACCCTAAAATAGAAGGGCGCTAACCTGGTGTCACCCGCGTAATTCCTGATCCAGTGGATGAGGAAATTTGTATTTAACGATAGTATACAATTTTTCAAGTCAATTGTATATAGTTAAAGATCTCACGATGTTTGAGTGAGTTTAGTTGGCGAATGCCATCTTCTCATTATTGCCTTTCTAATGAACCCGTTTTAAGACACATCGGTTGGACAATTTCAAAGTCTATAATGGACGTAGTTAAACAATTCTTGTGTTTTAATAGTCAGTATTTATTTAAATGTACTATTAAAAAAATATTTTTTTCTGATTACTGTTTCAATGAATTGTTTTGGCAAATTTATTTAATTAGCGTTGATCGTTTGAAACTTAGAGAATTCCTATTTATTTGGAAAAAAATTGTACCTCATGTACATAATAAGTTACATGTTTATTATGTATATTTTGGGTACAGCCCAAACTTAATTTGTCACAGCTTTTGAAATAGTCTACTCTGTTTGGTATCACTTCCTGGTGTAGGTAATGCTGTGCCCATAACGCCAACGTGCTTGGGATTCATAAACAGTTGTTATAGAAGCAGGACGTAGTACGTGTATGCGGTTGCAACTTTATCGCACTTTCGCTTTCAACGTTTAACTACCTATATGTATATATAATTTACGCTAAAGTTTCACGTTATTATAAAGCTACAGAATTAATGTTACGACAAATTTAGGCCTCATGTGCCCTATCTATTTTTAGCTTTGCATATCTGTATGTATGTTAAGGATAACTCGATTTTTTAGCACTTCAAAATGTCAGTTTAGATTGATATTTTGTTCATTTAATAAGAACAGGTAATAACATAATTTATCTACCAGGGCCTTCTAGATTTATCTCCCCGCGCCAGGGGTAATATTCGCGCCTGCCGCCTTTCTTGGTTATGACTGCCGTTTTTTTTAACAAATATTATAGATTAATATAGTTAAACCAAGAAATATGCCTTAACTAGGGCGTTCGGAGCTAATTATTGTAAGCTCGCGCTACTTTAATAGACCAAAATCATTATTATGTTAATCACTTTAAAGTAAGATAAGTAGCAGCCCATTAACGTCTCACTGCTGGGCACAGGCCTCCTCACTCATAGAAGAGAGAATTTTTAGAGCAAGACCCACCACGCTGCTCCACAATAGTACACAAGTGCACTCTCTATTCCTTCACTCTCATTGTCCTATGTGACGAGAATCCGACACGACCGTAGAGAGATCAGGACCGACGGCTTAACGTGCACTACGAGGCACGGGGGTGGATCACACCGCTAAGTTCCCAACTTCGGGCAAATCGTAATAGAAAACTCAATATTGATTTTTGAATTGGCCCGATCCGGGACTCGAACCCAGTACCTCAAGTCTGTAGTCGAACATGCCAGTCACTAGACCAATGAGGCAGTTTTAATCACGTTAATAATTTAAATTTTCTTAAATAAAAAAATGGTTTTCCAATGATATAAAAATAAATAAAAAATATCTTGGTCTACAAGTATCCATATATCCATTTCACCATGCAAATCGAAAGATTACGGATCCATGACTGTCAAAAAAATACGGTTATCTGTCGATAACTTAGCATACCTGCTTATGTAATGATAGATTAGATTGGGGTCAAAATGTATGTGTTGCGAATTTTATTCATAAAATGCTACAAAGTTTAATTAAATACAAATCTGCGGTAAACAATTAAACATAATAGCAAGTGACGTAACAATCAGAGATGGAATCCGCAGGTAAGTTATTGTATAACATACAAACAAATATATATATATATTTTTTATTTTGTTCACTTGTAAATAAATGATTTCATAATGGGCAAATATGTATTTAAACAAGTAAAAATACATTTTAGTTAATTCCTACTTGTTTATTTCAGAATCACTATAAAAGGAACGACTAAAGTTATAACACTAAAGAAAAATGCCTTTAATATTTTTACGTGGGCGTTCAATAGATGGTGCTGTATAATTTTTCTCAATTAGGATTCAAGGTCAAATGTTAACCAATACCAATTTCAAAAATGTATTTGAACTAAAATGAATAAAAAAAATGTTTGAATGTGAACTTATAGTAGCAGTTACATAAAAGCAGTAACTATTTTGTAAGACTATTAAAATTTTTGGGTTACAATAAAAGAGAAATGATTTTTCACTGTTAGAACATAGCCCAAATATTTAATTGCCTTTTAATCCTTCCTTGATAGAATGTTTACGGTTGTGGGTAGGCCGCAGACAACGTCTTACAACAAACTTATCAACAATTATATTAAATATAATAGATATACACTGCTTCTATGATGGAATGCGCAAATAAGTATTAACCTTGCTTAACATAGAAGTTATCTTTAAAGCGTAGGGGCCATAAACAAAATCTAAAGCGGCATATGTGACAGTTGCATTATACCGACAAATAAAATACAACTGGTTTATACTAAGGTGATTATCTCGCATAGCGGGTTAGCTCCGCTCTCGTAAGGAATTACAACAAATGCGTAATAGCCGTGTCGTAATCACGATAAGTCTACGACTTTCTTTAAGTCATTTTAAAGTTAATCGTAATGTCACATACGTGATAAATCATTTAGTTTATACTATTTTAGTTATATTTTTTATTTGACAAATTATGCAGGCCTAATAGTCTTGTTTCATATGAAATAGAACAATAAAACTGGCTATTTAACTATTTACTCTTAGTAGAGAAAATAAATAATCTATATCTCAAAATTGTATTGTAAAGAAGACTACTTCTGCAAACGGGGACCCGCAAATAGAGATTTTAAGTAGTTCTTAAATATCATATACATTGGAAACAATATGAGAAAATTAATAATAATAGATTCAAAAGTGCTGTAAAATCCTACTTGAATAAAGGATTTTTTATTTGATTTGAAGTTAAAATTATAAAATCAGATAAGATATTTATTCAAATTCTTTTTGTTCTCGACTTAAGCCTATTTACACTTCTTTATGTTAAAATTCAATACTACAGCGAATTAATAACTTAAATTCAAAACAGTTTTTAGCCACGTTATGCAGTATACGGAAATCAATCGAAATAGCACATAACAATTCTAATTATAACTAATATAAATAATAAATCCTGTATTGAAATTACGTATTCTCCACTTTCTCAGTTAACTGAGGCGCACATGGAAAGGGCCTTCACTAAACGCATTAGTAACACGGAAGCAAAACGTGGGGCTTGATATACGTTGTGCCTGTTAAGAAAACCAAAGGTACAAAAGTCAATGCAAATTGGATTGACCCAAGGCGATATATGTACAGTTAAAGCAATCCTCTTTAATTCAATGTAAATCAATTTAAAAAAAATAACGTCATCGGAAAACAACATTAAAACAGGAATCACTTTCATCAAAATCCGTTAGGTGGTTATATTATTAAAAACGCAAGCTAAAATGATTCAGCTACCTCTTAACCTATCTATAGCCAGTTCAAAAAATGTATTTGGACTTGAGTAGAAAAAAAATTAAAAGTGCATGTATACAAAGTACACATGTCAGAAGTGAAACTTCTTTGACAAACTAATTTTTATGTCTTGTTCATATTTTAACAAATCTAAAACTTTAGATTTCCGAGACTTAGAGCGAGCGAGAAAGGAAGATATGTTAGGAATTTATTTGTCATTAAAATATTGAAAGTGTCAAAAATTAATAAAAATAATGCATTTAAATCTCAAATGACGAATTGTTAAATAAAAATGCCACGTGTTTTTGTCAATATTAGAAATTTGTAATAAAACTATGTTTTTGAATTAAAAATTTAGAAAATAAAATTTATGTAATATTTTAATTTTGTAAATGAATAATAGTATATTAAGTTATAAAATGACGAATGGTAAATTAAAACGCCACATGTTATTTGTAATATTAAAACTACCTAACCTTCAAACGAATTAGCATAAAAAACGCTGCACATCTTTGTGATGCTAATCACGCGTTTCATCCGTATGAATTTTACCCTCATGGACGTAAAGAAGTTCAAAAAGTGTTTAATTAACGTTTGCAAATTTTACAAAATATAGAGGAAGGGTGTAAGCTAATAGTGGGAATTTTTTTTAGCAATTATAGGAACTATTGTAATTATTTATACAAATGGATGAACGACGGACTGGCGCTCATCATAAAATCATTGTCACCACATACTTGTATATCTAAACTTCCTACTATAATATACCAAAGTTCACAGCAGGAAATTTATACTGTATACTTATAGATTTACGAGAATCGAAGTGCACATATAGTCAGGGCATCACGTATATTCGTACTTTTTTATTTTAGGAGTGCTTATTCTGTTTAGTTATCATAAGCGATTTTTCTATGTATCAACCTATACACAAAAGAACGACTAAAGATTTTTAAAAGGTGAATATAATCGTATAAATTATCACATAATTCAATTCTTTTTCATTAAAGATTTTCATTTTCATTCAGATGAATCAAAACTAGTTTTTATTTTTTTATATTTAAGTCGACAAAAATGATGCGGTGACTTGAAAAATGTCAATGTGATATGTTGATTAAATATTTCAACAGAATTTTCAAATGGCTTCCTGTAAACTTAGATTTTTTAGTTAGTTAGTTTTTTAGTAGTAGAAGTTAAACATAAGAATATTCGATTTCAAAGTAATGTCTATTAAGTTTTTCGTATTATAATTGAGAATTCCAAGATTTCTTTTAAGAAACAAGCCAAAACAGTATTTGCAATACCGGCCTACCGCACAAGCGAAAGTAGGTGGAAAAGATCAAGATACACTGGTTCACGGAAACCACCCAAGACGTTGCTTATCCTGTGATCCTTTCAGTGCCTGCGCAATGCATCGAGCTATGCGACGCATACCTAATGCATACATTAATATGTTTTGCATGCAGTGAACAAAACTAACTGTTGTGGCACATATGGGCAACAAGTTAAACAGTTCCGTAAATATTACAACATTCTGCGCAAACAGTAATTGCATGTATTATGAGGTATATGAGGTAGAGAACTTACATATATGTAGAATGGCTCTTAAAATAAACAATGTCACTTTTATAACCGTCGGCTTATGCGTAGACTTAAACGAAAACGCAAACATTGTAAATTACTAAAGACGGTAGTATGTAGTTTATTTATTTTATTAATTAGGCTTCATGAAAGCCAAAAACATAATAATAAAGTCCTTTTAAAAAATCTAGCACGAAAGTCAATAACAAAAGCAAATCAACAGGAAGATAAAAAAAAATAAGTTAAGATGTACATTTACTAAGGTGTAGCTGAAAATTAAAAAAATTACACAATACCTCATGTATTTATATTAAACCAATACCAACCAATTAGACAAAAAATCGATCTATATCTCCGTGAATGTGAAAAAGTTTGCTATAATTAATATAAAAGAGAGACCTATTTATATAATAATTTACATTAAAAAAAACTCTATAATGAAGTATTAAAACCAGCGAATATACAGCTATTATTATATTTACGCGTCTATAAAAATGTGTGTATGTTTTTGTAGTATAAAAACAAACCCAGATATCATTTAAAAAATCACAAAATTTTAGTGTTCTATTAAAATAACAGTTGTAGTTTTTTAATTAGAATTTAATTGACAATATTGATCATATTCGAATACGCACTTTTTTTTAAGAAGCTGTCTTTTGAAATCCCCGGGGCTTTCTCACTCATAAGGGCATTCAATGTGTTAAAGAGTCTAGACCCGCCTCGCTGCTCCACTACGGTTTGTTGGATTACAAATACTAATTTCCCTATGATATCTTTCTTCACCGATGTATTTGAAATTATCAAACAATAATTTCTCTTATTTAAATTTTATAATCACGATATTTATACAGTACTTTCAACAGTGCCTTTATTCATCATAATGATAACATATATTAGGAATTCTATACTGCACTGTATTGTCGGTAAGAAGAAACGAGACTAATCGCTTGAACGTACGTGACTTGAGAACAACGCATCATTGTGCAGTACAAAGCTAATGAGGGAACTTGCCGACAAACGGTGCAACATCACACCTGCATACGAGTGTTATAAAGTATGAACAACTAGAGAGTGATCTTATTTACCAATATCATCTCAATAAATCCATTGTATATATCTCTCTCTGCTCTCTCTTTCTCTGCCATATTCAGAAGGCGTTCGTCTTCGTGTGCATATTGGTGCCTAGGATGAATAATCACAGACCAAAATATTCGTTAAAGACACAGCATAAATTTACTTTTGTAAAAAAATATAATCAAATTGGATGATTTACTTGAAAAATGGCTCTGTTATAAAATCAACTCTTTTAAATTGTGTCACTATTAAGGTAAGCTATTTTACAGTTACCGACGCTACCAAAACTTTTCTTAATTTTATAAAAGTGGGTACTCTATTATAACCCTGTCATTAATATTGAATTATAACAGCAATATATTTATTACATTTGCAAATTACATTAATAGAGGTACTTGAGTGCAAATTATATAAATGTGCGTGTAATAAAATATGCCATTAAAGCCCGGTGTGTTTAAGTATAATTGCAAAACAATGAAAGTGAACGTTTACTGTTGGTAGGATGGAGGTAACAAAGAGTATCAAGTGTTCTCTCGGCGCACTATGTCAAAGAGATTTAATTTCGCTAACCACAAGGCGTGAAAGCACCTGGACATATATGCTTTTGTTTTACTTGCTAATAGCACGTGTGCCAAATGACAACTAGCCACAGTGAAACGCACATCCAAACAAACAACAACGCCGTAATTAAAAATGCTGGGACACTTTCGATCGTAAAACCAAGCGTGCCCAAATACGGTAGCGTGCCCGCAGATGATAAGCTAAAATGGCCGTAGATATTTGTTTTGTTTGGCAGCTGTACCGTTTTCATAGATGGCGAGCTTCTCTTGTATGGCAGGTGCAGTTTTACGTGTTCTCGCGTCGCACATCGCGAGTACGGATGCGCGCCGAACTAAACTGAATTGAATGGCTCTGCCAGAAGCCGGGCAACGTGTCACGGCCACCTAACAGGATTACCTGTTCTACTGCGCAGGTAAACTGAACCACAGATATGGGCCAGAAATGCCTTAACCGGCTTACAATATTGTACGGATTATAAGCAGACACAAGCTTTATCCCACTCGACCTTTAAAGACGCTTAGGCTCGAGTTACAATCACGAATGGTGTAAAGAATTTATTATGTGCACTATAATGCCTTCTTGTATAAATCACGGTTTTATTCAAATTTTTCGTTATCACCCATTACGCAGGAACGAAACAATAATAACGATTAACAATCAATCAATGTATAAAATATCACCAACCGATATCACATTAATTATACTGTCTGTCATCAAATTCAGAACGAATATTTATTAAGATGAAAGCCTTTTATTAAATATACGTCGCAAATATATTGAATACCTTAACTGTTTCACATTTCATCATCATTACTCGCTTATAATAAAACCTATTATTGGTTAGAGTTTTAAAAATCGTTTCGTAGATTTCTAGTTTATCTAGAAAAAAAGCAATTGTGAACGGTAGGCACTTGCTAGTATCGTAATCACACATTTAGGGGTAAATCTATTATCGTAATAGAATTTTAAATAAGTATAGGCGATTTACTAGACGTAAATCGTTCATACTAATCTATACGAAGAAACATAAAACGGGTTCATATTGAAACGTGCAAGGATTTAAATTGATTCATACATTTGTTATCTAAATTAGTTTCTTGTAACAATAGCGTGTTTACATAGGATTTATGACACATGCCTGCATCATATTGTCTATGATTGACGTTTCGTGTTGTAGAGTAGTAGGTGCAGGCTTGTTTGTGAATATAATAAGCAGAAACAAATTGTAGTTACGCCCATTTAATGAACAATGTTAACTAAGTAGGGTTGCCTCTGAAAGCTTTATCTTTACCATAATCTTAGTAAAATTTAAACAAGTGTTCTTTTATGTATTTCAGACAAGTTAGTACTTGATTAAAATCTCATTTGATGGCAATTTTATAAACAAGCACAGAACTAATTTAGTATGGTTATTGTGACGACAAGTATCAGTATTGTTACAGACCAATATCAATCCAAGAATGGAATGGAATTGAATAAGTTGCACTAAGTTCATTTTACGTATTGTCATGATTAGTTTCATACTGTCAGGTGTTAGAAAGATCGCTAGAGGGTACAGTTGGCGCAATGCTCTCTAGCAAAAGAGAATGGGGGGCAGTCGACTTCTTCTGCGAAAGTGTTATTTCGCTGAAGGAGGCACATGAGAGGCAGAGTGAAGAAGCTATAGACGCTCGTCTTCTCTGTCACAGGAGGTTGGGAGGTAGGAGGCATGTGATTACGTTTCTCCTGCCTCCTTTTTATATTTCCCAACGAGAGTCTTGCAGATTACCTGGGTAGATTGCGTCTACCGATCTGCTGGTGCTCCTCTGAAAGATAGGGACGGTATCGCTGGGTTTTAGAGGGTATTATGGTTTATTGGCAGCGAGTCCCGTACTCCCGATTAGATTTTGCTTGAATAGGGTGCGTACAGGAATTTCTCACCGTGCAAAAAAATTCCGGAGAAAAACCTGATAATTTTATTAGGCCTTAAGACATCACTCATATACTACAAGAATATCGAGGTATAAATTAGTAATCCGTGCATATAAAACACAAAAAAATGTAACCGGGAAGTTAGAAAGGTATTGATGGTTTTACAAAACTAAACTCATTCATTACGCGTATATGCATACCACTTAAAATTTTAAATTTTTTTTAAACATAAGCATAAGAGATTTAACATAAACTTTATAAATAATACCCACCTAAGGGAATTTCGTCCACAGCAGTCATTCTTATTTTGACTGCCTTGCTACCGCAGTGAGAGTACTAGCTTTGTTAATAGACATCTCGCTTTCGATTCCCAACAGGGTAATAATATGAAATTGCATTTAATATTTGTCTTAGTCTGGACTGGGAGGATTCGGCCGAGGCTAGTTACTACCCTACCACCAAAGACTTGTCACCAAGCAAATCGTTTGCGTTACAGTACGATGCCCTGTAGAAACCATAAGAGGTAATTTACCTCTTACCAAGTCATTGCACTTCCATCTTTGACTGTATCATAACTTACCATCAGGTGAGATCTAAGTCAAACGCTAACTTGTCAGCAATAAAAAAGTAGGTCAATAAAAATCTATCAATAAATAATAGTTTAACACAATGACTATAGTAAAGTTGTGTAATAGCGTACTTTTACCAATCTCTTTAATTATGATAGATGCAATTTGATGCCGCATCCGGAATATAACATATTGAATATATATTATATTAAATTATCGTTGCCTATTGATTGTTAAACTTAATTCAAGTTTTTATTTAAGCGAAAAATATATCTTTTTATGTACCACATTTCTGATACACATTTTTTTTCATTCTCTGTAAATATTCTTTTTTTAGTATTTCTCTAAGGTCTAATTATAACTTTAGACATACCTTCAGTATAATATAAAAACATAGTATACCGCAAACCACTAAATAATTACATAGCTACAATAAAAACTGGAATATAAATTACAGTTTTCATCAAAACTCGTCAAACTGCTCTGAAAATAAGTACGAAACAATTAAATTGTGTGAACAACAAAAAATATAAGAAAAAATGCAAATCATCGTATTATTGTTTCGAGTTTATTGCAATTTTGAAATGAAACACCACCAACAAGTAAATTATGACGAGGAAATACGCGAACTATTGCGTTTTAGTTTTCATTATTTGCGTTTACTGGCTAAGAATAGCTAGCTCGCTAGTTAAATAGGATGTTAGAACTGAGAACCATTTTAATATTTTTAATTGTTCTCGCCGGTGGCTCCCCACATAATTTCCGAGAATGTGTAGGTATGGGGAATGGCGTTATTTATCGGATCCAATTGTTAATCTAAGCCATTCCTGTATAAATCTGAACACACAGAGAAACTTTAAACAAAATTAATACATGGGTGTTCTGTTGTACATTTGTATGGTGTCTAGATTAATTAAATAAAATTACGAAGAAAGTCTTATGTTTTATGAAACGTCTTATCTAGTCTTTGGATATATAAATAAGTCTATATAGACTGTGTGCACGATTCTTTTCACAATAAACTGCAACGTTATTTCGAATTAGTGTTCAAATCATTCTAGGCATAAACGAATAAATAAACCTATAGACTAAAATCTAAATTATATTTATCTAAGAGAGGGTGTTCCTAGACCTTGCAAATGTTAGAATATTAGAATATTAATTTCATTAAAGCAAGTATAAAGTAAGTAGCAGCCCATTAACGTCCCACTGCTGGGCACAGGCCTCCTCACTCATAGGACAGAGAGTGTTTAGAGCATAGACCCACCGTACAGGGTGGATCATACCGCCAACTTCCCAACTTCGGGCAAATATTGAGAAAATCTTAATAGAAAACTCAATATTGATTTTTGAATAGGCCTGACCCGGGACTGAAACCCAGTACTCTAACTGCCTCATTGGTCTAGTGGTTAGTATATTCGACTACAGACAAAGCAAGTATACTCGACGGAACTATTTATCTTAAAATGTATATAAAAATTAGTGTGATTTAAATATTAATTTGTAGTTATTTACAGAAAAGACAAAACTAAATATAATCAATTACGATAACACGGTACGAAAGATGAAAAAAATTATATAGACTATTTATCAACATCTATGAAAGACATCTTTCAACAAATTAATTTACATATTGATATAGAGTAAGCGGCGTGGTCGTCGTTTTACAACCGAATTGACTTCTTTCGATAAATATGTGTTTTTCAATGACCTCAGCAGAGCTTCGTAACAGGTGAGATTAAAAATGAACTTTGATAAGACGAGAGTTATATCTAATATCCATATCCGCTCCACCCATTGTAGCGAAATAAGCACTCGAAATTGTAGAAGAGTACACGTACCTAAGACACATAGTCCAGCTAGGTAGGTCCAATTTCGAGAAGGAGGTCAACTGCCGAATCCAACTCGGTTGGGCAGCGTCCGGGAAACTACGGAAAATGTTTTTGTCCGATATCCCTCAGTGCCTCAAGACCAAAATCTCCGAACAGTGCGTGGTGCTAGTGTTTACCTACAGATCGGAAACTTGGTCGCGGACTATGGGCCTTATTCGGAAGCTCTGAATCACTCAGCGTGCGATGGAGAGGGCTATGCTCGGAGTTTCTCTACGCGATCAGAAATGAGAAGATCCGTAGCGGGACCACAGTCACTGACATAGCCCTACGAATCGCGAACCTGAAGTGGCAATGGGCGGGGCACATAATCCGACGAACCCATGAACGTTGGAGCCCGAAGGTGCTGGAATGGAGACCCCGCATCGGACGGCGCAGTGTAGGTAGACTCTCCACAAGGTGGACCGATGATATAAAGAGTGTTGCCGGTAGCCGCTGGAGCCAGGCGGCGCAAAATCGTGCACAGTGGGCATCATTTGTGAGACCTATGTCCAGCAGTGGACGTCCATCGGTTGTATGGGCGGGGCACATAATCCGACGAACCCATGACCGTTGGAGCCCGAAGGTGCTGGAATGGAGACCCTGCATCGGACGGCGCAGTGTAGGTAGACTCTCCACAAGGTGGACCGATGATATAAAGAGTGTTGCCGGTAGCCGCTGGAGCCAGGCGGCGCAAAATCGTGCACAGTGGGCATCATTTGTGAGACCTATGTCCAGCAGGCGACGTCCATCGGTTGTAGCGACGGCGACGACAAATATATAGCAAGTTTTTTATTGCTTACAGGTTAACGCTTGACTTTGCTTCACCTGATCGAAAGTAAGACGATATATTCTGGTAAGTTAATTTACCTCTTAATGGTTTCTACACGGTCGCACCGCAATGGATTTTTCTTGTTTGCAGGTCTTTATTGTTAGGGTAATAACTAGCGACGGCCGAAACCTTCATCAGATCACACTTAGATATATAAGAACATAAAATTACCTAAATTGGCTCTACCGGGAACCGAACCTGGTCATCTGATAGCGAAAGGAGTATTTGCACCATTTTGCCAGTGAGGGCGTAGATGGTAGCGGATTATAACTCCGTTTCATCCGTTCAAGCCAAAACCGTTAGCTTTCGTTTAATATATCTATTTCTATATTTACGATTCTCATCTAGGGCTTGTAAGTTGGTGGATACAATTCCCGCTGTTCAGAGCACGTTCCTGACAGAATTTATCTCTCCGGTGGTATAAGACGTAAATACGATTACATATATACATAAACTCTTTTTAAGGTTTTGAACCATATTTTCCTATTAATATAATTGATTTTGTATGACAACCGCTGCATTATAAATCGATTTGAATTAGGTGACTTGCAGACTATTAGAGGGTGTGGGTCTATAAAACTGAATTACATTTTGATTATTGCTATAAAGTCGTTACTCTTACGTTTAGACCTCTAATTTATGTAGTACTCTGTATATTAAGATGATATTCGTGACTTTCTTTGTTAGTATGTGAGATTATCCAAACACTAGAAAACTCCCAAATCTTAAAGGACTCTGTAGAAGATAGTATATTTTCATTTACGTTAACTAAGACCACCACTAATCAATCAACTATAACTAATAACTAGAATAGAAGTGTCAATTCGTTATTTAATATTTAGTAATCTGGTTTTAGTTAACTATGAATTTAGGTCCATATGAATGTTTATGCGGTACTTTTTGGACTGTACTTTAACCGGCATTATCTATACTGAATAACACATTACTTTCTGTTTCGAAATTCTTCGGAATCGAGTATTCCCAAATAATTAATAACACCACATTGAGCCATGTCAAACTATGACCACGGTTGTTGGCTTAATATAATGCTTATCTTCAAAAACGCTTAAAGAAATAGATATATAATACAAATATACAATCATTTTTAAAGTATGCGTGTATAATAAATGGGATTTTTTTTATATCTAAGAGACTTAACATATGTTATGTATATGAGATATCGCATTAATTAGGCCAAAGTTCTGAAGTAAATGAAATTTTGAATTTCATTACTTGATGTAGTTTCAATTCACTTATCAATAATTTGAATGGCTTCAACAGGATTTAAATTACACCTGCCCGTTTTTTTCGCAAAATAAGTATTAAATAAGCTTTAGAAGCTCGGGGTTTGTGTTATACAAAAAAGTAACGTAATTCCAGGAACGTGGGATTTTTTTTAACAAATACCAATTATCATTCATAAAACATTTTACCTATTTGTACTGGCTGACTTATATAAATATTGAAAGTAACTTAAAATAAATTTATAATATTTATATTCTTTTGAACAATAAAACTCCAAAAAACACTGTTTTATAATTAATGAAAATCGCTATGGTAAAAAATCGAGTCTGGTAGTTAATTAAACATAAGATTTGTATAAGGGACATTTAACTTTAGAAATTTCATTAGGTTAAAAAATATTTAAAGAAATAGTCTAGGATATTGCTAGTAAAAATCATTGATAACATATTTACACAGTCAAGTTTTATTTACGTTAAAATAATTAAATATTTTGTATTATTCATAAATGTCTACACACAATTGTTTCCATAAAATAGAATATATATTTTTCATAATTGATACTTACACAGTGGATCAGGAGTTTATCACAAATAATTATGATAACTGCGTATACAGTCAAATTCACGTGAATGTAACCGATAAAAATTAATACTTTGAAATCGATTTACGAAGGCATGCACGTTTTTATTCAACGGTTCGAACAACAAACACTACTACAGCCGCAACATTTCACACTGCTTTTGCTTGATTGATAAACAAAACTTCCGTTACATCAGCGCGCGCATTTTTGTGTTGCCATATTAAAAAAACTTTAAAACGATTATTTTAGTAGAGACTTTTTAATTTTTTATTTACTACAAAACATTGGAATAACATAATGTTAGTATTACAATAAATATGTATTTTAATTTTATTACGATGAAAGCAGTAGTCAAGTTCTAGTGAAATGAATAAAAGTCTATGGTATACGTGAAATGTGAATGACTTTTTTGACATCCAATGTCAAGTATACCGAATACCGATCGCCAGGGTCCTGCAATATTTTTCCAACTACGTTAACAATAATTGCCCAATAAATTGGTTTCAAATATGGGCCTTAAGTTCTTAAAACTAGCTTCAACTCCTTTTAGGGTAAGCGATATTTTTTTCAATCAAAGTACCTCCAACCTAGTGAACGGAATAGATTTTTTTGACGTTAGTTATGCAATCTTGTCTGCGGTAATTTTTATAAAATATGTTTATGTTAAAATAGAAATACTCTTTTCTAATTACCTTCTTTAAAACATATTTATTGGGTTACACAATACATGTAAAATTATTTATTATTAGCTTTTCAGTGTAGTTCATACTCTATGACCTCCAACATGTGATTTTGTTAAATCAATTGTCTCGGTTGTACATTACCAATTTACAATGATTATTTATTAAGAGGCCTTCTAATTTGTGACCATATGTTGCTGGAGAAACTAAGAATTGATATAGCTTAATTAGTATACCTGATTAAAATATGCTTTTTTTTGCTTTAAAATATATTCCATTGCAATTGTTCTTTTGCATATACAAATACAATTTTTTACCGAGTGTCAGTTGAATAGCACTTCATTAACGATAGTAATTACTCTTAAGATATTCTAATGAGGAATCTATTATTAAAGACTGTATATGTTTTAGAATGGCAATGTAAGGATTGGTATCAGACAGTATGCTACTACTC
Organism: Elymnias hypermnestra; assembly: GCA_015832385.1. NCBI lineage: Eukaryota > Metazoa > Arthropoda > Insecta > Lepidoptera > Nymphalidae > Elymnias > Elymnias hypermnestra. The sequence continues at coordinate 2,813,028 of JACTOM010000045.1, read as the reverse complement.
ATGATGCAGATCTGGTTGTTATTGGTTCAGGCCCTGGCGGATATGTTGCAGCCATTAAAGCTGCTCAACTAGGCTTAAAGGTAAAATTTTAATACATGCATTGCATACCAAATCTTCCAATATTTCAAAGTAATTTCAAAATTATGAGCTTCATAATAAAATTTCCTATTATTAATAAAAAAAAGGTTTTCAACCAGTCCAGTTCAGATATTTATTTACATTATATTAATTTGCTGTATGTCATTGACCAACAACTTAGGTTGAAATTAATTACAATTAGGTTATATTCACACTATATATTGCGTAAGTTTTGCAAATTTTCAATTGTTCATAAATAATTATAAAATACTTTTTTACTCATTCTCTTACTTTATACATTTTTTAAACCTGTATTATATGATATTTCATGTTAATATAGTTTTTAATGGAAAAATTATTGTTATTCTTTTTTAGTTCTTACTAATACTTTAAATTCTCCTTATATATTTTTTTGATATCTTGTTGAAATGATACTTAAATATTTTTATTTAACCAGTTAATTTTTTTTAACATTTGTAAATAAAAGAAATGAAATGGGACAATCTATTAAAACCTCACTTAAAAAGTGTAAAGGGTCCTTTTAATAGGTTTAAAAATTTTGTACAAGATGGTGTTAGTGAACTTTAATTTTCTTAAACACATCTTGTTTTGGTAATATAGTGGCCTAAAATAGTTTATTTTTCATATTTCAATAGACAGTATCTGTAGAAAAAGACCCAACTTTGGGTGGTACTTGCTTAAATGTTGGCTGCATTCCATCGAAGGCATTATTGCATAATTCACACTTGTACCATATGGCTCAACATGACTTCAAAAACAGAGGAATTGAAGTTGGAAATGTTTCACTCAACTTTGAAAAACTGATGGAATATAAACGCAATGCAGTTAAAGCTTTGACTGGCGGCATTGGTATGCTGTTTAACAAGAATAAGGTAAAATAACTACTTAATCATATTAATATAAAGAGATTTAATTCATACACATAAATAAATGTCAAAAAATTACATACATTTTTTTATAATAGTTCTTAAAAATGTACATATGATTATACACTATTAGTGTCAATGGTGCCTACATATAAATGTAGGCACCATTGACACAGTCATTTGTAAGTTGAACACTTATGTGTTCAACTAGCATTTTGGATGTTTCGTCCATCTAGATCACTGTTTCTTTTTAAATCCTGTATCCTTTAAAATTATAATGATTTAAACAAAACATCATGGTAAAAAATTTTGAGTAGTAATAATTAATTTGTAGTTAGAATACTATCATACAAAATTAACATTTTGTACTGGACTCTTTTGACTCTCCTATGAGTGAGAAGGCCTGTGCCCAGCAGTGGAATGTTAACGGGTTGCCATTTACCTTACCTTACTTGACTGTACTGTGTAATAATGAAATACAATGAAAGATGTTCCATTTATATAAATGTACATGGATGTCAGCCACCAAAGTCACTCAGTTGTAACAGGATCTGCAAAACTACTAATACTATTTTCAAAGAACTATGGGATATAGTTAGAAGCCTTATGTATGATTGAGTCAGTTGTTATACTTTTTAAATAAATAAAAAATTGTTTATTTCACTACAAATTATGTATATATATATATATATATATAGACAGTGTTGAGACCTCTTAGCAAGCACAATAGTACCTGTGTCAAGAGGTCTCGCTCATCCATAACTAGGATTAACAATCAAAATAAAACTGTAAAAAGAATTAAAATGTTCATTCATGCAGGTGAGTGTGTGTCCGAGTATGTGTATCTGTGTGTGCGTGCATGTGTGCGTATGTTTGTTTCCACAAGAGAGAATGAGCTGGAAACATGGATTTAATTTATTGTGAAGGTGCTATTTACATTAGCTAAGCGATAGCAAAAGAGTTTCTGTCTTGGTAGCTTAGCGATTGTAGCAAAGCAGTTAGGAGTTTTTTTTACAGTTATACAATATCAAAGTACATATTTTGAAATTCTTATTAATGTGATTGTATTTTATTGTAAAGAAGCGATGCTTGTTTGATGTATTGATGTCTTGTAAAACTGTAAGAGTTATTTTTATAAGGGCCACAGCTTGGCTATTTTTTTTTCGGGAGGAAGGACTTGAAAGGAAGAGTTTAGTGTAATATTATTATGGTATGTACTATATATAACTACCTTACTGTCAGCAGATTGCAATCAGAGTACAACTGTTTTATTAGATATAAGTAAGGTCAGAAGTACAAAACTTTTAAGTCTTGTTAAAATAGCTCGGCAACATGCTCAGTTTACAGTAATGAAAAAAAATCGGTTTGTTAATGTAAAATATATGCCATATAAAATATTTTAAATTTGTAGGCCTTGTCTATAGTTACAAACAGTTATTTCAAATTTTAGTGTCTTTTAGTCTTTATTTTAATCAACTTCAATTCACTTTGACAGATAAAAATAAAGCATATTCTATTTTGCGTTAATTATAATTAGCATACTGTATTAATTATAATTATATACTTAAACTATACAAGAAACTTCAAATTTTGAGTGGTTCTACGTGATTAGAAATATGAAACTATATATGACAACTCAAAGGTGCTGTAAATAATAGAATATTTATTTTTTTATATTTAATACATAGGAATAACATTTCAATACTTTAGGTTACAAGCATATTTATTGCAGGTAAAGCTTATTCGTGGAGTGGGCACCATGACGGCACCCAATAAAGTAGAAGTCAAAGGTGAGAAAGGAGTTGAGATTATAAATACAAAGAACATTTTAATTGCAACAGGATCTGAAGTTACACCATTCCCAGGTGTTACTGTAAGTAATATTTTCATAGTAAACTTGCATGTGAGATGAAAACATTTGTGTAGTCATTGTACAGTGTGTTTTTTACATATTTATTTCAGTTTTTTCTTATTCCTATTATTTTACACTCATTAGTGTTTACACTCATCTAACATATATCACGGTCACGTTTGCGATATTTAATAGAATACTTTTACATTCATCGACTCAAATTCAACTACAATTTTTTTACTCTAGTGAATGACACTTTCTCTTAATACAGTTTTTTTTTAATAGTAATATGTTAATGAAGTAAATTTTGCGAAAATTTTTACATTGCCATCTGAAATATCTAAAATGAAGTGTAATAGAGAATAGTAGTAGTAGTGGGTGGTGTATTCGCATTAAATTACATATATTTTATTCCCATATTTTATTAAAAATCGAACAAACTACAATATACTATCACTTGGGTCTAAAATATGTATTTTAATGAAAAAGAAACATCGTATGTGTGATAATGGTGACCTTCAATTGTTAATTCCTGTATTTTGTCAATATTTTGTTTACGTATATACTTAAGTCACATGTAAATTATCTGAATAAATTTACTTGTATATGAAGTTCACGTTAAATAATTTAGAATAACTTAGTAACAAAATTGTAGAGATAGTTAATGGAGATTATTTTTCTATTTTTTTTCGTACAGGCTATCGCTTCTTACATTTACACCGAAATTTAAGCTTGTTGATTCATGCATGTTATTCAAATTTATAGTTAATGACACACTAAACCGGCTGGAACCGACTAACGCATTATCAGTTAGTTCAGAGCTTTACAGACAGATAAATATATTCCTAGTAATGAGATTTTTTAACATATATTTAATTACATGACATTTTATTTTTATTGTTATTGAGAATATTCGCACGATAAACGTTAAATAAGATTAAGCCACAAAAAATCATGGTATTTTAATAGAAAGACTGTTTCGTTTTACCGTTCTGTATTTAGTGTTACATCATCATGTATTTTTGTTTATTTCATCAGTTTGATGAGCAGCAAATCGTCACATCAACAGGAGCCCTCTCATTGCCCAAGGTACCTAAGAAAATGTTGGTCATTGGTGCTGGTGTCATTGGACTTGAATTGGGGTCAGTTTACCAAAGACTCGGAGCTGAAGTTATTGCTATCGAATTCCTTGATACCATCGGAGGTGGGACATATATGTATATATTTATAAGTAGTGTAACAAAATAGATAATGAATTTTAAAATTGTTATGTAAACTGGAGTAATGGCGTTGTAAAATTTTTTACAAATGTTTAATTAATTTAATTATAAATAATGAAACTATTATATAGTATTTGAATATTATTGGCTGATTAAAAAGTATTTTATTGCTATTGAATATTTTACAAAAGTTATAAATTGTAAATAAAATGGCACATGTTTTTTGTTAATATTAGAAATTATTTCTTAAATTTTGTTTTTCAAGTTAAAATTTAGAAAAGTGAATTTATGTAATATTTTATAAATAAGTACTCTTAGAATTAGTATATAACAGGTTTTATGATGAACTTTGTTTTTTTATAGAAGTTTCCAAAAATTGATGCCCTTACCTTTATTTGACCTTATTTTCGCGTCAAAAAATTTTGCAATTCAAAATTAATCAGACTTTAAATGATCATAACTTATCATTATTGTCTTTCTTACAAAACAGGTGTAGGTATTGATGGCGAAGTAGCAAAAACGCTACAAAAGATTATGTCAAAGCAAGGGATGAAATTCAAACTGAGCACGAAGGTTACTGCTGTAAAGAAAGAAGGCAGCGTTGTTAAAGTCAGCGTCGAGGCCGCCAAAGGTGGCAACCCTGAAACTGTAAGTTTTTTTATACAAATAACTAGCTTTTGCCCGAAACATTGAATTGTGCTCATAAGTTCTCAGTTGGTTGAGGATTTAAAAGGCAACTGAGAGTGTAAATAATGACGGTTCATTTAGTATATTTATATACTAGGTGTAACTGTACCTTTAAAACCACACCTTTTAATGTTTAAATGTTTTTCTGAATGTGAGTATGTGACTGAGTCCTAAATAGCTATATTGTTTTTAATGAATTCATAATTTGATCTGAATTTTTCCATATTTCCACAAAAATCAGATCTATTGTGTGAAACTGTATACCGGCTGTAGTTGTATAAAAAGTAGAAATCATTTTGTCATAAATTAGTCTATATTCAATTTACAATACCATTTCACAAGGTGTATTGCACTGTTATCCTTACGGCTCATAAAGGCGGCGCTGTACCAGTAGATCAACGGTCGGGAAACTTTTTAAATTATTACCCCTAAATATTTTTGTGTAAGTTGGATATTACCTCATCGCAAGAGCAAAAAAACGAAATCGCTTTTTTAACATCTTTCATATTATAGCCCTCATGATAATTTTGAAAAGAAAACTATTAACTAAAAATTTAATTTCAAAATAATTTATTCAATTAATCAATGTTATACCTAGCTATTACATAACGGTAATAATAGTAATATATGTAATATACATTTGAGGAGAAAAATCGCCTCCATAGAAATATAAGTAAATGATAATTTCTTGGTTAATAATTCATGTGATATTTTTCTTCTATTATTAGACGAAAAAACTAGTTTAAATTTTATATATAGCCCCCATGAAAAAGCTTTTTTAATTTAAATAATATTTCGGGGAAGTAAATAATATATTATATAAATGTTTTTTTAAAGAATAAAGTTTAAAAATGATATAATATATATTTTATTCATTTTATAGCTATGAGATTTTAAAAAAAATATCTGGGCTATCATATTCTTCAAAAAAGCGATTTCTTTCCCGAAAAATTTATTTAAATTAAAAGATATTTGTTATGGGGGCTAAACTAGTGTTTTCGTCTTAAAATACAAGAATCATGTGAATTACAAAATAACAAGAAATTATCATTCTTCTATCATACTTCTATTTTCTGTGAGGGCGAGTTTCTTTTTTTCTCAACTGTATCTAACAAATTGCAACCCATCGGGATACAATTGAGGATTGACAATTTTGGGTACTGTAAAAAATAATAATAATAGATAAAAATACTAATAGGTTAATAAAATAGAAAATTAAAACTATATACTTTTTACTCATAAAAGTTTCATTTTACTCCATTTGGGGTAATTAACCCCGGTTCCCCGACCGCTGCAGTAGTCATGTAGTATAAGCTAATGTATAAGCGCCTGCTATTATTTCATAGCAATATATAAAACATTTTTGCAAAATTGATATTGCAAATTACGGTCGAATTTCAAGTAATTCCAATTTTAATAATGAGTAATGTCATGGACGTGTGTTATAAAGTGTATGCACCTAAGTGTCGTAATCATTTAAATCTGTTACAATTCTTGAAGTGTTTTATCATTATCTGACATGATAACTAAAACTGTCTAATAAAATTCGTGGCAATACGTTATTTACAGCACATTTATTCTACTTTTTATTTGCTCATATAAAAAAACCATTCAATTGCCTCGCAATGATTTCAAACTAGAGAAATGCAACTGTTTTTATTATTTTTACGTTTGGTGTCATAGTTTGAAACGTCCTAAACGATTTATATGAGACATTAGTAGTTTTTTACTAATCAAGTCCCATAAGTCATACATATATATATATAATGTACACGTAAGTAAACACATAATCTAATATTATGGTGAAATAGTCCCATATTTACATATTAAAGGTGTACAGTGTATCAAAAGGTCGTATAAAGTGGGCCATGGGCCGCGATACTTGTTATCTTAAAATTGTTACATTTATACTATACGTGATATATATTGTTAAATTTAGTATACATTAAAAAGAAACGCCCATTAATGGGAGACCATTTGACAGCCATCTAATTTCTAAATGTTTTATTAAATCGAGTGTGGTTATACAAGGTGTTAGGAGACCGCTTACGAAACGAAAACTAACGACAGTACTAATGATGAAGGGACTGAAAAAACATCGTTCCTGATAAAAAACAATTAAAACAATTTATTAGCATTATTTACGAAACTAGTTTCATTAAAAATACATTACTTAAAAAACCCCGCAATGAAACACAAATTCAAAATCAGCCGGTGCTCGAACGTTCGTTTAAAGGTGTAATTAGTACTATCGTCTGTTTTCGTTTTCGGGAGCGGTCTCCTAACACCTCGCATAGGATTTACATTGTAGTATAATAAATACTACCCTTATTAATGCTATGACTGCCTCATTGAGACGGACATAAGGTCCTGGGTTCGAGACCCGGGTCGGGCCAATTCAAAAATCGATATTGAGTTTTCTATTAATATCTCAATATTTGCCCGAAGTTGATAAGTTGGAGGTGTAATCCAACCCCATGCCTAACGTTAACTGCCAGAGCACGTTAAGCCGTAGGTCCTGCGCCTTATCTCTCTCCGGTCGTGTCGGATTCCCGTCACATCGGACTATGAGAATGAAGGAATAGAGAGTGCACTTGTGTACTATGTCTGCTAATCCGCAGTGGAGCAGCGTGGTGGGTATATGCTCTAAAAAAAACCCTCGCTCCTCGGAGTGAGGAGGCCTGTGCCCAGCAGTGGGACGTTAATGGGCTGCTACTTACTTTTTACTTTTTTTTACTTAATGCTAAGTTAAAGTACATTTGTCAATAATTCAGATAAATACATGTGGCTGTCTGTGATATAGGTGTTATTGTTATTTTAGAATATAAATTAAATAACCTTTGCGGCGTTCGGGGGTACTAGACCCCAGTTCATTTTTCTGTAAATCTGAAACAGAGTTCTTGATAATGCTTTTATAATTACATAAAAAAATAGGGAGATAAGATAGTAGCCCTTCTAATAGTCAAGTTATAAAATTAAAACTCATATATATGGGATTTCAAATCCTCCGCTTCGGACCGGATCCTTGGGAAATATATCCTATCGAAAGGATTCGCTTTTGCTAAATTTCAATTCAATTGCGTATGGTTTTGAAAATATCATCGTCATTGGGTTGACTGAGTTTAATAGTGTAAAATTACTTCCTTTCTAAAACCTCCGGTTTGGGGCACATCGATTAGAGTGTGTATTTAACTCATTCATGACGACATTTCTAAGTATTTTAAAATGTATATATTTTTTCAGTTGGACTGCGACGTTGTTCTAATATCTATCGGTCGCCGGCCGTACACTAAAGATTTGGGCGTGGACAAGGTTGGCATCGCTTTGGATGACAAAGGCCGTGTGCCGGTCAACAACAAATTCCAGACAACAGTACCCGGGTGACTATTTAGTGCTTTAATTGTTTTAGATGTGATAACGTTTTATCAATCGATGGTTGCCGACACATTTCGCCTGAGCCAGGCGTGCAAGCGAGAACGTGGAACAAGCAATACAGAAGCGCGGTCAGCCTAATTCCATTTTTATTACAACAACAATTTTTCATCAATCTTTTTTCATGACGTTTCCGTCGTCCAATTTCATTATTACATATAACATATAAACCACTTTTTTATACTCAATTTATATCTTGTCAAAATAAATAAAAATTGTTTTTTTTTCTTTCAAAGTAAATAATTTATATTCAATGCTGCCCGGATGATTATTGTCTCTTGTATTACATATTCATTTGTGTAAAGGGTCTGTATTAATTGCATTATTTTTCTTTTTAGTATTTACGCGATCGGTGATGTAATCCACGGCCCCATGTTGGCTCACAAGGCGGAAGACGAGGGTATCGTTTGCGTTGAAGGTATAAAGGTAATAAAAAATCTTCATCATAGACAATTCCTTCCAACTAGATATTAAAACATTTTATTATCGCCCTAATTCGTTCTGAAATAAGAAATTTTGAGTCTGATTTCTGATCGCGTGTTAATCTTGTGTCTGTGCGTGAATATGTATGCGATTACGTGCTTGCACGTGTGTAATTGTGCGTATGTGTGTAAGTAATTGCGTGCGACTGTGTATACGATTGCTTATGTTTGTATGGATATATGTGTGAGGGAGCGTATGGGATTGTGTGAGTGTGCGTATGCAATTGAGTGAATGTGTATGTATGTCATTGCCTGCGCATGTGTATGTAAGTCTAAATGTCACCGTAAGTTGTTGTTGATGATTTTAAGTTGCTCTACCTCCTCGTGGTTAAGTTGTATAAATCCTTTTCGTATAATTTGATAAATATTTATGTTGTTAAAGTTTTAATTATATAACTTGTTTTTGCAGGGTATGCCGGTGCATTTTAACTACGACGCCATTCCATCAGTAATATACACGACACCTGAAGTCGGCTGGGTCGGAAAATCGGAGGAGGATCTCAAAAAAGAGGTATGTCATAACTGAAGTACTTCATAACTAAGCGTAACGTTAACGCATACACATAGGTCACACAATAACATCATCTTTCTTTAAAACAAATTGCACAACAAAAAGCTTTTTATTTTACCTATATTCTATAAATATTAATGGTAAAGGTTACGTTTTATTGCTGACAGGTGAACGTTTCACTGTATCCTCATTTGAGGGTATATGATGTTACAGTTTTCGACGGCATGCTAACCTGATAAGAGGTCACCTCTTATAGTTTCTACACAGCATCCTACCAGAACGCAATTTATTTTGGCTGGCGCCACGTCTTTTGCAGGTAGCATCTATGGCCGAAGCTTGATCAGTCCAGGCAAATCAGAAAAATCAATTTCAGGTGGGAATCGAACTCGGGACCTCTCCTAGCGAATACAGTATAGCTAATACCAGTGCGCCAGTGAAACTGTCGTAATGCACGTGTTTATTTTTTGTAGGGCAGAGCATACAAAGTAGGCAAGTTCCCGTTCCTGGCGAACTCCCGGGCGAAGACAAACGGCGAGCCCGATGGCTTCGTCAAGGTGCTTGCGGATAAATCCACTGACGTCATCCTCGGCACTCACATCATTGGACCCGTAAGCATTCAATCACACTGAAATATTACAAATTTATACATTTATCCTCACTGAATGACCGTGTGACACTTGAATCTTTTGATTAATATGCACGTGACAACCCCAGGGCGGTGGTGAGCTGATCAACGAGGCAGTGCTCGCGCAAGAATACGGCGCAGCTGCTGAAGATGTCGCTAGAGTGTGCCACGCCCATCCCGTGAGTACACAACATATACTTAACTAAATACTTATTGATTCAAGTATAATTCACTTTTATTTCATTGGTCACTGTAAACTTGGCTTCGTAATTTGAAAAGATTTGATTGGTTAGGGAGCGGGCCTAGGCCGGCGCAAATGATGACTCACAGCATTCTTAACGCGAACGAACTGTAGTGATTGCCGGCGGCGTCACCCGCATAGTACCCGTTCTCATGGTAATTCGGAGAGATCACTTGTTTTCCAGATCGAGTCGTAAATTTAAACATGGAATTGGAAATCTTTTCCTAATACCGACTCCAAATTCAATCCATCATCAGTCGGACTTTAGAATTATTGTGTGAACTATATTTGATGATTCAAAAGTGCTCTAAAGGCCTACTTGAATAAAAATCTTAAGGCTATATTTTCGATTTTTTTCCATGATTTAATGACTCACATTTTGATTTTAATTTAATAGTTTAAGTATTAGAAGAGTTACTTTCTTCATGTTTTTTGTAACCATAAAGATATTGTGAAGAAAACTTTTCCATTTTTATCTTATATAGTCGAAAACGAAAATCGTTTAAAATAATGTATTTGATATCATGCACCCAAATAGTCTATATGCAACTAAATTTTTATTATCAGCAAGTTTTCTTGTAGATAGTATGTTGGTGATGTTATTTTTCCCACTCTAAAAACGACACCACCATAAGGAAAGAGCGAGAATAATGAACGACATTGTTTTCTTTTCTTTGACGCTCAGCCATCTCATGAAACCGCAACGGTATGCACGTGATGTTCCGAGGGGGTCTTTTGGTACCCCTGTTCGGATCACGCGTATTTATTTTGAGCCGTCTCCTGTTGATTCCCCCATAAATAAGAACGAGATAAAAGTACGTTGCTTTCGCTTCTTTGAGTTCATCATTAAATAATTTCATTTCAATTGCCTCATGGAGGCGCAACGGTAACCACGTGGTGTTCCGATGACTCTATTTCAAAAAATCAGAATATTCTTTATTCAAGTAGGCTCAAAAAGTATATATAATGTACTAGCTGAACCCGTGACTTCGTCTGCGTGGAATGTTTTTTGGTAGCATTTTCATTAATTTAGGCAAACTGTTTTACAAATAAGAAACATACCCGCACTGCCCCTTGAGGATGAAATTTAATGTGTAATGTAAAACTTGGTCAAAAAAAATTCTGTCCAAGTTTGACATATCATAAAAGATATAGTTTGTAAATGTGAAGTTTGATTTTATTTTTAATGTAAAAATTTTATTTTTTTTAATTACCATCCCCGCTAACCGCTTTGCGGGTGGAATTTCCTAAAATCCGTTCTTAGCTGAACTCTACCCGGCAAAAGGGATATTCCTACTAAATTTCAAGTCTCTACACCTTATGGTTCCAGAGATATCGTGATGAGTCAATAGATACCTGGATATCTCTTATATAAATATACTAGCTAAACCCGCGACTTCATTTGAGTGGAATGTGCTTTTGGTAGCATTTTGATTAATTTAGGCAATTTTTTTTTTTTTAAATAGGAAACATACCCGCACTGCCCTTTAAGGGTGGAATTACCTAAAATTTACTTTTAATAGATTCCATTATGTCGAAAAAAAATCTGACCAAGTTTTACGTACCATAAAAAATATAGTTTGCAAATGTGAAGTTTGAATTTTTTTTAACACCACTCCCACATGCCCCTTTGCGGGTGGAATTTCCTAAAATCCGTTCTTAGCTGACCTCTACCCGGCAAAAGGGATATTCCTACTAAATTTCAAGTCTCTACACCTTATGGTTCCAGAGATATCGTGATGAGTCAATAGATACCTGGATATCTCTTATATAAATATACTAGCTGAACCCGCGACTTCATTTGCGTGGAATGTGTTTTTGGTAGCATTTTGATTAATTTAGGAAAATTGTTTTTAAAAATAGGAAACATACCCGCACTGCCTTTTAAGGGTGGAATTTCCTAAAATTTACTTTTAATAGATTCCATTATGTCAAAAAAAAATTCTGACCAAGTTTTACATATCATAAAAGATATAGTTTGCAAATGTGAGGTTTGAATTTTTTAAATTAACACCTCCGCAACCCCCCTTGCGGGTGGATTTTCTCAAAATCCGTTCTTAGCTGAACTCTACTGGGTAAAAGGAATATTCCTATCAAATTTCGTCTCTACGCCTACCTGGATATCTCTTATATATAAATAGATATAGTTTATTTAATATATATTGCGACAGTACTCTTAAGAATTGAATTGTATACAAATGAATTGGGGTTTTTTGGTCTTTCGGATCACGTGTAATCTTTTGACACTCGTGTATTTAATTTCTTCCAGACATGCGCGGAAGCTTTACGAGAAGCAAACATGGCCGCGTACATCGGTAAATCCATCAACTTCTAGGCTTAGAATTTATTTCAATTATGTGATTGTAAAAATAATGTATGCGTCTCCATACATACCTCACGTCACGTAGGCACCACTAAGGATCTTGTATGAATCTATTGTGAAACTTTGGTATTTTTACCTCGTAATTTAAAAAGATATCTGTCTACCCCCGTTTATCACTATTTATTGTGCAATGTTTTGTCGCCGAATTTACGATTTGTAGTGTTTTTTTTTATTTTGTTGCCCATTTGTATTTAGACTTTTTTTCATTCCGTCACCAAATTAATGAAAATAATAAACATGTCCGTGCATTTACTTGAACGTGAATGTTGTGAATATTGGTGTATTTATTTTTTGTAAATAGTTTTACAAAATACATGCAGTTATGTCTACGTTTTGTTTTATTTCCCTTGATAAAATGCTGTTATACCGTTGCTTTGAAATAATATAAGTACAATTTAAAAAAGCGTATAAGAATGCTCTTTGAAAATTAATGTTTCATTGTGATATTTTGTGATGCCACGGAGTATTTTTTAAGTATTTGATACAAGAAAATATAGATCATTATAGATTCTGCTGACCTAAATAAAAGTTTGAATTGTGTTTTATTTTATTTATTCCAATGATGTGTTTTTCAAAAGTCTATTATTACTTAAGTTTATTACGCTTTCATAGATTTAGAAAAAGGCCTATGATCGAATAGTGAGGAATGAGCTGTGGTCAATGTTATGTACGTATGTGGTGAACGGTAATCTGATTCACGCATTAATGTCTCTCTATGAGGGTTCTAGTGCTTGTGTCGGAATAAACAGGGCGTACACGGAGTGGTTTCCTGTCAAAAGAGGTGTTCGAGAGGGATGTGTTGCGTCACCATGGCTGTTTCAACCTATTCATGGATAACTGTTGCATGATTTACTCATCAAATGTTTACTTTACGCTGATGGTCAAGTAATACTTCCGTCATCCGATAATGAGCTGCAGGAGATGGTAAATATTATGGATAAAGCTTTGAAAGGGAAAGGAATGAAAGTGAATGTAAACAAAACGAAAATTATGCTTTTTGAAAGCGATGAATCTATGATGAATGGCAATATTTTGATAGATGGGGAACAAGTGGAAGAGGTGAAAGAATTTGTATACGTGGGATCTAAATTTACAAAAGATGGAACACGTGAAAGTGATATTGAAAGGAGAGTGCATGCAGGGAATACGGTAAATGGTGCCCTGCGCGCCTTTGTGAATAACCAGATGGTGTCTCAAAGGGCCAGACTGGCTGTGCATGCATGTGTGTTGGTGCCAACACTTATGTATGGTATTGAAAGTTGGGTATGGTAGAAGAATCACATAAGTAAAATAAATGCGGTAGAGATGAGACCTTTGAGAAGAATGAGTGGATTGGAACTGAGTGACAAAGTAAGAAATAGTGTGATAAGAGAACGTTGTGGTATAAAAGAAGATGTAGTGACTAAAATTGAGGAAGGTATGCTTAGATGGTTTGGATACGTAGAGAGAATGAATGAAAGGAGACTGACAAAAAGGATTTTTGAGTCAAGAGTGAATGCGAAAGTTGGAAGGGGAAGACCAAGGCGTTCCTGAACCAAATTCAGGACATTCAAAACGAGGGCCAGGTCAAGAGTACTGGAAAGGATTAATGAAAATGAAAGAAGCGAAGGAGATATGCAAGGATCGTGGCATGTGAAAAGACGTGGTCTTTGCCTACCCCTTTGGGAATGAGACGTGATGCTATGTATGTATGAACGTTACATGCTGTTTCGGAAATAATTCGTTATCTATTATTTTGCTTTTAATATGTACACGAAAATATACATTATTTATACTAAGTAATATAAAACAGCTAAAGTTTGTTTCATTGAACGTGATAATCTCAGGAACTATTTCTAATTGAAATAATACTTTCATAATAGATAGCACATTTATACATAAAGACTTGTCCATATAATATAGTGTAAAAGCAAAGCCATACTCGTCTCGATACAATTATGTATTCCTTCTTTATCAGATTTTCCTTAGTAACAGTTGTACAGCCATTCAATCTCCCATACGAAGTCGTAATTCAAACAAATCACTTTCTTCTAATTTTCAATACGGAACATAATTCCAGACTTGCTTGCCAGTTGCCAGTTCCAACGCTCCGACCACTGAACTAAGCATAAATCCTCTTTGGCGCTCTGCATACCGTCTGCCCACTTGTCCGTCAATATAATATAATAGCTATCGCATTCCGCTGCTAGAGCTGCGCGTAACAATAGTTTGAGCAATAGAATTGTATCATCGCTACAAAAATCCTGCAAAATGGGAAATTTTATTCCTTTTGATAGCTTCCGTAATGTAACTGTCTACGCAGACAGTTACATTTACAACAATCAAGTATTGTTACTTTTAAAAAGTTCGCGTTATAATAATCTTTGAAGGTTGGCTCACTATTATCTTTTTTATGGTACACAAATTGTAACCTCTCTGGACACCTCCTACTCTCTCTAACTCCCCCACTCTCGTCTCTTATATGAAGCATAACTTACACGAGTCAACTAGTAATTGAATAACAAAAATAATTTGAAATAAAACACCAGCAAATTAATGATATTATTTATTTTTACTTTCCTATTACATTTAAACAAAGTTTATTATGAGCACTTTCTATTGATACAATCTTTTATGAAATTCGACACAGCTATTGCTTATATAAAAGAATGATCGTCACTGCTTGTACTGTCAAAGACTTGACTAACGACGCTTTTACATGCTATAAGCCAGGGTTCGGGAACCAGCGGGTCGTAAGCCACTAAGGCGCAGCCCGTACAAGTATCGTCCAACACTACGCCGCAACGCAGGCATAACAATGTGTTTATTAGATGAAATATGGCCCGCATAAATTTTCTACTATAATTGTAGCCTTTCTTTCATATATAACAGGTTGCCGACCCCTGTTAAAAATAACTCAAAAAATCGTAAAAGTTATTTTCAATTAAATCTGTAAATTCACTTGATTAACCTATAGTTATTAAAATGCTAACAATTATCCCGACCACTTCTAACGCATGGTTAAATATAGAGAATAATGTGATAAATAAATCTAATCATACTTTATGTACTAACTACTATACATAATAAACAGTAAATTATTCTTGATATTTATTTCAATATTTCTTTGGATGCTAAAATAAAAAAAAGTATTAAAAATAAGATTTATCCCAATAACTTCATCTATATTCGATTGGATTATATATAGACAATAAAAAAAAACGTGTGAAACCATAAAGAATACTTAAGTAATAAATAGATTAAATGAATGTAAATCTTCATATCTACTACGATATTTATTAAGATGCTAAAAACAAATAAATGCTTACTTATCTGGATAATTGTTAGCATTTTGTAAATATTTGTATGAACGACAGAGTTCATATTTTTTTAAAATATTAAACAATGGTTTAATTTTTTTTAATATTTAATTAGACAATTAAAAAATTTTACGATCTTTATGTACTTTTGTCGAATTTGCTGCCCTTTTCTTATTACTAGTACTAGCATTGACGGTTCAAGACAATATTGTTTTAATTGTTAAAAATGCACACTAATAGCTTTAAAATGTTTTGATTTAAAGAAAATAACAACTTCTAAGAAAAAAATGTATTAACAAATAAATTCGTTGATAACCTTGTACAAGTCTAATCGATGATAGATAGTAAGCACTAAATATTACAAAAATAACACCACTATATATTTTTAAACATATACAATATAAAATAAGCAACTCATCTGTATCACATCATATATTCGCAAGCATACAATAGACGGAGTATATCAAATATTAATACATAAACACAATACATCAAAGACTCCGACGTATAAAGGGACAACTTGCATTTTTGTAAGTTCTTAAAACATTTTGTCGAACTAGGTTATAGTTTTTTTTTGATATATTCATATATAAATTTGGATTTTTACTTGACTCTTTATACGTAAGGATCGTTGATATAACTACGATAAAAAAACTTCAAATATAACTAATTATAAAATTAACAATACATTTGTTAAGAAGGTAATTAAGAAATCTCCCGGACGGCAATAAAGCTTGTAATAAAGAGCTCAATCAAAATAAAAACTACATTGACTAGATAAATGAACAAATATAAAACAAACATCGTATAAAATGTTACTAAATTTAACGAAATTGCTAAACATAACTAACAAGAATATACGCTAAAACAATTGAGACCTAATTATATGACTACAACGCTTGTAACTAATAAATAATTTACTAAGAATTAATGTCATGGCATTGTCATAAAAAATGTATGTATTATATCGCAAGAAAATTGGGGAAAATTTTGCGAGGAACCTAGGGCAAATACAAAAGACAAGATTACAAAATGGATCATTGCAAAAAAAACTGAAGATCACTTTAAAATCGTTAGAAATTGGGATTTAAAGTCTTTTGTTCTCTTCAGATTTGAATAGAAGTGTTTGGGACTGAATCTAGGGGATATTTCTGGATAACTCTAAAGGCGGTTCCATCATTGGAGATTAGAGCAAATCTTAGTATGGATTAGTAAGGGCAAGTGGCAAGTTGAATTTAAGAACTCCTTTTTCTCTTCAGATTAAGATAGAAAAGTAAGAGAATGAATCTGGGGACGTTTTGGACTCTTAAGACAGATCCATTATTACAAAAATTCTAGTTAGGTTTAATTCAGGATGGTTAGCAAATTTAATTTAAAAGGTTAAAAGAGTAAGAAAATGAATCTAGGGTAAATACAAAAGCTTCAATATTTGGACACTAAAACAGATCCATTACTGAAAAATTGGTCATGGCAAAAATCTTTTTTAGGAATCATTTATCTTCATCTTCTGCCTCTTTGACTGATGAGGATGATTAATTTCAACGTTGGCAAGTTTGATTGAAAACGTCTCATCAGATTAAGTTAGTTGAGAATAAAAGTGATATTAGGGCGAATGAAAAAGGCTGCTTATATAGAGTCTAAGTAGATCCACGTTATCAAATTCTTAGGATTAATTTAGGACGGTTAACAAATTGAATTTAAAACATCTTCAGTAACAAAGGGCCCCGGGTTCCTAAGGAGCGTTAGGAAGAAAAACTTTTAGGTATTATTCTTAATTAACCAACTGTACAGAAACCGAATGATTTACTAAAGCATACTAAACTGTTGGTCATATTACAAGAAGTCTGGCTTCACTTTTATGAATAATACATATGGAGATAATATTAAGGATATGACACGTATCTAATGTAATAATTTGGGGCTTTAGTATAAAGTTAATATAGAAAAATATAGGTTATACACTCGATACATATCCTTACTACACCAATAGCATGTATATGCGATTAGGATGGTTTAAAAGCTAAATATAATTACCGACGATGACATTTGTCCGATTTTTTTTGTTGACATATGTTCAATATAAATCGAGAACTACGATTTCGGGATAAGTAAGACCGTATTTTGGAAACCGTCATGTTATCCCCCAAATATATAAAATCTCTACACATTCAAATAGTGTAGATGGAAACACGACTCACAAAAGTCCTACTGGGTAAATATTGATACAATTATCAACGATCTACGTAGCTTTTAGGGACAAGTTAACATCTGTAATATAAACGATTTTGGGACTCCAATTTTACTACTCCGAATTAGCTAAATGCGATCAACATTGCCTTACGTCTAAATTTTACGTAGACATTTGAATAGATCAATTTGTAGGACACGGGATAAAGTGTAAACACCGCCATTTCATCTCAAAGAATTCCAAATTTCGCTATAGATATTTAGATAAAATTTGGCCACGACACGACTTTATTCTTCGTAGCTTTCAGGGATAAGATATATGACGAAAACATGACGCTCACAAAGCGCTATTTACCTAAAGGGATAAGGTATTTGAGGTATCCTGTAATATTGACTGATTTGAGGATACATCTATACTATTCTGTATGAAGATTATCAATAATTAATGGCCGCCATTAATGTTAGACCTTAATTTTTTATAGCAATACAATATTATTGTATTGCTATAAAAAATTATCAAAACCTATAAAAGGAAATAGGAAGAGGCCCAATTTGGGATTTCACCAGTTCACTTCGCAAGTCTTTAGCAACCCGAAAATACGACTCCCACAATGTCTACTGAATTTAAAATATTAATACATTTGGTGACGTCACCTTTTAGTAGCTTGGTTAACATATTGACGGTGCCGTGTAAAATATTTTTCCCAAGTACCTAGCTTTTTCCCTTGCGTGCACAAAGTCGCTTTCGCATTCGCCGCGTCACGGTGTTCCGTCTATTGCCTGCCGACAAGACTGCTCGAGTCTTCTGCGAATTGTCTAGGCTAGAAGACAAACGCAAATGCTTCGATAACTGCACGAGTGAGTCGCTGAGCGTGTAAACTAAGTGATTGTGTTCAATTGTAATCGCAACCACTTCCGTGCACAGCCCTACTTCTAGAAGTAGCATGAGAGCTCGACAAACAAAGTATGTGCACGCAATTCCTTTCTGCTTCTTTTCCACCACGTCTTACGCGATACCACGCTGTAATTTCTAAATTTCTTTAATCTAAACGCATACAGTCTATCTGTGGCATCCTCTACGTCGGCGATGCAAAATTTATCCACGACCTGCGCGGGTTTTAGGGACAACTCGAGTTTTTAGGGATAAGTTAAATAGGATATAAACCTTTATTATTCTGATTATAGATATATGAAGGTTAATTATTATCGACATGTTAATAAATCGATAAGGATATGAGGAAAAGAGAATTAGGACTTCTATTGAATATTGTTACTTCATCCCCAAGTATCCAATATCTCGCTGCACATATTCAAATAGAATTTAGGCGATAATATTTCGCTATATTGCTTGCAGTCATTTGAGTACATTATTGCAGCGGCCATAGTGTTAGCGTTCGTCTCCATGTATTTACGTAAAACCGCTTCCAAATCCTCGACAACTAGATTATTTGCAAGGTAAAAGTCCTTAGCAAAACGAAAACATGACTCCCATAAAGCACTGTCTACTGGGAAAATACTAATACATTTATCCACGACCTGCGCGGCTTTTAGAGATAAGTTAACTTCTGTAGTATTTAGGGATTTAGGAATAATTCGTTTTGTGGTGTATTTCAGTTCATCGCAACAACAAGGTAACGTTTGAAAAACATTAGTATCGATTAAAGAATATGCTTCTTCGTTTAGTATGGTCATTGATATGTCTTTGATACGTTTTGACATGGCATTAGTTATGAGTATTTTCATTTCATCTTTCTTGCTTGTCAGGCTGACGTCATCTAAATCAGTGTGATGTGTGATATAAAATTGGTCTTCTTGAGGCCCATGTTTTAAATTATCCAGCATAAATCTAAGGCAATCTGCGTACATTGTTCTATGATATGCAAGTTTAGCTGCCATGTTAAAGTTAGTGTCTAGATTTTCCTCGT
The DNA here is from genome assembly GCA_015832385.1 of Elymnias hypermnestra. Taxonomy (NCBI): domain Eukaryota; kingdom Metazoa; phylum Arthropoda; class Insecta; order Lepidoptera; family Nymphalidae; genus Elymnias; species Elymnias hypermnestra. The sequence continues at coordinate 2,793,219 of JACTOM010000045.1, read as the reverse complement.
TAACCCAAGGTTTTAGCTGAAGTATTATATCATCAGCCCATGACTTCTTTTTGAAATCAGCAAGTGAGGTCAGTGGGTTCAATCTCGGTTGTATCGGATTTCTTTCTACATCGTCTATATCGAATGGGAACATAATATCAATCCAATCAACTGCATGGAATAGAAATTTATTATTACTGCGACTCGCTGGTATTTTAATTACTCTTTTAGTTGTCTTCATCATAATAACTCGATTGTTGGGTTTTTCCTTTTCTGCGTTGCTCTATAAATATAAAAAATATCCTTGTAAAACGAAACGGAAAGATTGTTTGATATTTATTGATCTTACGAATATAAATTGGGTGAATAAAACTATACTGTGAATACAATCATCATCTGAGTTTTTACGTCTTTGGTAATTGATGATTAAGTCGGAAATGGTTTACAAGCTAAAATGGGAAAAGGTAATTTGCTTATTAATGGTCCACACAACAACGTAGTAGAAAGCAACTAGTGTTGGATAAGGCGTACATTTATCCCGTACAAAATGTCAAGTGCCTAAAATTATATTTTATACTATTTAAAATTTTATGTCTTGGTATTCTTTTATTACTTCAGTTAACTACATTATAGAGTATAGGGTGTGAGACGCGCATTACGTAGAAATAATATAAAACCTTAACTGATTTAAAACACATTTTAATATGTCAACGTTATTTAAAATGTACCCTAAATAAAGTACAGTAAGATTCTTTTTTCGTCGCTTCGACCGATGGACGTCAACTGCTGGATATAGTGATCTCACGTAATGAGGGCCACAAGGCCCGATCTTGCGCCGTCTGGTTCTAGCGGCTAGCGGCGACCGTCTTTATGTCGTCGGTCCACCTTGTACCTTCGGGCCCCAACGTCCATCAGTCCGTCGGACTATGTGCCCCGCCCATTACACCTTCAGGTTCGCGATTCGTAGGGCTATGTCGGAGACTTTGGTTCTACTATCGATGTCCTCATTTCTGATTTGATCGATTCGAGAAACTCCGAGCATAGCCCTCTCCAACGCACGCTGAGTGACTCTGAGCTTTCGATTGAGGCCCAAAGTGAGCGACCACGTTTCGTAGCCGTTGGTCATTACTGGCAACACGCACTATTCGAAGATCTACGTCTTCAGAAACTGAGGGATATAGGACGAAATTATCTGGCGTAGTTTCCCGAACGCTGCTTAACCGAGTTGGATTCGGATACTGACGTTATAGTGCTCTACATGTCTCACTGATATATGTCTCGGCATTGATTCCTTATAGAGCACTAAATTAAGGCATTGTATTGTTTCGTTTATCCAACTTCAGTTAATTTTACACGTAAAAGTATCAAAGCTTAAGCTTTCAAAAATATATCTTACTTGCAAATGCATATTCCCCGTAGCATAGATCCTCCCGTCTTCATCGATGAATATTGTAAAGTCACCACCGCAAGCTATAAGTGCCTTACATTTTACATCCTGGTTATCATCTTCGGGTAATTTGTTGGGTTTGACACCGTCGGGTTGTGTGTCTGTACGTATTTTCACCTCCGTAGGTATTATTACTTGTTTTCGATCGCCACTACCTAAAAATACGTAATATATACATATTCGCTGTTCCGATTTAGATTCAGATACCGTGGATGACGAAATTGTTTATTTATCAAATCAAATTGTCAAACTAACCCATTCTTGAAACTTGAAATTTTTGATACGAAAAAATTCATCAAAATCGGCCCAGCCGTTTAAAATGAGTTCAGTCATACCCATGTATCGAAGAAATATTTACATAAATTACCTTTACCCAGCGGTTTCACCGACGTATTGCCCGATCCCGTGGAAATATAAAATCTAAGTGCTAATATCTTTCTTAAATACACTAAAACATGGAAATAATTCTACAAAAATCGTTACAGCCGTATAGGAGTTCAGTCAGAAACATACGTACTGAAGGCGTTTATTACCCTCGCTGACCGAATAATGATTTACTTAAAGTTTGATTTTCAACAATACTTTTTTAAGAAGAGATTTATATTAAACGACTATCTTCTAAGGCTTTTGATTTTATATTATAAAAATCTCTAAATAGGTTTTTTATAATCCAGAGAAAAAAGTTTTCGGCGCAACTTCTTCAATACTCTAAGCCGTTAGGCGTAATACCGTAACAAATATAAGGGCTAACATTTCATCAGCCAATAGGGCTAATACTGTTACGACCAATAGAGCGTATATTGTAAAAGACATTAGGGAAACCATTACAACAGTCAATATGATTAATAATGTAAATATCATCAGAGCGAGTAAGGTAACAGCTGTATTATGCATTATGGCAGGTATTAGGATAAACTCTGTAAGAGCTAATAAGGGTAACATTATAACAGCAATTAAGGCTAACACTGTAACAGCTATTATTAGGGCTAACAGTGTAAACCAGTTAGGGTTATTACTGTAACAGATATTATAGAAACTAACTCTGCAAGGATCATAAGGGCTGATGGCAAAGTACACACTATAAAAAATAGAAGTCGTTTTATTCTATAACCATAAAAAGACAGAGTACACGATATACACATCATATTACACATTAGTAGTTCTAAATGTAGCGATATATTTATATATCAAGACACTGTAAAAACCCATTTATATTAATACTGTAACAGAGATTATAGCTAACACTGTAAAACTTATTAGGACTAATAAAACAACTGTATAAAAATGTTAGATGGATGTATATTTGGAAATAAAAACAGTGTGCTTTAAACTACTTACCTAATTGTCCGTCAAAGTTAAGACCCCAAGAATATATTATTCCAACACTACTCAAAATGCAAGAGTGATGCCATCCTGCAGATAGCTGTAAAAACATTAGGAATTATGACTGCAATAAATTATAGTTTCAATCAAACAGCTTCAAATAAAAAAGAAGAAGCATATAATCTGTCATTTATAATCGATTTTTTAGTTCAGTTCACTGTTTAGGAGTAATCCTTAGTTTTGAAGAGAAGCTTTTTACGGCACAGTACAAGTGTGTCGTTTCTTTGAAGTGATAAAACAAGACCTGTGTATAGATAAAATACCTGCATAATTTTCCCTTGAACATTTCCCAAGTCCACCAACTGTGGCGACAAGTGCGGGTCTGGAGCGAGGGTAGTCGTAATATTTGGTGATGGCAAAGGAGCCGTTGTGGGGCTGGCTGTTCTTCGTGCATGGGTAGCACGGACTTGCTGAGGACTGGCACCCCAGCACCACAGCTGGCCTTTAACTGATAGCGCCAACTGTTATCAAATGCCGGGATAAAAATTTTAATAGCTTTTTAGCTGTTTTTAAAACATGCTATAATATTATTTGATTTCCAATCCAGTGAGTCCGAATGACTAATTGACCATTCACCATTACAGTCAGCAAGTTAAGTACTTACATTATGGAAATATCCCACAGCGATCATCTCTATGGGGTCCGTGAGAGGAACTCGTAACGGTACAGAACTCTTCTCCCTGTTCCCGCTACCCAGTTGTCCAAAAACCCCAGCCCCACTGGCCCAAACTTCGCCATTTTTCATAAGTACTACTGTATGACACGCGCCACAACCCACGTTCAGAACCTAAAAAAAATTATATAACAAAGTAAAAGGAATATATAAAAATAAGTACGGAGCCTGCTCAGGAATTAATACGTTATTTATATAAAAAATAAAAGATTCACTCACTTTCCTTCCTTGAAATTTCGTTACTAACTGCGGAGTACATTGATTTTGTATGTTACCAAGACACAATTGTCCGTGAACACCCCAACTAAAAAAAATCATACGAAGGAATTATTCAAAATCTCACCATTATACTGGAATTTTAACGGATTTGTAACGCGTATACCGTTGAATTTTATTATTTTTTTTCACCTTTTTTGTATAATTTTCGAAACATTACGGAATAAAATTCGTACATATTTTAAAAAAATCTTAAAAAGATACGCAATATTGTACAGACGCTCAGTTAAAACCTGTGTTATCAACAACAGTGGCCAAAATCTAAAATAAGCCTGAAAAAAGGCTATACTTTTGTGTTACACTAAATCCAGTATATTCCTAATATTAAACAGAAAAATTGTCATGTATTTGTTAGAATATGGGAGTTTATTTTAATACAGAAAGGTCATCATCAATCAACCTATGATTCTACTGTCTTTCCTTTGTTGAGATGCAATCTCTTATCCAAAAGCACAAATTCTCACCCCCAAGTGTACAATCTGCCACCCACGTCTACGGCTGCAGAGTGATAGTGACCAGCTGCCACCACCGCCAAGGGCGCGGTCCATTCAAACTCTACATGAAGCAAAGCACCCGAAGGACTTGCCAAGTCCCCAATGGCTCCAGGCCAGGAACTACCCACGCCCAATTGACCGAATGTGTTATCTCCCGCTGCATATATCTGTCAAATTTAATATGTATATTTATCAGAACAGGAAATTTCTGTTTCAAAATAAGTTATTTACTACAAGTAGTAAGTACAGTAGTACTACCTTTGTACCAATTACATATTTAAGCATTTTAGCTATAAGATTAAAATTCGATGACCTAGGACTACAAATGGGGTAACATAATAATTTACAAAAACGTCAAATTATCTCAAATGCTAGTTTACCGTTAACACATTACAATGATATTCTTAATTTACTTTATAAGTGCTTCAAATCCTAGCTCATTAATCCATACAACAGCATCATATAAACTTACCCCATTTTCAGTCAACAAAAGTGTATGATGTCTTCCACATGCCACGTCCACAACCATTCCGATTAGCTCAGTATTTATTGGTGTATTTGCTACCATGATTCTTGCATTTCCATCATCAGACACAGCCCAATGACCTAAACCACAAGACACTGATCTTCTTGGGGTGAATTGATTTTTCCATGTTTCAGATTCTTGCACCGCGTCGGTGAGAATCTCTAGGCAAGGGTTTCGAGATTCTATAGCGCAAACTATATGCATAAATGTCGATATAAGTTGAAGCATTCTTGTCGCCTGTAAAAAGGTATGTAGCAGTGTATGAACGTCTCTGTACTGTGCACGGAGGAAGAGAGGACAAATGCAGTAGATGCTACTTCTCACATATCCGGGGCACCAGGGAGGAATGCGCAAGCTAATCCTCTGGTGTCCCAGTCACGGATGAAGAGGGTTTCTCTGGGCTTGAGGCTTGCGAGGCCTCTTCCCTCGCCATTTCCCACACTCCTAATGGATTGGCGTTTGTGCGTTAAAGCATTACCCAGCGAAAAAAGGATTTTTTTTTACGTCTGATAAAAGTTAGCGTTTGCATCTCATCTAATGTTAAGTGATGCTGCAGTCTAAGATGGAATCGCGCTAACCTGTTAAGAGGCATATTACCTATTATGGTTTCGAGACAGATAAACAAAACACAAATATATACGCTTGAAAGAGCTAGAACCTAGGACCGGTAAAAGTATTTAAAATATGTATACAAAGTTTTTTATTATTTATACATACGTATATTGACGTAATTCCTTGTTTCAAATCGCGCATAACCGGTCGAAGCTGATCTTGTAGTGGATTCAACCATAAACATAGTCTCTGAAAAATGTCGTATTGTCTAAAAATATTTCCTGATTGAATCAATCCAATTAATTGAATAAATTCAAATTCTTTATTCAAGTAGGCCTGTACAGCTATTTCGGATCATCAAATATACGATTTTTCACACATTATAAAACATTTTCAATGTATATATGATATTAAAGAACCATTTAGAATCTCAATTTTTTAATAGTAAATTATTTATAAATGTACTACCATTTGTACATATAATATTTATTTTAAGCATCATGTTTTAATAGCTATACGAGTTAAAGCAACGGTGACTTAAGCTAATAAATGTGGTGATATAATCACCGAAATGACACTAACGATGAATTGGCAAAATTGCAAGTGCACCGTATGTACGTAGGAGTCTTCGATATATATAAATTTCTTACCTTTAAAATAATTGTATCAAACTTATTACAGTTCTCAGCAATGAAATCAAAGAACCATTGTCCATTCTCTTCTAAGAGTATCGGCACAAGACACTTCTGCTTCAGAAAGCATACTATAGCACCTCTGCAGATATCGCTCCTATATTTCATAGCATTTAACAGGAAATTCGGATGTCCCCTGTAAGTGCTGAATACAGGCGCCAAATCCCATAGTCCTATGGCTACCGCTATGGAGGTTAATTCTTGTAATTGCAAACCATTTAATGTAGTAAACTTGACGTCCCTTGAAATAAAATAAAAAATAGTTAAAAAAATGCATGCGTACAATGTACACATGTCAGAAGTGGAACTTCTTTGGCAAACTAATTTTTAAGTCTTGTTTGTCTTTATATAAATCTAAAATTTTATATTTCCGAGCCTCAGAGGGAAGGAAAAGTAAGATATGTTAGGAATTTTATAAATTTAATTGTCATTAATATATTAAAAGTGTCGAAAACTAATACAAACAATTTATTGAAATCTCAAATGACGAATTGTAAATAAAAATGACACGTGTTTTTGTCAATATTAGAAATTATTAATTAAAATATGTTTTTGAACTTCAAATTTAGAAAAGGGAATTTATTGAATATTTTTAATATGAAATAAAGTATATTAAATGACGAGTGACAAATTAAAATGCAACATGTTATTTGTAAGTATTAAAACTACCTAACCTCCAAATGATTTAGCATAAAAACGATATTTCGATATCTTTGTAATTTTGATGATTATACCACCCCATTTATCGATCTAGGTCATCCTTCTTTAGAAACTCATATACCTATTAAAATATTATATGTTACATTGACTATAGTATAAATAACAAAAATTTAGAAAAGGTAGCCCAAATAAACGATCTTGGTGTGATTTTTGATCATAGGTTAAGTTTCTTACCACACGTTGATAATATAATCAAAAATTCATTAAAGTTTATTGGTCTTATCATTAGAAATACAGAAAACTTTAAAAATCCGTCAACGAATTGAATATTATTTAACTATTTAGTAAGAAGCAGACTTGAATACTGCGCTGTGGTATGGAATCCCTATTATCAAATACATAAGAACAGAATTGAGAGAGTCCACAAGAAATTTTTGTGTCACTTAGGATACAAACGTAATATATTAAATAAAGCAAATAGGTACACTGACCTCCTTAAATTATACAACAGTCTCCCACTATCCAGTCGTAGAGACTTTCTCGATCTTTGTGTTCTATACAACATAGTTAACGGAGGGATTGATTGTTCAAATCTATTAAGCGCAATAAAATTAGCAGTACCTAAATACAAATTTAGGTACTGCTAATTTTATTGCGCCATGTCCAATATTAAAAATAAACTGACATTTCGGAATTACAAAAAGTAACCTAGGCAGCGCCGCCCCGTTAAACAGGCTAGTCCTAACTTACAATGAATTATTTAAAAGTGCTGGTCTTGATATTTTTCAGGATTGTTTGTATTCCTTTAAAAAAAAATTAAAAATACATCTGAACCGTAGTATAGTATATCAAAATCAATCAAAATTAGTTTTTGTTCATATCCAGTTTGATTTGTTTATTATTATTATTTTTTGTATCATTAGTCGTTATTCTTTTATTAGCTACTTTATACAAATTTAGATTTTAAGATTATATTTTATTTTTTAAATTTCATACTTAGAATGTCTCTTTTATATTTCAATGCTGAGTTAGCCTGTCAGTGGAGTGTACAACATAGAATAAAAATCAAATAAGAGTGTATACCTAGATTAAGATAAGTTGTATGCACGTTGGCTTCCTATTAAATAAATAAATTATACTTAAAAAACGTAACAGCACAAAAGATAGAACAATAAAAATAATTAATAAAATTTTATACTTGACGCTTTACACATACGGAGGAACGACATACACCAACCACAGCCTTATAACTACAGCTATATGAATTATTTTTCATTAAATCAAATAATGCTGAGCTCCATGAATTAAAGTATTTTCTAATTACAGATGAGCTGTCATGAATTAATTTACAAATTGTAATTTCTTAACATTTAATAGAAAATTCAAGTGTTCCGAATAGGAATATATAGTATTATAAGATCATAATTTGCCTGACATTTTCGACCAAATCTGTTTAATTGATTTTTCTGAGTAACAAACATGTAAACAAACAACTTTCACGAATTTAGAATAAGTAAGACAGTGAAAATAGATATAAAACAAGTAATATAATAAATCAAATTGTAAAGTCAATTACAAAAGAAAGTAACCGTTAACGTAAGGTTTAATGGCACCATACAATGTTTCTCAAAATGTAATTTATTAAATTAATATTTCAAATAATGATATATAATTCAAATATATGTATATATATATATATCATTATCCGACCCTTTATTATACTATTTAGTTTATTCCCATATAATAACAACGCGACGTATATGTATGTATTTATCTGATTATATTATTAAATATTTATGTATTAATGTTATTTTCAGACATATTTAAGTATGAATGTATGTAGTGTATTTATTATACTTACCACCTACCTTTCAACTCTTATCTAAGTCTCCTTCCTAATAAATAATTACTTTGTGTGGTGTACAATAAAGTATAAATAAATTAGTATCAAGTGTCATCCGCTACGAGATTGTAATAAAAATCATTTGAACTTTAGAAGATGAATAAAAAAAAACATTTTAATAACGATTGATAATTTAAACATGGTATAAATGAAGTGTGAAGAAATAGTAGGAATTTAATGTATTTCTCTTAACATTCACTTACATGTCGAAGTTTTCCTCGCTGTTTGTTCCAATTTTCAACAACAATGCCAGCAATTTTGCTGTAATAGCGGCATTGCTAAGGCTGCCGATATTACCGAGTTGTTTATACATCGAAAGTTCGTGGAGACGTCCGAATACACCCAGGCGAGCTACCCAGCCGTCTGGATGGCTCTGAAATAAAATGATTTTATACACATAATTATTATAATACATTAATAATCCTAGGCTGAAATGTCGGGAATTTGTGAAATTATGTCACCTGAAGCGAAAGCGAGAGTGAAAATCGCACTTTGCTCTATTTTTTATTATACTGAGATGACGAGATCGATAAATAGTTGCTAGATTACCGGGAGGAAAAGTATTAAGTCTGAAGAAAAGTGAAGGTAAGTGCAAGCACGCCAATGGAATCTAACCGGGAGAGAACGGGGCACTTTTGTCCCGCACACACCCATATAATATATTTAATACAAATATACTTATTATATATGTTAGAAAGCTGTATAAGATTAACAATTAATTAACAGGTGATTATATAATCTGTTAGAGACGTTAGTATATAAGTACTAAACTTTTATTAAAGGCCAATTGGAAACAATCTTATTATAATAACAACGATTACTTATTGAAACGCTGCGATGATAAGAGATATAAAAATATTACTAGTGTTGAAGACTAAAATGTGGCGCTGAAAGCGTGTTTTTGGAGCAAATACCGACCACGTTGCTCCATTGCGGGTTTAGTACACGTGTGCATTCTCTATTCCTTTACTCTCATAGTCCGATGTGACGGGAGGCAGACACGATCGAAGAGAGACAGTGGATGGTCTGCCCAGAGGTCTGGACTGACGGCTTAACGTGCTCTCCGAGGCACGGGGGTGGGGCACACCACCAACGTCCCAACTTCGGGTAAATATTGAGAAAATCTTAGTGAAAAACTCAACATTGACAACATAGAACTATACCAATGAAGCAGTTTATTATTAAATATATTGATACAACGAGTGATAACATCTCTCCATGCAGCCCTAGAAGTTAAAGACAATGCCTTTGATTTTTACGATTACCTGTGACAGAGAGTAGAGATATTGCGCGGGTGCAATTTTTCCCCTCGACATGAGTATATCAGCTGCTGCCCTTAATAGAACCGGTACTGGAGCACCTAAAGCCGCAGCCGACAGCTCTGCGCCCACCCCTCCCCGCATTATCAACCCCACCAACCACTCACAGGGTTCGCACCTAATTTTCACAAAAATAATATGAAGACACTTATTTTAATAGACAGACTTAATGGTTAGAAATGGCTCAATCCTCTAAGGAATACTTTTTATTTGGTGAAGATATTTTAGTTCAGAGGTATATTTCATATTATAAAGAGGAAACATTTGTGTTTGTATATGAATGTGTATAAGTTTGTAACGTTTTCACACTAAAACTACTGGACCAAAAAATTTCTTTTCTTTTCACCATTAGAAAGCTTCATTTTTAGTAAGGCTATATTACTTTCTTTAAAAAAGCGATCCCTAATAAAAATACAAACAATGTAACCCAAGGTGTAAAACAATTGGTCACAAAAAATCTGTCATCGCGGAACCTGTTGGTGAGAGAATAAAAAAATGTTTACAATATTATAGAAGGTATTAATATCTACAAAAAAGTCGATGATACCATATGTCCAACTACTGTAGTTATGCCACCATAACTACTTATTTTAAAAGTTAATACAAGTGCCAACAATAATCAAAACATATTATTCATGCCTTTTATAATCCTTATCCTATTAAATGTGTACACACCATTGTTTTCTAGAAAAATTTAAAAACAAAATCACAAAAGATATTAACTTGTAGAAATAGATAGCAGTGTGCATTTTAAATCTATGCACATTGTTTGGTGTAAACTTTAACATTTATTAATAAATAAACATTAACATAGCAAATTAAATAAATTGCAGAAAAAAAGCTATAACTAAATAACCTTAAGTTATGATATAATAATAAGATTGTTAGTGTTCAAAATCATCTGTAATAATAGGTGTAAGGTTTAACTGTGGCTCCTCAACTATTTATAATACATATAAAAGATTCTATTACACACTAAAGATATCTTTAGCGGCAATAAATTCTAAAAGGCTTTTTAAATAAGAATGAAACAATATTATGACCATGTAACTAGCTTATTATTACAAGAATGACATTTGTAAGACTAATTGTTTTGGTAAACGCAAATTCTTAATGCTAAACTAAACAGTTTTAAATCTAGTGGTTGAGGTTTTAATAATGTCGAATAGTTGATTTATTTTTGTATAAAATAAGTAATAAAGTGTATTTTTATGTAAATGGATGTAAGAGAAGAATGTAGTATTGTTTGGAATAAATATTTATTACGAGGTTAATTCGGTAAACAATCAATAAAAGACGAATGTAATTGTAAAGATAATTGAAAATACATAGTGTATAACTTAACAGTCTTATTATATATATTTATTAAATTAAAAACTTACACTGTATTCAAAACATAAGCTCCTCGAGTTGTCACAATCAAACAAGGCTCAAGTAAGAACCGAGGCAGTTGTAAGTCACACATGAAGGTAGGCTCTTTCCATCCAGTGATGGTGGAAGACGGCTCTTTAGCAGATAAAAGGTAAGCCCTTTGGACATCACCTATTAATTCTGCAGCCCAAAGTTCAGAGAAATCCCTTTTTGTACCAAGTAGCGCTTCACCCTATGGAATAATTAATAACAAAATGTTTTATACTAGATTGGTCGTAGTTTAATGCCATATTTAAGGGTGAGATTAATCGAACTATCGACAAAATACAACATATTTCATACTTAAATTACAAATAACTGTTGTAATTTGATGACTATGAATAAGATACCAGTATATTGCCCATCACAGAATGATTTTTTTAGTTTAAGTATTACATAACAAAAAAATTGTTATATAATAAATGTGACAAAAAGTGATACTATTTTTCTACTTGCTACTTTTCTATATTTAAAAGAGAGAAAATAAAGAAATAAAACTTTATTCAGAGCAGTGTGATAGAATTGAACATAATTTAGTAATTAATATAATTTATTTACCTGGGCTTGTGAAAACTGGACACTGTGTATTTCCAATTCATTCTTTCTTAATAAGTAAACAAGCCTTTGAGACCACAAACCTTGTATATACAAGCTATCCTTTTTTATTTGAGGCCTAAGAGTCCTTGATGGAGTGTCGTCCGCTGGGCTTTCAAGCTTAAAATGATGAATTCTTTAATAAACACATATATGTATATGTATGAGGTAAAAATGGGAATATATAATTTCCACATTTCATCTATTTAGTACATACATACATAGCATACGGGAAGGCAGAGACCACCTCCTTCCACTTGCTTTGGTCTTCTCCTTCCAACTCTCGCATTCACTCTTGACTCCTAAATCAAGTGTCACTCAGTTTTAATCCACACATACTTCTCAACGCTCTCATCTCTACCACATTTATTTTACTTATGTGATTCTTCTGCCATACCCAACTTTCACTACCATACATAAGTGTTGGCACCATCACTCCTGCATGCACTGCCAGTCTGGCCTTTTGAGACACCATCTGGCTATTCATAAAGGCATGCAGAGCACCAATTACTATATTGTCTGCATTCACTCTCCTTACAATATCACTTTCACACATTCCATCTTTTGTACATTCAGATACAAATATACAAATTCTTTCACCTCTTCCACTTGCTCCCCTTTAAAAATATTGGCAGTCAACATAAATTCATCTCTTTCAAAAAGCATAACTTTAATTTGAATTTATAACAAAAATGTTTTTAAAAAAAGGTTATTAATATAAAAATAAATATTGCAATGCTAATTCAAGGTTTCAATTAATAAAATGTTATCAAAATATGTCTTACTATAATGATGCCTTCATTTAATTCGAAAGCTGTCAAAAAATGTCTCCCACTGACATACTGTGCTGTTAGAGCCCAACTGTTAGAATTCTTTCTAAAAATAGGCAAATATTCTGTTGGTTTCAAAACATATTCCACTGTCTGTGTTTTATTATCATCTGAAATAAAAATTATTTATTATATTTTGAAAAGTCTAAATTCAATGACAATTTCATCAAATGATTTCATAGAAACAAATGAAAAAATATTTTTTTTTACATTTCAAACTAATTATTTCTTAGAGACCCATGGCTTAGTAAATCACTTTGAATTAGTGTAATTTGACAAACCTTTAGATCCTCCCTGTGTAAAGAATGTGATTTTGTCTTTTGATAATTGTTTTATATATGACATAAACCCATCTTTTTTCTCTCTATCTGTTTGAGCTCTCATTTGTTGTAGCCAGTTGTATCCAAAAGATCTGTGCTCTAACACCAATTTCCATTGCTGTGTAGGCCCTTTCGATATCTGTAAAAATTCAATGTAATATTTTACCAATTGTTATACTGAATGAAGAAATGTAAGATCTCCTTTTAATTTATATAAAAACATAACACTCTGAAATAATTTTTTTGAGTGTATTTTACTGGGCTCTTAAAAAACTTCACTGCCTCTGAGCTGGTCAAAGTATGTTAATCATTGCAATTAATTAATTATCCCATTTTTCATAGAAGGAATTTATTATTAGAAACACCTTTCTTTTTAGAAGTCTTGATCACCTAATTATGCATTCAAATAATATGAGTAAGATGCAAGATTGAAGAGAATAATTTTTTTCTTTATTTTAAGTCATTAGAAATTGTAATGGAAACTTATAATCTCTAAATTTTACTTTCTTTAATTACCTAACATATTACCAACACATTACCTAATATGTTTAATATTCTATCTGCAATAAAGTATGCATGAAATGCAAATATTTTAAAACCTTCCTTGCATTAATAACAAAATCATATACTCACCAACAGTGCCAGAAGATCAAGAGAATCATCAAAACAAATTTGCAAGTCCACTATTTCATCAGAAACTTTAGTCTCTCCCACAACACACTGAGTTTCTAAAGAGTAAAATATTATTGATCCAGACTGTAAAGATCAAATACAATTTAATGGAGATAGTCTAATTGAAAAGATCCTACATAAAAGATAAATTATAAAGCACATTTTGTAACCAAGTTGAATATTTTTAATAGGTTTCATAAGAATTTCTGATATAATCTGCTTTATTTAACAATTTGTGATGTCTTGCTTAATAACAAGTTCAATTGCCATAAATAGTAGCACTGTAATATGTTTTCAATGCTGAATCTGAACAAGCAGGTATAGAATAGATATAAATTAGTTTTAAATTTTTATTATATTTAAATTTTAAAAAATTAAAAAAGCCTTCTATTACATTAAATAATAAATACACACACATAAACATTTATATAAGTAAACATAACAACTACATGAAGATGGTCCCAGATCCTTTTGCTTTTTCTCTAAAAACACTGGAGACTGAACCTGGCCCATCATCACAATATCAGAACAAATAAACACTGCCTTACTTACTTACCTTTGCTGCAATGATGATTATATTCTCAGATTCTTTTGTAAGCCACCAGACAACGGAAGTAGGTTGAGATACATCAATAAGAGGCAAGACTGTTACACTAGACAGTGACCATTTACAATCAAAAGTGTTTTGTGGTATGAAACGCGGTAAAAACGGGACAAGAAGTACTTTCTGGTCGCTAACTATCAAAACCCAAGTACCGCTCGGCTCAAAACACATACAATGAACTGGATTGTCTACACTATCCCAGTCATAAACACTGTCGAATCTTTCAGATTGCGAATTAATATAAAGAAACACTAACTCCTTGTCACTAGAAATGGCTAAAAACTTCTTTAAACCCACTTCATAAAAGCTGTGATTTATAATATCAAGCTGAACTAAGACATCTAATTTAAATAGACCAGAGAAATCTAAATTTTCACTTTGTTGAGACATCGTGCCAGCGGCGTAGTTTTATTTATTAGTATTTCATGGATTAAAAAAAAATGTTATATAAAATAAAATTACAAGACTTTAAACATGATGTATTAGAGAATCTAAAACGTGAATAAATTGTTGATCTTTCTTAATATTTCATTTTTCTAAAAAGTACGTTCTAATATGATCAGGTGACGGCCCATTTGCAGAAACTAGAAAATTTGTTTATTTTGACATCAAGTGTCAACATCAAATAAATTAACAGACTAAATATTTACAGCATATAAAGTTAATAAAATCAAAATGGGTAAACTCGTTTATTGAAGAAAATTACAATAACTTCCCTAAACAAATTATTGCATATTGAGTTTTCAAATGGATGTAAAAATAGTTTAGATTGACAATTCGATTCTATAAAAAAACTAATATCCCCGCATTTCCACGGGATTAGGAACAACGCCAGAGACACCATCAGAGGCTGGGAATCCGTACATAATGACTGCTTAGATTGCGGAAGCAGTAACTTTGGTAAATGTAAATTCTTTCGCGATTAGGTAGAGGGTTTAGTCATTAATGGTCTAGTGTGGTAATTGTAAAACCACAAAACGAAAGGATCTAGGTATTAGTTTCTTTCTAATAAAACTGATTTGAAATACATTAGTTGGATGCTTTCGAAGTTTATAACGGACTACCAATGCCCCGCGGTTTCACCCGCGTGGATATCAATCTCGCGGCAGTGGAAAGTCTACTAAGTTGGACCTTGATTTATTAGTTTTTACATTCATATTCTTATCAATATACAGATTTTACTTTACAACGAATTTATATCTAACTAATATATTTTTAACTTCCTAACATCATTTACGTACAATGTCCGATATTAACAAATTTAAAAATACTCTACAGGTTTTGAAAAATTTTCGATTTGAAGGAGGTAATGAAAGATTTTTTTTAAAACCGCTCCAGTAATTGTAAGGTTGATAAAAATAGTAAGTAAGGTAAGTAACAACCCAATGACGTCCCACCGCTGGGCATATACCTCCTCACTCTTATCACTGACGAGAGGGTTTTTAGAGCATAGATCACCACGCTGCTCCACTGCGGATTGGCAGCCATAGTTCACAAGTCACTCACCAGTCGCAGGCCCAGTTATATGGGTCGCTACAGTTTTCTTTAGATTGACATTTCAAATTCGTTATATCTTTTGAATGTCCGATTTTAACAATTTAAAAAAGTATTTTAAAGGCATTATTTTAAACCGACTTTTTAAAAATATAATTAAATAGGATAAGGATTAATACAGAGTTAAGAATAATATGGTTTCATTAATGTCGGCACTTTTATAATATAAAAAGTAGTTATAGTGGTAGTAACTACAGTAGTTGGACATATCGTATCGCGGATTTTTTTTGTAGATATTACTACATTCTATAATATTTTAGAACCTTTTATTCTATCATCAAGTTTCCCCGATGACAGATTTTTGTAACCAATTTTTTCACACCTTGGGTTACATTAATGAATTTTTGTTAGGAGGTTCCGGTTTTTTTTTTGAAATAATGTAGTCTATATCGCTCAGTAACAATGCAGCTTTCTAATGGCGAAGAAATTCGTCTGGTAGTTTTTGTGTGAAAGGTGTGAAAAAATTGGTTACAAAAATCTGTCACCGGTGAATATATATATATACATATATGTGTTTTCCCTTGCGTTTCTCGTGCGAACGCAATGGTGGTAATACTAAAATCTATAAATGGCGACGATGAGATTCGCAATCCATTACGTCACGTTCCTAATGGGAAAAAGCGGGCCACAGAGAGCCGCTTTGCTGCTTTGAAAGTAGGAGGAGGAATGAATGAAAAAATTGATGACGTATGCCAGATGATGCATGATAGGTGCATAGATGAACTCAGCGTGAATGAGACAAAGAGGAAAGAATGTGATACAACGAAACAGCCCTTACACAACATACTGGCCTGGTGTAGGCAGAGATAAAAGAGGCTGTCAGGGGGTTGGTATCATACTTTCCGAAAGAATTGATGAATGTGTGAAAGAAGTGAAATATGTGAGTCCCAGACTCATCTACACCAGGCTAAAAGTTGAACTTACTCGGATCTTTGTCTTGAGTGCTTATGCTCTGACGGACCTGGGTACGAAAAAGTCTAATAGAGCCCAAAAAGAAATAGATGAGTTTTGGGAAAGTCTGAGTGATACGTTGAATGAATGTGAACCAAATGAGCGAATAATTATGTTAGGAGATTTTAATGGATGGGTAGGTGTGAAACGTGATGAATATGAAAGGATTCTTGGTATGTTTGGTGACAAACGGATCAATAAAAATGAAGTTTGCTTGGGATATGTATGGAACATAGTCTTTTTTGTGTCAAACACTATGTTTGAGCATAAGGAGATTCATGTCTATACAAGGGAAGAAGGAAACTCTAGAAGTATGATATGTATTTTGTAGTTGTGGACGAAAAAGTGAAGAAGAAAGTTCTAGATGCTCGAGTATACTGCGGAGTCGACATCGATAGTGACCACTACCTGGTTGTCCCCCGAATCGATGGTCTTTTAATCGGTGGCGCCATAGGAAAAAGGAAACCTCGAGCATTCTAGAACGAATAAAAGTGGAGAGATTGCAAGAAGAGGATGTTAGAGAAGTATATCTTAAAAGTTTGAGTGAGCGATTTAAGTGTGAAGGCGAAGGGAATAAGGTTGAAAGTTTATGGAGTAAATTTAAAGACGGAATGGTCCTGCGGATTGCAATGAATATAAGATAAATGATAGCGATATTAGTATGGATAAGATTATAAAATGTATGAAATCAGGTAAGGCTGCTGGGTATGACAGAGTATCAGTCGAGATGCTGAAGGCTGGCCGCGGTATTGTGGCAGCTAAGCTGTACTGCCTTTTCAATATATGCTGGGAAAAAGGTTGTGCCAAGAGATTGGAGCAAAGCTGGCATTGTCCCTCTATACAAATGTAAAGGGTCACAGCAAGAGTGCAAAAATTACGGTATCAGCCTTCTTAGTGTTGTCGGCAAATTGTATGCAAAAATATTGATTGAATGGGTTTGATTAATGAAACTGATGAGAAAATATATGACGTACAAGCGGGATTAAGAAGAGGAATGGGATGTACGGAGCAGGTCTTTTCTTTACCCTGCATAACTAAAAAATGTTTGGCTAAGCACCAAAAAGTTTATTGTGCTTTCATAGATTTAGAAAAGGCTTATGATCGAGTGGTGAGGAATGTGTTGTGGTCAACATTATCTGCGTATGGGGTGAGCGGTAGTCTGATTCAAGCAATGAAGTCTCTCTATGAGGGGTCTAGTGTTAGAATAAATGGGCCGTACAAGGAGTGGTTTCCTGTCGCAAGAGGTTTTCGAAAGGGACGTGTTGCGTCACCATGGCTGTTCAACCTATTCATGGGTAACTGTTTGACAGATTGAAAAGAAAGTGCATACTATCTTTTAAATCTGGGTTAAGAATGAATGCATTACTCATCAAATGTTTACTCTACGCTGATGATCAAGTAATACTTGCATCATCTGCTAATGAGCTACTGGAGATGGTAAATATTATGAATGAGGGTTTGAAAAGGAAAGAAATGAAATTAAATGTAAACAAAAGGAAAATTATGCTTTTTGAAAGATATCAATCTATGATGAATGGCAATATTTTGAAAGATGGAGAACAAGTGGAAGAAAGTATTTGTATACTTGGAATCTAAATTTACAAAAGATGGAACATGTGAAAGTGATATTGAAAGGAGAGTGCATGCGGGGAATGTGGTGAATGGTGCTCTGCATGCCTTTATGAATAGCCAGATGGTGTCTCAAAGGGCCAGACTGGCTGTGCATGCAGGAATGTTGGTACTAACACTGATGTATGGTAGTGAAAGTAGGGTATGGCAAAAGAATCACATAAGTAAAATAAATGCTGTAGAGATGAAAGCTTTTGAGAAGTATGAGTGGATTGAAACTGAGTGCCAGAGTAAGAAATAGTGTAATAAGAGAACGTTGTTGTATAAAAGAAGGTGTACTGACTAAAATTGAGAAAGGTATGCTTAGATGGTTTGGGCACGTAGAGAGAATGAATGAAAGGAGACTGACAAAAAAGTTTTTGAGTCAAGAATGAATGTGAAAGTTGCAAGGGGAACGACAAGGCGAACGTTCCTGGACCAAATCCAGGACATTTTAAATAAGGGCCTGGCCAAGAGTACTCTAAACCGACGAACTTGTATGAAAGATTTAATGAGAATGGAAGAAGCGAAGGAGATATGCAAGGATCGTGACAAGTGGAAGGACGTTGTCTCTGCCCACCCCGAAGGCAATGAAGCGTGATGCTATGTATGTACATCTATATATGTATTCTGTGTGATAAAAATCGACCGATGTCATTGTCATTTATTATGCCAATCCGAAATGAAAGATAACGAAGTAGAAAGTGGCAGTGGAAAGCTCTGAATTAAATTTGCGCGTAATGGGCGCAAATTTTAAATATTTATTGTCTTTAAATCGGAGCTGAATATAAAGGGAACGAGTAAGTTAACAAATATTTAATGTATTATTAAACATAACTTATAAAATTGACACTGCTTTAAGAATATGTTTTTTTTTACAATTTTTAAATCGAAATGTATACAAATAATATCAATGTATTTGTAAATAAACATGATTACATATTGATTAATTATATTTATTTAACCTATATAAATATGGTGTTTATTTGAAGGGCAAGTTGTAGGGAATTAGTGTTAGAAAATATGTAAAAAATCCATTTACAATTTTTGATATATATTTTACAGGTCACAATGTTTCAACACAATATTTTGAAAACACTAAGGCCTTTACTTAATTTAAGACAGAAGAGTAGAATGAAATCATCATTTTACAGAGGAGTACACTTCTTGTTTAAAAAAAACTTGTTAATGACTAACAGTGTCACATCTGGAGGATTTATGGCTATTGGAGATTTAATTCAACAGGAAATTGAAATACACGGAAATCTATTGCCAGGCAGATATGACTGGAATCGTACAGGTATACATATATTTTATATTATTTCAAAGAACAACCTCTCTTTCAGTTATTACATAACATCGCAGAATAATTAATTAATAATTCAATGTATATTTCTTTTTCAAAGGAAGAATGTTATTAGTTGGAATATGCATGGGACCTCTACATCACTATTATTATATATATTTAGACAAATTACTACCATTAGCAAACTTAAAAACTGTTGCAAAGAAGATTCTCAGTGATCAGTTGTTTGCATCACCAGCTACAATTTTATGCTTTTTCTATGGAATGGGCATATTAGAACGTAAATCTATAAGGGAATGTACAGAAGAGATAAAGCATAAATTTGTATATGCATATTTTGTGAGTAATTATTGTGTATTATGATTCTCCCCCTCTTCTGAACCTTTATTACATACCAGGGAATACTCCGCCTGTGGTACTTGACCTTTTATTTTTTATTGCATGTTGTGAACTTACCTGATGGTAATTAATGATTTAGTATAAGAAGGAAGCACTGAAGTTTGGAAAAGGTAATTTACTTCTTATGGTTTCTACATGCCATTGATTTTCTAAAAAATTACTGTCTGGTACATTATTTGTATGGCAGCAGGCTGTCTTTGGTGGTAAAACAGTAATTAGCCACTCCCATGATAACAAGTGCAGATTCAGACAAATTAGAAGACCCAATTTCCTAAATTTGACCTGCTAGGAAAAGGCAAGGCCTCTGCTAGCGAAGCAAGATACTTGCATCAGGCTATTAAAAACTTGCATCTTTTAACTGTTAGTTTTGTAACATAGAAAGTAGGATTAATTCTACATCAAAGTTTTATTATCTATATATCCAAATTGAACAACACTTGGCCAAATTTTTTGCACATTTAGTATAAGTAGATTCACTTTTCCTCTCTGTAATCTAGCAACCACTTGTTTATTAAAGTGTTAGTGTCTCTAAAACATGAGTTGATTTTTATATTTTTAATTATTGATTCAAAAAGCATTTGAAGAGTTTTGAATTTTTAACAAAGTGTGTATATAAACCATAGGAGCAAATAGGGCATCCACAGGACAAAACATTGCAGGCCAGAATACCTTATTTTCTCCATAGGAGCTTTATATACTATAAGTAACAAAATGTTTTGGAAAATTTATGAAAGCACAAAATGGTGTTATGGAAATTTTTAATATGATTTTTCATTTCAGGGTGATTGTTTATTTTGGCCACCAGTACAGTTTGTGAATTTTTACTACCTCCCAACACATTACAGGGTATTTTATATTAATTTCGCGACAATGATTTTTAATGTATTTTTGTCATTTATGAAGCATTATGATCAGCACAAAAAATGTTAATTTACTGTATTATATGTTAGTGTTAAATATGAAAATATTGATTTTTTTTCCTTTTTTACAATTCCTATTATTAGTTTACTGCTATCTCGTTATAGGGAGAAAATGAACTAATTATACATATATATATGAACAATAAGTATTTTAAAAACAATGGACAATTTGAAGATCTATATTTCACATTCTTCCAATTGTCTATTGTTTAAAAATACTTCTTATTCAACCACTAACATTGTTGTTAATAGAGTGCTTTCAAATATTAGTTATTACTTAATTTTCATTCATTCTAAAAGTTTACTCAAAAGATTTCTATACAAGGAGTATGAGGCTGCATTGCATGTATATATTAATATGAAATTTACTTGTGAATTTGCAGATGAAAAATGTACTTGTTAAATATGGATTAGTCTCTGCTATAGAGATTAAAAGAGCTAATTATTTTAAAATGCTTAATGCTTATATTCATTTACATATTCCTTTTTTGCTTACATGTTGCAATTATAATTACAATAGTGTATGTTTTTCCTTCTCAAAAACATTTACTAATTCACATTTTTATAATATGAAATATTTGGAGTGTCATTAAAATTACATATAATTGTTTCTTTGGTTAAGAATTTAGCAGTACTAAACAGATCAAGAGAATTTTTTCATCTCCATTTCTTAACAGCCTTGGGTACTAGCATTTTTAACATGTCACTCTTACCTTACATAGATTATAACAAAAATACACTTAAGATAAATAAAAATGTATTTAACCAAAATACTAAGATCACAATACTTTATTAGTAACTATTCATGAGCCATGTTTTATATTACTTGTTCAACCCCAACACATTGTCCAATCATCTTTCCTTGTTTGTAGTTTTACTACAATACGATATAAAGCTAAAGCTGGACCTAGGGGTAAACCTAATCCTCTGACAATGTCAGCTCTCCGTGCCATACTTAAAGCTTGACCATCAAATTCCTGTAACAAAGTTCCACCAATATAAAAAAAAACATGCAAGATTAGCATGACAAAATGTAGTTGAAAAAATTAAAGTTAAAGATCTTTTAGAAAAACTTTTTTTTGGCTTTGAGATAAAGATAAGCATTTATATATAACATCAAATTGTATTAAAAGATCTAATGCCTGATTTCACCAACATTCCCTGAAGCATCACATGTTCATAACATGTTATACAAATATACAGATAATTATGTGTTTTTATATACAATAAATAAGTATGTTAATATTTATACCACCACATACACTACAATCACCTTAGTTAAGGGGTTCTTTAAGCACATGTATGGATCCTATGGATCCTTTAGCTAAAATACAAGCCCCTTAAATGGCTCTAAATATACTTAGGGGACCCCTTATCTATAGAAATAATCCCCTAACTGACCCTAAATGTACTTAACTAAGGGGTCCCCCTTAGTTAAAAAACAACCTCGTAAATGGCCCCTAAATATACTTAGGGGACACCTTAGCTATAGAAACAATCCCATTTTGTGACCCTTAAATATATTCAGGAGACATATAAAGCTTAGGACATGTTGGTTAAATCAGGTATAAGTATATTATTGTATACAGTTTCAGAGTACATACGACCATAACAAACAATATATTATAATGCTTCCTATCTCGTTTCAACCCACGTTATATCTTATGAATTTATGAATCTTATCTACTATTGCTTTTTCGTTTCATCGACTTTCACATCAAAACGATGCTAAAGAAGTTTTCACAAAAAATTATTACTCACTTGTTCCCTTAAAATTGGTGCAGCCTCTGGGAAATGCTCTGTGAAGTATTCATAAACGTCATCCACATTCCACATACTAATATCCGGTATGTTTGCATCGACAGGTGGTTCATCATTTAGTTTCGTTGCTGCTCTATCTAATTCATGGGGTTTTAAGAAGGGATCTATCACAGGTGATGTTTTTCGAGTATATTCTATACCGCTGGGTATAATGGCAGGTGATCCAACCACAGTGGGTCGAGATTCCAAACAATTATTACATTCCCATTGATCCCATGCTTTAAGCCTTTCCGGTATTCGGGGGCTATGGCAAAGCGAGTGGTAGGCATCGGAACATATACTGCATACGGTTAGTGTACCCTGTAAAAATCTTTAATTAATAAATATAAATATCTTTATTTATTCCTTTCGGCCGCTGTGTGCAGGGAAAAAAGTACTTAGTTCTGTTCCGGTTAGACTCCCGGTAACCTAGCAACCACTTGTTTGTCGAAAATAGCACCCGCGAGATTGTGGAAATTTCGCGGGGGAGAAAGCTGTACTTTTATGCCTGGGAATAGTAGTATTAAGTCGTTCTTTAATATTATAGTCATCATTACATTGGAAATAATACGTTTTTTTTTTATTGCTGACAGATTAGCACTTGACTGATCTCACCTGATGGTAAGTGATGATACAGTCTAAGATGGAAGCGCGCTAATCTGTTAAGAGGCGATATACCCCTTACGGTTTCTACACAGCATCGTACCGGAACACAAATTTCTTTGTTTGGCGGTACGTTTTTGCTGGTAGGGTGGTAACTAGCCACGGCCGAAGCCTCCCACCAGTCCAGACTCAGACAAATTAGAAAATACAATTTCCTAAACTCGTCCTACCGGGGATCGAACCCGGGACCTCCGCTAGCAAAGCGAATACTCGCACCACTGCGCCAGCGAGGCCGCCATAAAAGCGTGTAAAAAGACAATTATATTTAATAATCCAAAAGTGCTATAGAAACCCTACATGAATAATGAAGCTTTGAATTGATTACATTTATTATAAAATAAAGTCTTCCCTCGCGTCTGTCTGTCTCTTTGCGACAAACTACTGAATCAACTTTCAAGCGATTGTGTGATCGAGGAATTCATGAAGAAAGTATATTAGTTGCTGCCTTAATATATTTTTTTTTTAATAAATTTTTTATAATAAAAAAATCCACGATGGCTTATCTATTTTTATATATAACTCACTATCACTATATACATTTAATAGTCTAAAAAAAATGAATGCTCTAATTGTTGTTCAGATGGATAGAGTATATATCCTTACCAACTAGATATGTTATTGTAAGAATAGAGATTATTATGAACTTTTACAAGGTATAATTACATTAATACTAAATGTAATCAGGCAGAAGTTAAGAATTATGTAGATAAAGAAACATTTTAGTGTATACTTTTAATACATAATCATAATCCATATATTTAACTCATAAAGCTGATACTATTTTATGATTAACAAAACATGTGGGTATAATATGCAGTACTATCATTGCAAAGCAGGTAGCTTTTTAGAATACAAATAACATATATAAATACAAATGAGTCCATAGTCCTGTACACAATAAAAATAAATATTTTTGCCATACTTACAGCATCATTAGTTTCACAGCAGACAACACAAGTTTTACAATGTGGACACTGCCATGTATTATCTGGCCTCGGTTTTAAAATACCAGAACCTGATTGTAAACAACTTAAATGTGCTTTGTTACTGCAGTCACGACACTCCACTAATCTATCTGTAGAACCTCTAGGTTTCTGGACCCGACAAACTGAACAGACACCAGATGTTTCATGAGGAGCTGGCTCATCATGCTCTATTTCATCTGCACTACCATCCAATGACCTTTGACTATCAGATAACGGATTGTCTTCTTTGTCCTTTCCTGC
Source organism: Elymnias hypermnestra (assembly GCA_015832385.1). Lineage (NCBI taxonomy): Eukaryota > Metazoa > Arthropoda > Insecta > Lepidoptera > Nymphalidae > Elymnias > Elymnias hypermnestra. Next base: position 2,768,458 of record JACTOM010000045.1, on the reverse strand, counting down.
TATCATCAGTCTCTTCTTTATTGTGCTTTTGTTTAAAGATCCAACAGGCCTCCCTCTTTTTCGTTTACTAGGAACATTATTGTCAGATGGATCAAATACTTTTTTAGCCATTTTACGTCTTTCACCAACTCTAACACCTGCATTATTTGCTGCACTACTATGTGTGCTGTTACTAGATGCCCCACCACCGCGTTTTTTAGGTCTTCCTCTTGTGCGTTGTGGTGATGATCTACATGAGGAGTTGGCTGACGAAGTCATCTGGCAATATATTGTACAATTTTATATAACACTACAACTACTGTTTGAAACTCTGTTAATTTACATAGCTATCACATTTGCATAGCAATGTGTTTAGTAATTATTTTAAATAATTGTAAAGCGGCCAAAATGAGTGGAACAAAAGATACAGCTTTATTACACAATGAAAAAACTTAGGCATGTGTTTCATTATCCAATATTACTTTTAATATTGGATAAGGCTTATAAGAGCACAGCAGTTTATTTTCTATGAAGACTATGAATATTAATTTATAGACAAAAATATACAATGATATGCCAATAAATTAAAGTAATAAAACATTTATTTAAAGGAGTAATTCAGCAATTTCTTCTATGATAATAATTTGTGGGATTGAATTAATTTCAATAACATAAATTAAAACTACACTGATGATAACATAAAATGAAGTAGCAGCCCATTACCGTCCCACTACTGGGCACAGGCCTCCTTATTCATATGAGAGAGGATTTTTAGAGCATGAGACCCACCATGTTGCTTCATGGCAGATTTGGCAGGCATAGTACACAGGTGCACTCTCTATTCCTTCAGTCTCATAGTCCTCTGTGACAGCAATTTGACATGACCGGAGCGAGATCAGGCGTAGGACCGACTGCTTAATGTGCTGTCCGATGCACAGGAGTGGAACAAACTGCCAACTTCACAACTTCCAAGAAAAATACATTAAGACTTGAAATTGTTATTTAATAACATCATGTCTAACATTTGCATATACATAACTAGATCCCTGATTAAGTTTGTTGCAGTTTCTTTGATTAGTTCTTGTAACTTTCTAAAAAATTCTATATGGGTAGATTCAAAAGTACTATAAAAAGCCTACTTGAATAAACAATTTTTCTTTGATTTGCTTTAATGTAATACTCATTAATAAGGTCTATGTTGAACATTTGAGTTGAATAAAACCTACCTTTGTGTTAGAATCATTGTATTCAAATTTGAAACTATCTGAACTGTCAGCATCATGGTCAGCAGGCCCAAGTGCTAGAGTACCATTTGGCAATTTAACAAGACTCCCAGAAGACAACTCCTTATTTATAATAGTCTCAAGTTGTTTTTTAGAATACTTGGATTCTTGTGAAGCTGCGACTCTCACTAGGTCATCAAAAGCAATCCCATTTTCGAGATAGCTTTGGTCTTGATATATAAGAGTTGCAATTGCTGATGTTATAATTCGTCGCTCACTTGTTGCTATAGTGGTACTCATATCTGAAATTAGTACTAGCTAACAATATGAAACAAAAATGTTAAGAAACAAAAAATATATCAACTATTTTCTATGTATAAATTACAATAATTATTTTGTTTTATTCACAATAACAAACAGCTGTTTTATACAAGACAACTAGTGTCATATTATTAAAGACATTATTCACTGAGTCTGAGACTGTCTTGAGATGTGAAGGCCCAATAAGTAGATATGGATTCTTGTTAAGTCGCAAGTTCGATTCCTTTGGCATTAATTCTTCAATGTTATAAAAGTTCTTAAAATTCATCATTGTACTTATTGGTGAAGAAAAACAAGCAGTGGAGCGGTATGGTGGGTCTTGGCTCTAAAAACTCTCTCCTATAATGGAGGAAGCTTGTACTCAATATTGGATCTAAATATTTATTTTAATTTTCACTTATATTTTTTATTACTTTTATGTGTTTTCAAATTTAAGCCAAGTATAATGCTAAATGCTACATAAAATTAATAAACAAAAAATAAGAAAAGCTTGTTATATTAGTATTTAATTTAAATTTATTAACAAGGAAAATAGACAATAAACTTACTATTACTTTGTGATGATTTTTTACGCCACTTAGCTGCGTTTCTGTAACTTACATTATCTTTATAATCAACTTTGTATATGCTTTTATCTTTTAAACAACGTTTAAGGTCTGCCTTTGTGTCTTTCGGTGCTACTTTATAACACTTTAGCATAAATTTGCAAATTCTGTTTATATCGGGTCTCGATTTTCGTGAACGTAAATGATCTATCGCTGCCAGTATTTGATTTTTATACTTTATCTCTGACATTTCTATAACAAAAATAACTTTTTAAGTTGACCGATTTTTATATTTGAATATAAATAACATTTATAAATTTAAATAAAATATACCTGAGCAAACGCATGCCGATAAATTCAGATAGCTTTGTCCATGTGTCTTCAATTAAAATTATCTAATAAGTCTTCAGAGAAAAATCTAAAATAAAAATATTATTCTAAAAGTTATTTCGTAAACAAGTAGAAGTATACACCTTGTATACAAAAAGTGTCCCAAAGAGTATCCTAGACTATATTTTACCCCAAATTTTACCACAGACTTTGTTATTTAAATATTTATTTATTAATTTTAACTGCCTCATTGGTTGAATGGTATGCTTGTTCGACTTTAAATCCTGAGGTCTGGGCTTTGGATCCAAGATTCATTCAAATTTATATTAGGTTTTTTATGAAGTTTTTGAATGGTGATTGTTATTCTGTAGTATTATATATGTAGTCTTACATTAGTCCAGTACAAAAAGTCAAAAGAGTGCCTCAAAATTACATTTTGTACTCCTTCAACTGTTGTCTTGGTATTTTGGTTTATATAAATGGGCCGTGTTGTGATCTTCGCAGAGATGTCAAATCAACCGGAGGTATATAGACGTGTTGAAGTATTTGTGCGAAATCACAACTATGTCAGTCCGTTTACAGGACCAAAGCTTAGGGTCTATTCAACTGCAGCGTGGAGTGCGACAGGGAGACGCTATCTTCCCGAAGCTCTTCGTTACGGTGTTAGACCTCTGTAAGCTAATGCAGTGTAACAGCTGGGCATCAAAATAAACGGCGAGTATATAACTCATCTAGGGTATTCCGACGACGTGGTCATTATGGCAGAGACACTGGAAGATCTTAATACTATGATCGACGATCTCAACAGAGCTTCTCAATTGGTGGGCCTAAAAATGAACATTGATAAGACAAAAGTCATGTCCGATGTCCATATTCTCTGTCTCATCTGTTGGGAACTCTGCTCTCAAAATTGTTGACGATTATACATACCTGAGACATATAGTCCAGCTAGGTAGGTGCAATTTCGAGAAAGAGGTCAACCGCCGGATCCAACTCTATGGGAAGCATTTGGAAAGCTACGTAAGATCTTTTCCTCCAATATCTCTCAATGCCAGATGACCAAAGTCTTCGAAAAGTGTGTGTTGTCAGTGCTCACCTACGAATTGGAAACATGGTCGCTGACTATGGGCCTCATTCGAAAGCTCCAAGTCACACAGCGTGCGATGGGGAGGGCTTAGGACCTTTTCTACGCGATTAAATCAGAAATGACGAGATCCGTTGAAGAACCAAAGTCACCGCCATAGACCTAAGAAGTTGGAGTGGCAATGGACCGCCATAAAGTCTGACGAACCGATGGACGTTGGGTCCCGAAGGTGCTGAAATGGCGACTCCGCACCGGACGTTGCAGTACAGAAAGACCTCCCATAAGGTGGACCGTTGACATAAGGAGGGTCGCTGCTAGCTGCTAGAGCCAGGTGGCACAAGACCCGATCTTGACCTTGTGATCGTGTCACATTAGACAGTAGGTGAGACCTTTGTCCAGCAGTGGACGCCCATCGGTTGATGTGTAGAGTACAGGGAGTGAGCGAGGAGATATGAGGCGGAGACGCGTATTCAATAGAGATAGCAAGATTAAAACCTCTAAACAGTTGAAACCTCTCTGATTCACATCTGAAATACATTTTAAAATAACGGTAGCATCAAAATTACGATAACTTATTTCAAAGATACGATAAGCCCAATCTCGTTTGAAGTGGGACCTTGTACTGGTTCAATGCAAAAGAAAGGCTACTCTTACCAACTCATTTTCAAATCATCTCCTATTCAAAAATACTCTTTAATATGTCTAGTTTTAGTATCTCTATTTGAGTTAAAAGGCTGTATAGGTTAAATTTTTTGCCTTCCCCATGAAAAGGACAAATAAATTTAAAAATATATCCTTACATACTTTACATTTTGACACAATAAATGTCATGAAAATCATATGGCATTATTTATTTTGAATTCGCTCTGTATGTGTACAGTCTCTTAATTTATAAATTAAAGTTAAATATCTAATAAAAATTGTACTACAGGAACTTTAAGCTAAACAACTACTGGTTTATGTTTTTTATTTGTAAAGGATGTCAGTTTTATTTACATTGAGTCTGCGAGGGCAAAAATTGAAGATATTTCGAATATTTAATTCGATTCAGGCCTATTCCTCACAACCAAGAGAGAAATGTGATAACGAATTAGGCAAGGTTGTAAACGTTGCTATTATAGGTGCTCCAAATGCAGGAAAAAGTACACTAATTAATCAAATTATTAAAAGAAAGGTTTGTATGTATATCTGTTTGTATTTCATAATATTTATTTATAAATAAATGAATAAGTGCTTTATTGTAAGCAACATTTACTTATATATTGTCATAACATTATATTTTTGTAATATAAATCGCCTACACTAAATTGTAAATAAACTGGGAAATGTAAGCTTCCTCTTATATATTTCTTATCAAAAAAAAAAATGTCTTAATAAAGGAATATTATTATTATTAATCTCTAAAAATGTTTATATAGGCTTACTAATTTGCACATTAACAGTTTGTGATTGAAATATAAACATCAAATAAGTAAAGCTTGATTTCACATTCGCTTTAGAAGAAACACACAGTTGAAAGGAAACATTTTATTCAATAGTATATTCTCTCAGTCACAAGTGAGTTCCAGAAGTAAATACTTGAATATAACTGTTTTTAGATATGTGCTGCATCAAATAAAGTTCATACAACCACGAAAATGATAAGAGCAATTTGTTTTGAGAATGATACTCAAATTGTATTTCTAGATACACCTGGAATTGTAACAGAGAAGGAACAAAAGAAGTAAGTGTATATTAAATTACATTGTCAGATGTAGAATAAATAGTAACTATTTTAACTGATCTCTACCAAAGACAGTTAAATACATATAAATTCTTATTGAAATTATATCAAGCACTACTATAAGTATAAATTTTCCATGCTTTTTAAATTAAAGGTGCTTAGTTCTTACACAACAGATACAGTTTTGATTGCCTTGCTGGCGCAGTGGTGCAAGTATTCGCTTTGCTTAGGGGAGGTCCCAGGTTCGATCACCAGTAGGACGAATTTAGGAAACTGTATTTTCAAATTTTTCTGAGTTTGGACTGGTGGGAGGCTTCGGCCGTGGCTAGTTACCAGCAAAAACGTACCACCAAACAAAGAGATTTGTGTTCCGGTACGATGCTGTGTAGAAACTGTAAGGGGTATATCGCCTCTTATCAGATTAGCACGCTTCCATCTTAGACTGTATCATCACTTACCATCAGGTGAGATCACAGTCAAGCGCTAATCTGTCAGCAATAAAAAAAAAACACCCATTTCATATTTGTGTGCAATTTTTTTGAAATAATATTTATAGCTAGTAGAGTGAATAACTTTGTAATTTGGCTTAACTGCTTTGCTTTAACTGATCGACATTCTTTTGCAGATATAAATTGCCAGAGAGTATGCTTGCAGCTTGTGAAAAAAGTTTGAGATGTGCTGATGTAATTGGAGTAGTGCATGATGTATCTAATAAGTGGACAAAGCAGCAATTGCACTACAATGTGATAAAAATGTTAGATTTGGTTACCAATATTCCAAGTTTTTTGATTGTCAATAAGGTAAATGTGATAACAATGTTTGCAGTAATTGAAAATGGAGTTTTATACCTGAAAAAGACATAAAAGTAAATTCCTGAGTTATCTAGCACGATATTTTAAAATCTCCTTTTTAACACCATTTAATGATGAATTCGGCATGCAATACTATTGGTAATTAAAACAAAATTGTAAATATATTTATTTAAAAAATTACAACTTATATATGCCGGAGTGCAATAGTCTGTAGAACGCTGGCGCCATCTGTCTATTGGCGTGGGGCAGAGTCAATAAGTGGCAGTCCGGCGCGTCTCTTGCTAGTTCTCGAGTGGCGGTCCGCCGGAGCGGTCGACTGTTGAAACTGTCGCGTTCCTATCTATTATTATTAATGAGTTTGTGTAAATTGATAAAAACTGCCGAGAGACGCGCCGGACTGCCACTTATTGACTCTGCCCCCACGCCGATACACAGATGGCGCTAGCGTTCCACAGACTATTACACACGGACCAGCGATCCACAGGCTCTTGCACTCCGACATATATATAGCAAGAGTGAGAACTAATAGCAAGGAAAATATATACAGGTTAAAAAAATAAAATAGTAATTGTAAGTTGGTAACAGTAACTTATATGTTTGTTCAAAGCGTTTTCACATATCCTTTTTTTTTATTAATTTTAGGTGGACACCTTGAAAAGTAAAAAGCAGTTGTTAGCAATTATTAGAGATCTTACTAATGGTATAATTGCTGGAAATCCAATACCCAATGCAAGTAAAAATGATAAAGGTGAAGGAAAAGGTTACAGCAATTTTTCTGATGTATTTTTAGTGTCAGCACTAAATGGAGATGGAGTCAATGATATTAAGGTAAGGAATTGTTTGACCTATCGGACAGGGGATTTGCAATCCTGTATATATGAGTTTTGATTTATAATCTTAAGAGATAACTTTCTTAATTTTTTTGGAATCATAAAAGCATTATAAAGACACTCTTTTTGTTCGTTAAAAAATTTTGTTTTTGTTAAAAAAGTGTGTGTTTACAAAGTACAGATGTCAGAAGTGAAACTTTTAAAATCTTGTTTATATTCATACAAATCTAAAACTTTAGATTTCCAAGACTTAAAGGGAGGGAAAAAGGAAGATATGTTAAGAATTTAATGAATTTAATTGTCATTAAAATATTGAGTGACGAAAATTAATACACATAATTTATTGTGGTTGTTCAAAAAAGTTTCACTTCTGAGATGTGCATTTTGTAGGGACGCACTTTTAATTTTTTTTAACATATAAAAGATAAAAATGGTTATTGTGGGTTATCCTTTAGAGATAAATATATGCCACCGCTGACTTTTTTTATATTTTTGCGATGTAATAAAATAAAAACAAAAAATATGTTTGTTACTAAAAATCTTTGATTTTTTTTTCCTTTTTCTGTACGTATAATATGTATATATTGTATATAAAGACTTTCTTTTGAATCACTCTATCTATTGTTGAAACCTGCATTAATATGCGTTGACTAACTTAAAAGATCTAGGCGACAAGACAGCGGAAGCGACTTCATTTTATACTATGTAAAGATTTATAAGTTACATATTTTTAAGGAATATCTCATAAACAATGCCAAAATTCGCAAATTACATTATCCAACATCGGACTGGTCTGATCAAACTCCTGAAATATTGATAGAGGAAGCTGTCAGAGCGAAGTTTCTAGACTTCCTCGCTCAAGAAATCCCTTACAATCTGAAGACTACGCTAGAGTATTATGAAGATATGCCAGAAAATGACAAAATTATCTGTTCTGTATCCGTTGAGTGCCCTACGGAGAGAATTGGCAGGTTGATAAGTGGGGCGGGTGGAGGGAGATTACAACAGATAAAGTCGTACGTTAGAAATGATCTAATCGATATGTTCAAGAAGTCAGTTATTATTGACATCAATTTAAAAGTTAAAAACAAATCAACATCAGAAGAAACGTAAAATGTTTAGCTCTGTATAGTATTGTAAAGTTATATATAAATAGTAAATCATTTAAGTTAACAAAGTGTTTTTTATTTTTGTCTTTGCACTATCAATCAGACGTATTATATCTTAATATGATCATCATATGCATAAATCTGTGTTGAAAGACGTTTATTCACTAGTTGTCTTAACAGTGGGAGTATTTTCTTTTTTTGCAGAAAATTAATAATGTTTTCTTTATTTGTTCGGAGTATTTTATGTACAAGAATTAAGTATAAGTATTATACTAAATTAAGTACGGAACAACACAATATAATACTAAAATAATGTATGAAAAACATCTGTCCCTAAACTAGGAATGAACTTGTATTTTAGGCGTCAGCGCTCTCCTTACTACTACTCTTTGTTTGTATAAGTATTTGTGATCCTGCCTTTTTTGGGCCGTGTGGGGGTTGCACAGCATTTCGATCACTTGCACTTTGTATAAGTATCGCAAATACTTATACAAACAAAGAGTATCATCAAAAAAAAATAGCATATTGTATTGACATTTTTTAATAAGAAAAAAAAGAAAACTTTATTCAGAGCAGTGTGATACATTGTAGAAATGATTAAAACACTCGTAATTAATTTTGATTGATTGCACAGCATTTAAGCCATAGCAAGTGATCGAAATGCTGTGCAACCCCCACACGGCCCAAAAAAGGCAGGACAGCTCGACATATGCCGTGTGCCATAGACCTGACACACGGCACCGATTTTCAGCTGCAGCCTTGTCACGGAAAGCGCGTCACCTGACCCATTTCTCGCGTGCGGTCAATCTTACAATATAACTTATCTTAATAATTATTCTATTACAACATATTTATAATACAAGCTTTTAAAAGAACTCGGAATAGACAAAAGAAATAAATTAAAATTACTATACAATAGAAAAACATTTTGAAAATGTTAAGTTCGTGTCTCTCTAAGGAGCCAGCCCCTAAACTAAACTAATCTATATGTATGTTATAATTAAAAGGGATTATAAAAACGAAAATGTATAAATAGTAGTTAACATTTGAGTACTTGGAATTTTTTTCCTAAGAAAAACGTTAACAATGGATTGCAGTGAATTTCTTTTAATTATTAGTGTATTAAAATTGTTAGTAGTGGGCCATGGAATATTTTATTTTTATAAAACAATGTTCAGAAAAAAATCTATGCGAGAGTATTTTGTGATTGTTTCCTGTAGAATAGCGTAGTCGAGATAAATAGATCGATAATATAGTAGTAGTAGATAGTAGGGTTTTTTTTTGTGTCGTAGTAATGTTAATTTGTTAGTAGTGGATTGTAGTGCATTTTATTCGTTTGTAATAAAATAAAAACATTACAAAAAATATTTTTAGAAAGCTGTATTTTATTTAGGGTATTGTAGTTCATTGTTTATTATTTCTAGTGAAATAAAAATGTAAGTAATGGAACGGAAACTGGACTGATGATGGTAATGTTAAGAAACGACTTATACCTTTATGAGAATTTGTTCTTTTCTGAGCAGTATCCAGCAAATTCTCCGGGTACCTACTCTTATATCATAATCATTACAATATAATTTACTTAATTTATGTTCTCATATTACAATCACAAAAACAAACTCATTTGTACACAGTACTTAAACAACGGAAACTTTTCCGCTTAAGCCGCATCTTCGAAAACTGAGAACGGTAAATTTTGAGCATCGCTCGAATAATTGTTACTGAAGTGCTTAAAAGCTTTCAGAATGTTCTTCATAAGAGAGGTTTTCCAACATTTCGAAGCATTTACATATAAAATACTTACAGAATATATTATATTTATATACCAGTATATTGTTTCACGAGGTTATTGGTTGGGCACGTCAATTCTTATGCGATAGAATCTAGGGCATGCATTTTAAAGCAACATCTATACTAAGCTTTTAAAACTAAAGTTTATGTTTCTTTGATAGAAGGTGCTAATTTCAGAAGAGAGAGTTGCCTTGTGTGGTGTGTGCGTTGCGTAAACGGTAATAGTTAAGCTAAAATCATGTCTGTTAAAAAAATCCTCTTAAAGAGATCTATAAAATTAAAAGTGCGCGCGCACTTAGTACATATGTCAGAAGTGAAACTTCTTTGGCAAGCTAATTTTTAAGTCTTGTTTATAATTATACAAATCTAAAACTTTAAATTTCCGGGGCTTAGAGGGAAAAAGGAAGATATGTTAGTTAATTTAATTGTCATTAAAATATTATGTATCGAAAATTAATACAAATAATTTATTAAAATAAAATATCAAATGACGAATTGTAAATAAAAATGCCACGTGTTTTTGTCAATATTAGAAATTATCAATTAAATTTTGTTTTTAAATTTACAAAGAATTTATGAGGCGTTTTTATTTTATATTTTATGAAAAATAGTAATATTAAATTATTAAATGACGAGTGGCAAATTAAAACGCCACATGTTATTTGTAAATGTTAAAACTATCTAAGCTTCAAACGAATTAGCATAAAAAAAGCTGCACATCTTCGTGACAAAATCACGCGTTCCATCCGTAAAAAATTACCCTAAAGAAGTTTTACTTCAAAAACTGCGATGACATTTGTCTATCTTCCAAAGTATCAATGTAACCTTTTTTATGAAATAAAATGTGCTGTCTCATTATCTGTTATCTCTTTATGTGATGGGGACTGTCACTAATGAAGGTGAATATTGTGATGAAACCTGCATATATAAGAAGCAATGTCGAAATTGACTAACTACAGCTGGCTCAAAAACTTTTGGAAATCGTGTTTAACATCCAATGTTCTCTAATTTACGATCTAATTGTGCCTCCAATTACAGCTTGTGTTTAGAATAGTAAACGAATTATGTTCCCGATACTAGGTTCAACGTTATTCGGCGGCACGTTCACAAGATCTTTTGCATGCTATTCGGGCAACGCTATCATATCATGGCAATAGCGTGCCCAATTACAGTAGGTACACGTCGTTCAATTTATCCAAATTTGCATACAGTATGAACATATTGTTTCTTTTTTCTGGTAATAGCCAATTTGGTAAATACAAATTATTTAGGACAATACATTTTCAGTTTATTGTCAAAAGGGTCAATAAATGGAGATACATTACTGAACCACCTTAGGTAGACTATTTATTGGTATCAGAAAATGTTATTCTTCCGAAATAGTCTGAGTTAAAATATGTTCATATTTTTAAATTAATTCTTAGAATTAAATGCGTTGTCCCTGTATATATTTATTATATGGCATGTTCAAATTTTTAATTATTTGATAAAATACTTATTATACAGTCAAGGATAAATATTAAAAAAAATTGAAAATGTGTGAACTTGTATATTTGCGAATAGTTGTACAGTATTATTTATTAAATGATTTTTCTAACTAATGAGTTTAAGAAGACAGTGTCAGGTGTGTTTAAAGTAACCTAGTAGTTCTTAAATAAAAAAGGAGGAATTGGCTCATAAAGCCACTTTCTTTTTTATGTTTCTAGTAATTGCAACGAAAAAACATAATTAATTATATTAATCTTTTATTAGACTTAGTTACCTGATATTGTCTAAAAGAGTTTATCGTAAAACAGGGTGTATTGTTTGGAATTTTTGTTTTTATATTTTATCCCAAAGTTGTCACACAAGTTTTGCGGTTTTGTCATATCATTTTCTGTTGTTATACTTAAATAGCACTTTTTAGAATTCGAAATCATGATAAATAGGATTTGGTGAACGAACTCACTCACAACTTGTTGTCACACATTATGCAACACTTCATTAAATCAAATTAATATTATATGAACCTGACCGTATCTCCCCAAAAAGTTTCTGCATTTACGGGATTCCCCTATAAATGAATGTAAGCCTAACTAGATTGGTATTAAGATAGTTTTTAATATGATATAATGAAATTAAGACTAATGTACGGCGTATGTGGATAAAACAAAATATTCATCTGCTTTATAATGACCATTAATAAAAATCAATTGTAATATTTCACGATTAATTTTATGAGTGAGGAAGTTGGGTGGTTTTAGACTATATCCGTGTGATTGCCTTTGTAATTAAAAGGTTGGAGGTAAAACGGTTGGATAATTTCAAAGTTTATATCGGTTATAAAAGGAAACAATTTAGGTATTTTATATAGATGAAATGTGTTATTGACATATCGATCAAAGTGAAAATATAGCAACCCTGCTTTACTGTTTTAGTAATATGTAGAAAAACATAATTAAGATATAGTTGAGACTAAGACTGTTCTGATTTAAGGGCTTTCGATAAATTGTTAGGAGAGGACATCAATCTGCTCGAAGCCGAAGTAGACGGCAGTAGCCCCACTGAGCCCCGCTCCGTCACACGACATGTGATGTTAATCTATCATTAAATCTAGATTAATTAATTGAGAATCGAGTGTACTGACAAGGTTATACATAAGCTCCTAGCTACATATACTAACAATATAGTATCCTTGTAAAAATTTGTAGTGGCAATACTACATTTATATTTACCTAAAAATATTGCATTCTATCAATAGACTAGAATATATATTATGAGATACATATATAATAACTACTGTAAAATAATTGTCAAGGAACGAACGAATCCGTACATCTGTTTTTGTATATACGTAGTAATGCGTAAGCGCCGTCGCCGCATTCCAAGCACCTCGCTCGCCTCATAGGGACTTCCACATGCGGACACAACTTATCCCAGGTAGCTAACAAAACCATGTCTTGAAACCACGCTCCGGTTATATTTGTTTCTCAGTGAAATTATTTTGTGTTGCTACCCATATCATTATCGGCATAATAATTACAATAGTCTTCTTTATCGTAAAAAATAAAAGTGGCAGTACATTTTGCAGCGTATATATTTTCAGTAGTTAATAAATCTGCTAAAATTTAAAATTACTTGCATTTTTATTTATAAAGATAGTAACTGTGTATAGTTCAGGATCCGATATAATAACCTAGATGAGGATTTCAAAGTTAACTGTAGCCTTAAGTCTTGAATTACCCTAACCGAAGTACACTTTCCTTAACTTTACAAGTTTATAAAAAGTGTTGGCACCACCAATTCTCCATGCATAGGCAGTCTGGCCTTTGGAGACACCATCTGGCTTTTCATAAGGGCATGCAGAGCACCATTTACTTCTTTCAATATCACTTTCACACGTTACAAACAAATATTAGATAAAATCAGTAGAATTATAATTACGTAAAATAAATTTTAAGTCTATATGCCTTATGCTATATCTACTCGAGATAGTGGTTTTAAGAGGCCTAATAATATTAAATGTATTGCAATAATTCGAATTCTTCATTTAATATTGGAAACAATAAATGCAACTTATAGTAAATATATCCCATTGTGAACAAATTAATCTCTACTAAAACGATCCTTGATCAACGATAAGAAGGGTTTCGTCAAATTAGATTTTGTCCCCTGAGTTAGAACAAGTACGTTCTTACGATGGTCCATATAAGTGGTGACCCAATTTAGTTAGCCTCTTATGACAAAACAAATATTGTTTGTTTGAAAGCTCGTCCAGGGACATGGGTCTAACACGTAGAAAGGTTGAGAGAGATTGAATTGAATTCGTTGGATATGTATATGTTAATTTTAATTTCCTTTATAGGAATTAAAAGTAACACAATATGACGAAATCTTCCATTTGTCATATTATATTGTGTTAAGTCATTAGTAGTTTATTTATTTCCATTTATAATGTGTACCTTTTAAAAATTGATCACTATTTGCTTTTGGCTCTTATTTGAGTCTCTCAATATGAAAAAAGATTAACATATACCTAAATTGTAGTGTATTTCTCCTAGATGGCCTTATACTACATATCTTTCGAGCATAGAAATACACTTGCTTAAGCTAAAAGCAAAACGTACAATACAATACTCTTTATTTTATACCCAATACTTAAAACATAGAACATAAAAAACATACATATACATATGAAGGAGCACAATTGGCATCCTTTTCGTTAGAATACCGATCTCTTCCAGGTAACCAAAAATGTCTGAAAAGGATATACGAGTAAAAAAGCGGAGAGAGGTGTACTTAATCTATTTTATCAAAAAAATAACACTTATTATAAAGTAGAACCACCAGTATCCTTTTACATATTTGTTAATTATCTTGCTCTTTCACTATGTTTGTAAATGAATGCAAGACGACTAGCATGAACGGCAAAAGATTTTGAAAATAAAGACTTATTACTGTAATATCTAAAATATGGCGATGTATATATCACTTTTGATAAATAGTAAATAAAGTAGATAAGTAAAGAGAAAACTAAGTACCTTGTATTACAATCGATACGACATCGATGAGGACCCAAATGATAAAATTCGGTCCTATATTTTAAGTTGTAGTCAAGTATATATTACTCGCAGTAAGATTATAGGACAGAAATTGCGGTCGATCCATAAAAGCGACCGCAGGAATTTCCTTATACGCATATTTACCCTAGAAGATCTGACCACACGAAATGAGTGCCACCAATATAAGTGCGAAAAAGAACGCGAGAATTGTGTTAGCTTGTATATTCACACCACGTTCGTTGCCTTCATTCACGCGACTCTAACGACGTAGATAATAGAGACTTACTGCGCACTTTACGCCACCATACCTAAAGCAATAATTCTTTTAGAGTAGTTTTCCCACAGAAAACGTACGGTTCGAAAGCTTTCTGGGCGCCGCAAAAAGTTTACAGTGGACATTGTGTAAACTGGGAGGTACAAATTACTCATTATCATAGACTAATACGTTATATACTGTTATCCCACTGCACAGGATATATAATTTTAACGCATACATGTACAAATATAGTCACTTTAATCCATAGTACTTTAACTTATCAACACCACATATGTCACATTATATACTTTATCACAATTTACACACAGAATAAACACTTTACTGAGCCACTAATACAACTCGAATGAATATCCGTTGTGACGCGATTTAACACGAAGACTTTTTTCGGCGGCAACGTCTCGTGGCGTTCATTTCAAGATCAATGCTACCACCCGTTTCCGCCAGAAAACATGCGACAACAATACTATGTTAAAATAAGCACTATTCCAGTGTAGAGTTATGTCTAATATATAAAATTATCGTGTCACAATGTTCGTTCCCATACTCCTCCGAAACGGCTTGACCGATTCTTATGAAATTTTTTATACGTACTCAGTCTGAGAATCGGCTACTATCTATTTTTCGAACTTCTAAATGTTAAGGGTGATCCACCCCAAAATTTTTTGTTTTACAAAAATAAACACAACCCTAACTTATCACCTACCCCTATTTTTTAAAAGCGATAATAGTAATTATATCGCAAAACAACGTTTGCTGGTTCAGCTAGTTTCTATATAATTAATATAGAAATGCGTCTTTGTGATATCAAAACAAATACTTTTTATCAGTAATACATAATAAAAAATACATAAAAAGTATGTAATTCTTCTGCACTTGTTTACATGTGTTTGGGCGGAAACAAAAATGATTTAGATTGATAATTCGATTTCATAATTCTGCGGGAGGGGGTAGTATGTTTGTGTACATATATAAAATATTTAAACATTGTATGTTGGACTACATATTTAAGTTACTTTAAATAAAAGTCCTTTTTGTTTTAATTATATTAAAATTGGTGAATAATTGTAATTGCGAGGAGTTCGTAGACTCGCTCGTAGCAAAATTAAGTTACGATGCTTAAGCTACAAAGTGAAATAGTGTCTAACAGTTATGATGTTTTAAAATATTATTTAAATATTATACGATTTGTTTCAACAATCGATATCGAGTATTCTATCAAGATTTTCTCAATATTTGCACGAGGTGGCAAGTTGGCGGAGTGCTCTACCCCCGTGCTTTGGACACGTTAAGCCGTCGGTCCTGCGCCTGATCTTTCACCGGTCGTGTCGGATTCCCGTCACATCGGATTATGAGAGTGCACTAGTGTACTTGCCAATCTGCAGTGGAGCAGCGTGGTGGGTCTATGCTCTAACAACCCTCTTTCCTATGAGGGAGTAGGCCTGTGCTCAGCAGTGGCACGTTAATGAGCTGCTACTTACCTTTTACGATTTATTTAACAATGTTTATTACATTGTTATCGATTTCAAAAACTAAAATAAAAAAAAACTTTATAACAGCATTTAACCAAACGTACGCCAATTACCATTAAATTTTTTTTGTTGCCTAAAACATTTGACAGAACAAATTAACACCGTCTTATGATATGGTAAATAAAAAAAGCGTTGCTATTTAACTTTTCTTTTATCCTACGATGTCAAATTAAAATAATTTATAATCCTTTTACATGTGTCACGTAAAATATTATGAGCTTATTAATTCCCTAAATTATAATGGAATTTATGTTTTTATAAATTAATTGGCATAAATTACTGCCTCGAATTTTAAGTCTCCCTTACAACATTCCACATTATTTAATTAAGTATTATATAAGATAAATTGGGGCAGCACTACGCTGCGGCAGTTTGTGCTTAATTGGTGTCTAGATGACAGATTAAGGGCGGGAAAGCCGTGACGTAATTGACAGCTCAATCTGAGCGGCGGTTTCGTTGATGGATATGTATAATAGACTTAAAACGTTTTAAACAAAGTAAGTAACACGATATGAAGGAGATATTCTTGGAATGATAATAATATAGAAAATCTGTTAGAAAGGTTAGATAAGTAACTAGCAGCCCATTTGCGTCCCACTGCTGGGCACAGGCGTCGTCACTATTAGTACAGAGGGTTGTTAGAGCATAGACCTACCACGCTGTGCCACTGCGGGTTGGCAGGCATAGTATACAAGTGCACTATCTATTCCTTCATTCTCATAGGCAGGTATGACGAGAATCCGAAACGACCTGAGCGAGATCACAATCAGGATCGACGGGTTAACGTGCTCTCCAAGGCATAGGGGTGGATCCAAACTTCGGGTAATTATTGGGAAAATCTTAATAGAATTTCTCAATATTTGCCCGAATTTGGGCCATTGGGAGTGTACTTTATCGTTGTGCCCCGGAGAGTATGTTAAGCTGTCGATCTTGTACCTGATCTCTCTCCGGTCGTGTCGGATTGCCGTCTCATCTGACTATGAGCGTGATGGAATAGAGAGTCCACTTGTGTACTATGCTTGCCAATCCACAGTGGAGCAGCGTGATTGGTCTATGCTCTAAATACCGTCTCTCATATGAGTAAGGAGGCAGGTGTCCAGTAGGTTATAGGCTGCTACTTATTTTTTTTTTTAAATAACCTTAATGAACTCTTAAATGTATAACTATATCTATAAATAAAAGAAAAATTGATTGTTTGAGAGATTCATTGACGCAGACTCGGTGCAGTTGCGGGCTGTGAAGTATATTGTATAAATGTTTACAATATAATAATATCTGTAATAATTAATTGGTTATCTGTGAAACTATTATACGTTAGTTTTGACAAATATTTTCATAATTGATTTAACATAGAGCAGCTGAGTTCCGGAGTGGCATTTAAGAGTACTCAATGGAAACGGGGGCGAACACCCACTGCTTTTTCGTTATTTATAGTAACTGTTATTTCTAAGAATAGAAATACATATAATATATAATGTGATAGAAAATCACTTTTATGAAATGCAATTAATCGTTAAGTTTGAAACTATTTTGTCCTTATTATTATTAGAATTTGATAAACAACTAGTTTATTTTCTTTTATTTTCATTCCTTTTCACCTTTTTTTTATACTTGTATTTTTTTAATAATTATATGTACGTTTTTTAGATTTATTACTATTTAGGTTTAATTGTAACATATTTGTAATGCATGCCTAGTTAGCCTATAAGTGGGATATTCAATGTTTTAAGTTTACTATATATGTAATGAGATATAGCATAAGTATAAACATTGTATATAACATTGGCTTCAAAATAAAATAAAAAAAGTTCACTTTAGTGGATTGATTCACAATATATATATTTTTAGATACTATATTGAATACCCAAAATTTGGGAATATAATTTGGAAAAATTAACGCATAATTATTGTAAAGCATATATACCTATAGTTTAGTAATTTAGTGAAATATTCATCTACATTTATACAAAAATGTATTTTATAGTTTACAAAGAAAAGGAGGGTATTTTTTACTTATAGATCCTCAAAAACCATTCTTGAAATTACTTAAAATGCAGCATACATCCTTTCCTGTTTGTCGTCCACCAAATTCCAAACAATAGTAGGAGAGGCGCTGGACCGAAACAGTTGGAAGCAAGTCATCCGCTCTAGATACAACCCTGATGCTGACCACAATCCTCACATATGAGGGACTGCCCCGAGAGAGAGAGATTTCTGATCTGACTAAAAACTAATCATACGAAGTATCTGCACATGTTAGTTGTCTCATCCCCAATGATATATTGAATGTCGCTCTTTTTTTCTGTTTTGCTGTGCCTGTCGTTCTCCTCTTTTTCAAGTTCATGTACATGTTCCGCCATTTCACCGGTTATAGCTATGAATCTCGCAGATAAAGATTTAATGGCACCAACGTAACAACATTGGTGCTTCGCATGACCATAACGAGGAACCTAAATGCTTTAAATGACCGAATAAAGGCTTCTGTATAAACATAAATGGTTCACTTCACGAAATATATCATGTAGAATAATGTAACACTTTTAAAATGCTGTTACGTTTGTTATTTTAGGTTCAACCCTAATTAATATTGTTTTGTTTTACGAGTGCATTGACAATGTTTACTTAGTAAGGAAATAAATATCAATTTTGACAGGTAAATTGATTATATTTTTATTTTAACACGTTTTTTGCTGAATGCTTAAAATTTAAACAAATCAGCATAATCATTTTTTTTAGAATGCAAAATGCAGACAGACTACTTTGAGCAAGTAACATTAATAATTATTTGTTTAATGAATTAATTGGAAAAATTTTATTAATATCAAGTTTCATCTACGACAATTTAATAAAAGGTTTCGAATCGAACTTCGATTCTTCGAATTCGAAGAAGATACGTATAGAGAGTGTCACTTATACACTCACGCCCGTTTACGCCAATATATATAATACTAGCTGACCCTGCAAACGTTGTTTTGCCGTATAATTACTATTATCGCTATTAAAAATTAGGAATTGGTGATAGAAAGGTGAAAATTAAGGGTTGTATATATTTTAGTATGCTGTATCACAATAAAATGAAATCCAAAATTTCGTATAAAAATTAAAAACAAAATTTAAGGGTGAACAACCCTTATCACTTAGGGGTATGAAAACTAGATTGTATCCGATTCTCAGACCTGCTGAAAACGCATATAAAATTTGGTACAAATCGGTAAAGCCGTTTCGGAGTAGTACGGTAACGAACATTGTGACAGGGAAATTTTATATATTAGATTTATGTTACATGTAGATATATTTATAATGATTGCTTATATAAAGATATAAAGTAATGCATAAACATACATAAACATTTACATAAATAAATATGACGGGTTGAGGATACACTCCGGCAGGGAGGCCGGGGGTCAGGGTTACAGGGTGCGAAACCTATCCTAGCCGAGTCCAGCAACACCGCCTTTTGCATCCATATTATTATTTATTATTATTATTATTATTTGTTACAGTACCCAAAATTGTCAACTCTCAATTGTACCCCAATGGGTTTCAATTTGTTATATACAGTTGAGAAAAAAAATCGCCCCCACAGAAAATAGAAGTAAATGTTAATATCTTTTGTATTATAGACGAAGATACTAGTTTGAATGTTATATATAGGCCCCATAAAAAATATTTTTTTATTTAAATGATTTTTTTCGGAAACAAAAACTCGTTTTTCTGACGAAAATGATAATCCTCATATTTTTAAAAATCTAATAGCTATAAAATGACTAAAATATATATTATATAATTTTAACTATTATTCTTTAAAAAAAATAATTTCTGTTTGATATATAATCTATTCTTTTATTTTCCCGACAAAAAATCATTTCAATTAAAAAGCTTTTTTATGGGGCTCTATATAACATTGGGGCGATTTATTTTCCTCAACTGTGTATTACATATTTTACTATTATTACCGTTATGTATTACATTGATAAATTGAATAAATAATGCTTAAATTAAATTTTTAGTAATTGTTTTCTTTTCAAAATTTTCATTGTGGTTATAATATGAAAGATGCTAAAATGAAGCGATTTTACTTTTTTTTGTTCTTCGCCATGGAGTAATATCAACTTACATAAAAATATTTTGGGGTAATAATTAAAAAAGGTCTCCGACCGCTGCCTTATAATATAATAAAAAGAAGAATATAATTTGAGATTTAATTATATGGATAGTTATGTCAACTATTAGATATAGATGACATTCCCTAAATTGTCTCGCGCATTCACTTCATTAGGACTTACTATGTTTGGTATTCAGCAATTGTAGTCAATATTGCTTTGATATGTAGGTACTTTGTACAGATGTTATATTGCAAACTAATATGAAGTTTAATATATAAAATGGTATAAAAAAGTACGTACAAACTACACATGTCAGAAGGCAAAATAATTTTTAAGTCTTCTTTATATTTATACAAATCTAAAACTTTAGATTTCCGTGACTTAGAGGGGGGAAAATGGAAGATATGTTAGGAAATTAATTGTCATTGAAATATTAAAAGTGTCCAAAATTAATACAAATAATTTATTGAAATCTCAAATGACGAATTGTAAATAAAAATGCCACGTGTTTTTTGTCAATATAAGAAATTATTATTATTTTATGAAAGATAGTATATTAAATTATTAAATGAAGAGTGGCAAATTAAAATGCCACATGTTTTTGGTAAATACTAAAACTAAAAAGCATAAAAAATATTGCACATGTTCGTGAGGCTCATCTCGTGTTTCATCCTTTAAAGAATTTACCCTCATGCGCCTAAAGAAGTTTCACTTCAAAAAATATAGTGACTATATCATCTCGAACTTACTTTTACTTTAGTAAATAACGTTCTGTGTGTTGAATGACGAT
Organism: Elymnias hypermnestra; assembly: GCA_015832385.1. Taxonomy (NCBI): domain Eukaryota; kingdom Metazoa; phylum Arthropoda; class Insecta; order Lepidoptera; family Nymphalidae; genus Elymnias; species Elymnias hypermnestra. The sequence continues at coordinate 2,747,468 of JACTOM010000045.1, read as the reverse complement.
ATAATTTACTGTATATTTAAAATTGTTGTCAATAAGTCACTATTGAGTTTTTAGTTCTTATCTTCTTTGTAGAATCAACCTTCTGTCGTAGATTCATTACCAACGGACAGAATGGACGCTTCAGAGGATCACATCATGCAATGAAATTATGTAGTGTTTTGTTTCGTTTTAAATAACTTACGTATATTTTTGTGCTCGTAAACATCGTTCCTCTCTTACATAAATCCAATATAAAGTTGTGGACAAAATAAAGGAAATTTTGTAACTGTTATAATATAAACTGTGAAGATATCTATGTCTAATGTTCATGAGCGAAAGAGATGTGCCTGATTTGATCTGATTTTAAAAATCAGATCAAATCAGGTCATCGCTTTTTGTCATTACTTATTTGCTAGATATTTGTAATATTACATATGGATAATGGGGAAAACAATAAGATGTTTAGTTCAGAAGCAGCCGAAGTAAACTCCCGCTATGTCACGCGTCGTTCGTACTTAATCCTTCATCAAATCCACATTTAATTAACTGAATCCGACCGCGAGTCCGCAGTCCCAAACAAGCCTCTTGTGTTACTAAACTTCGTAGACCCGTAAATTAATTCAGTAAGTAATATATTACATGTATGTCTCATATATTTTTTGAATTTTTTTTCAAATGTAAGCTACTTTGGGCGCGTGTACATTTTATTTTGTGTGTAATGAGACTGAATCGTCACGCTCAATTATGTAACGTTCGGGTAACGTCGGCTTTTGTCGACCAAGGAAGCGTCACCGATATAGTCGATGCATCACTGCTACATTTTAATTGTTTAATATAAATTCACGGAATTTTATTACTTTATGAATATAGAACAAAAGATATACAGTAGTATTATATTTCTTATTATTAAACTTCTTTACATGAACTTTTTACTTCTGTCGTGTGGTTTAAAGAAAACACTTATTATTTTTATTAATTTGTAAGAGTTTCATAAGGATTTGAAGTTACAAATAGCTAATCTCTTTCTCGTTTCAAGCAATAGCCGTTTTATCACCGAAAATTATTTCCATAAGACCAAATCTAGAGCCGTTTGTATTTAGCGGGTTGCCTGACATCGTCTGTCTAACCCACTGGGAGAGTCTATCGATATTACACTTCAGATAAGGGCCACGTTCATCTAAATTTGCACATTGTATTTTCTGTCTATTGCCTCTTATTTCACGCTGGGAAATGCCTTTTACGTACCCTGTCAAGGCAAAATCTAAACTGGAGTGTGAGACTCGCTGGCAGTAAGCCAAAATAAACCACTAAAACCCAGCGATACCATCCCCGTCCTTTAGTAGAGCACCAGAGGATCAGTTAACGCAATCTACCCTGTTATTCCGGGATATTCCTGCTGGCAAAACTTAGTAAGGGGGTAGGAAAAGCGCAAAATTAAGCCTCCTACCTTCCAACCTCCTGCGCCAGAGAAGAGGAACGTCTATAGAGTCCTCCCTCTGCCTCTGATGTGCTTCTTTCAGCGAACTAACAGATTTGCAAAAGAAGGCCACTGCTCTCCACTTCCTTTCACTAGTGAGCATTGCGCCAACTATACCCTCCAACGAAAGGCCCCCTCCGACCAACGACGTTAGAAGAAGCCGCTGGGGACCCCACGCCGGTCATTCTACTAAAGTGTGCTGCACCGAGTCAATGGGTGCGTCACACTCATGTCAGGCGGGTGTTTCTCCTTGGCGAACAATCTGATGCAGGTACTTGCTGAACAACCACGTCCGGTCAGCACCTGCACCGGCCTTTAAGAAAGAGATCCGTGCCCCCTAGACTGCCTGTTTTGTCTCGTGTTTGTTCGGCTAGTTACCCTACGGATTTCGTCACACTTGATTTGATCAAAATACACGTTACAAGTCTCATTTTGTCATACAAACTGTCATCTTTAATAATGTGCATTGTACAAAAACCGTAGTATATGTAAATATGTTTCATTCAAAATGCTAATTTTCGAAATGTCTGAACGGATTTTGACTCTCTAGCAGATAGCTCATGTAATATGTACCATGAACTATTTTTTACTTTGATAATACCAAACCTATTGGTAATCAAGGTAAGCGATTTATTAAAAGCCAGGTTAGAACAAAAGAAAGAAAACTTTATTCACAGCACTGTAGGATACTTTTTTACTTAAATAATATATATTATTAATTGCTGAAATACATTATAGATTCACTGCACAGTATTTGCGTAAATTAAGTGAATATTTACATACAGCTATCATAGCAATAACGATTCAAAGTATCTTTTAAACATAAACTTAGATAAATAAAGTTGACAAGATTAACTAGCACTTAAGGCCGGGTAAACGTAATTCAATCAAAACTTCTGACGACTTTCTTCGAGATCGTCGTTGTGGCTTACTTTAATAATAAAGCCTTCACTTTGCTTATTTGCTATAAAAGTGTCATGAAAAACTTATCGCTCCGAAGAGAAACATTGGTTTTTGTATAATATTGAATCGCTGGGCTCGTGTATTTGTTATTATGAAAGAACAGTAAGGTTTTGTAACTTTATCTTACGAGTATATGTTACTTCCTAACATAAATCGTAACCCCCATCGTATATTATAACAATAGAGCAAGCTTTTTTTTATTTAAAACTATCAAGAGAGTATTCCGTATATCATACTTTAACGTTAAATAAGATAGAACATGATAATTCATCGACAAATGAAATGGTTTTATTCAATATGTAAGAACCATTTGGATTTGGATATCTTTGACATTATTTTAATTTTGATATATTGTTCTCAAGCTGGCAAGAAAAATATGTATTAAACTATATCAACAACATCATCAGCTAAGATTTCAGTCAAGAGATAACCAACCAGAAATTTAAAAACTACGAAATCGAATTAAAGGGCCAATACAAAAAAAATCTATTTATATTGCTTTTAAGCTTTGTAGATACTGTCACAAATATCTGTAGTACTTGGTTGAAGAAGATAGATTTTACTGAGTGATATATGGTACGGAACAGAGCGATGCAGCAGCACTGACCGCAGGTTTCAAATAACAATGAATCACGGATCTTTCTCGTTAACATTCACGTCGCGAGAGTTCATCCGCGGATCAACATGAAGGATTTATTGGTGCTTTAATGCAATGGATTGTTAGGCAAGCGCGGAAGAAACTTTCCAATTTTCCTTACGTCAACACTGCTTTTACGGATTTCATATAAAAAAATGTTCTTACCCATAATATACGTTATTCGGAATCATTAGCAGTTTTCAAAAGTCGCCTAAAGAATCATTACTTATCAACAAAGTAATACGTTTGATTTCGTGGTTTGATGATATATTTAAACTATACTAACTGTGCATACCGCGATGACTAATAGGTATATATTTTGTCGATATTTCGATCCACTCACATGGGTCGTGGTCATGAAGTTCCTGCTGTAGGTGGTTGTGTAAAGTGGGGCTGTCAGGGGCAGTCTGTACCCTACGTCTTATTGTTTCATATGTCACAGGACTCACATATATTTTTCGCCATACTACATTTACAACATCACGTTTAATTCTGCCAGTATAAAACTATGTTTCATATGGACATTTTGATTGCCTCGGTATATAGTGGCGGTTAGTGGAAAGAACTTTTGGGCTATGAAATTCTATCCAGTATTGAGTTCGTAAATTTTTGTATGTCGTTGTGCTAGATTGCATTTCTGTGTTCTGATATACGCGTAACTATAGATCGCTTTGCTTGCCGGAAATAAGAGCTTCCACAATTTTGTAAACGCCCGGACGGATGTTTCCATCTTATAAGGGAGTGAAGACTGTCTTAAAGTTATACCTACTTAAAGGTAGCATTCCTCTGTTTGATGGTCCAAATAACGCCATAACACAGAGACACAATAAACAATCTCTACTAGTGGAAAGGCCGACAGCGTATTTAGCCTTTGTAAAAGGAGTTTGTTCTCTGACATGCGTCATTTCAAGATAATTAAGAGAATTCAAAAAAGCCTTGTTTTATGCTAGCAAAGTTCTTGTTCAAAATGTTTAAGCCAAACGACACCATTACACTTTGCAGTATTACGTCTTAAGTTTGCCTATTGGAATAAAATTTTTGATTCAGATAAATAACAAAAATAGACTATTTTGGATTTTGCTGTTTTTTACTTAAATTTTGAAAATTTTGGATTGTGTGCTTAGGCATCCAAAGCAGTATTATGTATTTCAAAAAGATTTAAGTATATAGTGCTAAATAAAAAATCACGTTTCAATAGTTTACGTTGAAGAAGCGTTATACTGTGATCAAGGCACATTTTTCGTTGCGAAATGCCTTTCTGCATATACCCCGACCCATAAGTCAGGAGTATGCGATTTGGCGAGCAAGAAAGGCCTCGCAATACTCACTAAACTAGCGGAACCCTCTTCATTGAGACGATCGTCTTACAGAAGAGGACCACTCCCGCCCAACAGTGATCAAGGCAAATGTTATAAGTACCATTTTTAGTAATATAAGTTCATTTGTTGATATTGTTATGTATAAATGATACATTTAATAAAATGTTCACATATGTCAACCATTATTTCGATATACTTTGATACACATTGTGTCATCATTCTGTGCGAATTGTATCGTTTAGATATCAAAACAATATACAATACCAAACCGTCGGAGATGTGGGAGACCGCCTGCGGCATCGTACCTTAGAAGACGTCTTAGATGAATCCCTATGGAAATGCTTCTTCTTTTAATCAAAAATGTTTCATTTTACGTAATATTGCGCCATGATTCATTTTATCTACGTTACATATAGGTTTTGTTACATCACCAATTTCATTCAAGTTGTGGCGGTACCATCTTTTTTATAAAAGGCGTTCGTAACATGTCGATATTTTTAAATGTTATTAAAAGTAATTAATCGGCTATGAGATGGGTGAATATAAATTTACCAGTTTTTTAATTCGGCTAAGCTTGTCCTGTAAGCACGTGTAATTATTTCGATGTAATTTTGTGTTTTATATAAAAAATATTTTCGTCTTATCGCAATTCTCTTTTAATAATTTTGTCACTTTGTAATAGTAGTCTGCATTTGCACTTTTTGTTTTATACCATATCGTTGTTTCCTTTAATTAGAATATTACTCACCTTGTGTTAATTTAAATTTTTTTTACCAGGTACCTAGTAATAAGTTCTGTTGGAAACCTAATAAATAATAAAGTGCACTATCTGATAGCTCTGAAATGTTTTCAGTTATTGAGTAATATAGTGGTAACATTTAAAAATACCAAATACATTGTGCAATATTACGAAATGTTATGCAATACGAGGTACTTTTAACTAACGGAACAATTTTGTGAGGATATTTATTACAAATGTCTCGTGGTATAGTTGTTTAGTTAGTGTTTTTTGTAAAAAGCACCAACTCACATTAGCTAACAAATTTTGTTCTCTCCACTATTTAAAAATACACAACTTGCACTATACTATTTATTACTTAACTATTTGGATTTATTTAATTTAGCAGTATTCCTCTTTAAAATAACTATATCACGAACCATCTGGAAAGACTATCTTTACAAAATTGTTTCGTTCGTTAAAATTACCTCGTATTGCATAACATTTCGTAATATTGCACAATGGGTTTGGTATTTTTAAGTATTGTCACTATGTAATATTAATATAGTGGCAATACTTAAAAATATTGAGTACAATAACTCCCAAAATTTCAGAGCTATCAGTGCTGTCACCCAACTTTCCATAGTGTAACATACCCATTGTACGTTATTCTCCCTTACGTTACGAGAAAAATAACAGCCGACCGCTATTAAAACCAGCCTGGTGAAATAACTAAGGATCAAAAGGTGTGTGATTAATTGTTAATCCATATAATACTTGCAATCTAAATTGGTTAGAAACCCTATTATATAATCCACATATATCGTTAGTCGTCCAAGTTTTAAGTAAAAATTTGTAATTTAATATAATATCTATATTTTTACTTACTGCTTTGAATATTATGTTACCTCATAGCCGATATTTTAGTTATGGGAATAACTCATAACAATTTGTCTATTAATTTGTACACATATTAAATTATACGTCTGATACGATCAATTAATCTGCAGAAAAATAAATCTAAATTACATAGTTTTATGTTTATAACAAAGTATTCAGCGAGTGAGTAAATATTTCACCATTTCACAATTTTCCAGTTCACTGTTTGGAAGAAGACAAAGGTACAATTAAAGTGTGATCAATTATTTCATGATCTGAAATTTAATTTTCAGCATAATTAGAAAATGATGGAGCACTTCGTTATTGTGTAGGAGCCTTTAAAAGGTGCACGATATTTTATCGTTTACGAGATTAGCACGCCACCATCTAAGAATGTATTTCCGTCAAGTGAGATAAAAAGTAAATGTTACTTTTTCCCTTTGAAAAAGTTAAAAGTGCGTGCGTACAAAGTACACATGTCATAAGTGAAACTTCTTTGGCAAACTATTATTTAAGACTTGTTTATTTATACAAACTTTAGATATGTTAAAAAATTATTATTAAAATATTAAAAGTGTCGAAAATTAATACAAATAATTTATTGAAATCTCAAATGACGAATCATAAATAAAAACGCCACGTGTTTTTTGTCAATATTAGAAATTATTAATTAAATTTTGTTTTTAAAATTAAATTTACAAAAGAGAATTTATGAAGCATTTTTATTTTATATTTTATGAAAAATAGTATATAAAATGAATAAATGACGTGTGGAAATTAAAATGCCATATAATATTTGTAAATATTAAAACTACCTTCAAGTGAATTAGCAAAAAAAAAACGCTGCACATTTTCGTGGCGTTAATCATCCGTAAAAATTTTACCCTCACGCCTAAAGAAGTTTCACTTCAAAAAATACAATATATTGAACAAACTTTTTAGAATTCGAATTCGAAAAACTAAATATAAAGTGATTGTATAAAAAGAAACCATAATACCTTTTACGTGACCTTTCAGATAGATGGCACTATACAATATTTCGTTAATAAAATAATTGAATTACTTAAATTAATTGATTATAATTATAAACATCAAGTCTCATCTAATTCGAGATAAAATTGAAGGTTTTATCGACTATAAAAAGATAATATAATTACATAGTGATAGTAGGAAGTGTAAAAGACGACACCGTGGATGAATCAAATCAAATCACATATATTTATTACAAGATCTAGTGGAAAACACACAACCTAACACCTAATGGCGTGCAATAGTATTATTAATACAAAACAAATGAATTTTTAAGAAGTGGTTCCACTCTTGGTCATTTATATGTCAGATATTTACATTTATATGATTCAAATAATCACATTTGTATAAGTCATATGCACATTTAAATGTCTCCCTATAAAAATTATTTATATTGAGTTTCTTTCAAATAGTCATTTATACAGTAATATGTTTTAGTTATTATCTATTTCGGAAACGTGGTATCCGACTATGGACCTTATTCGAAAGCTCAGAGTCACTCAGCCCGCGATGGTTAGCTAAGAGTTTTTCTACGCGATCAAATCATAAATGAGGAGATCCGTAGCAGAACCAATGTCACCGACATAGCCCTACGAATCGCGAAGCTGAAGTGGCAATGGGCGGGGCATATAGTCCGACGGACCGATGGACGTTGGCGCCGGAAGGTGCTGGAATGGCGACCCCGCACCGGACGACGCAGTGTAGGAAGACCCCTCACAAGGTGGACCGACGCTATAAAAAGGATCGCCGGTAGCCGCTGGAGCCAGGCGGCACAAGATCGGGCCTTGTAGGCATCATTTCGTGAGACCTATGTCTAGCAGTGGACGTCCATCGGTTGAAGCGACGACGACGACGATTATCCAATTTTATCTTTTGTTTATATAAATTAATATTTTTAATTTATTTTAAAGCTCCCGGTAATTTATTAACTCTCCTAGATGTGATTTTACGTATAAGCACACTTCTTNGATAGATGGCACTATACAATATTTCGTTAATAAAATAATTGAATTACTTAAATTAATTGATTATAATTATAAACATCAAGTCTCATCTAATTCGAGATAAAATTGAAGGTTTTATCGACTATAAAAAGATAATATATGAATATATGAATGAAATGAATATGAATTGTTAAGAAGTGGTTCCACTCTTGGTCATTTATATGTCAGATATTTACATTTATATGATTCAAATAATCACATTTGTATAAGTCATATGCACATTTAAATGTCTCCCTATAAAAATTATTTATATTGAGTTTCTTTCAAATAGTCATTTATACAGTAATATGTTTTAGTTATTATCTAATTTCGGAAACGTGGTATCCGACTATGGACCTTATTCGAAAGCTCAGAGTCACTCAGCCTGCGATGGTTAGCTCAGAGTTTTTCTACGCGATCAAATCATAAATGAGGAGATCCGAAGCAGAACCAATGTCACCGACATAGCCTTACGAATCGCGAACCTGAAGTGGCAATGGCCTGGGCATATAGTCCGACGGACCGATGGACGTTGGGGCCGGAAGGTGTTGGAATGGCGACCCCGCACCGGCCGACGCTGTGTAGGCAGACCCCCCACAAGGTGGACCGATGATATACTCGCAAGATCGGGCCTTGTGGCGGTCATTCCGTGAGACCTACGTCTAGCAGTGTAATATAAATTAATATTGTTAATTTATTTTAAAGCTCCCGGTAATTTATTAAATATTTTTCTGACATAAACCTGCGTTCTTGTAACTGTTCTCTAAGTTATTTCCGAATGTTAATTGGTTAAATTGCGTCTAATCGTATCGTTTTTCAAACTCTCCTAGATGTGATTTTACGTATAAGCACACTTCTTATGTATTACTAGCTGAATCCGCGACTTCGTTTGCGTGGAATGATTCTTAGTAACATTTTCATTAATTTAAGCAAATTGTTTTACAAATAAGAAACATACCCGCCCTTTGAGGGTGCAATTTTCTAAAATTTACTACCTTACATACCTGTCATAACAGATATAGTTTTTAATTGTGAAGTTTGATTTTTTTTAATGAGAAAGTTTCAATATTTTTAATTTACACCCTCGCAACCACCTTGCAGGTGGAGTTTCGTTAAATCCGTTCTTAGCTAACCTCTACTCGGCAAAAGGAATATTACTACCAAATTTCAAGTCTCTACGCCTTAAGGTTCGAGAGATACCGAGGTGAGTTAAAAGATACCTGTATATATAGACAGGGAAGGAACAGTTAACAGCTTTAACTCTTTAAAAAGAGGTCTACTGGAGGTTATCAGGATGCCATCACAAATGCTTCTCACGCATTATTTTTGAGCTATAAAAACATTATTTGCAAGTTCTAATCTAAATTTTCCTCTTTATGTACTTTGAAAATATTTATAATTTAAAAACAGCATCACGCAATTAACTTACAACAGTACCTATTAAAATAGTTGGCGTGACAAGTTCGGTAGTCGGGGCACGTTGCGGGCATTCCATCTCTGAAATCACTTGGCTCCTTCGCTAACAGCAGCATTTCATGGACAGTGACATATTGCTGTTCTTTACATTAATATAATGGATTTTGTTTTATGATGCGTAAGTTATCGTACATTTCGCCATACACGTTGTTATAACGACGTTGAAACATAGCTACGCCTATTGTTTCAAAGTAATTGTACATACTCGTATGTTATATTAATGTACCATGGTGATGTATAAAATATAGTTACAGTAATCCAACATTAAGAATTGCTCTATACTAAGAATTAAGTGTAGGGTATTTCCATTTAGTCTCATGATTTCTATAATACAAAATCCCTTTGTGCCGTATTAGATCAACCTAACAAGTAAAAACGAGATTTCTGTATTTTTATTTAACTTAAATGCTTGTTTTAAAAAGCGCATGCATAAAAGTAAATTTCTTTAAACCGTTATTTATTTTATAGTAGCAAAATGTGCAGCATTTTATGCTAATCGTTTGAAAGTTAAGTAGTTTTAATATTTTCAAATAACATTTGGAATTTTAATTTGCCATTCATTATTTAATAATTTAATATCCTATTTTTCATAAAATATAAAATAACAACATTTCATAAATTCTCTTTTCTAAATTTTAATTTTAAAAACAAAATGTAATTAATAATTTCTAATATTGAGAAAAAAACAGTTGGCATTTTTATTTGCAATTCGTAATTTGAGACTACAATAACTTATTTGTGTTAATTTTCGACACTTTTAATACTTTAATGACAATATATTAAATTCCTATTTTTCCCTCTCTCTAAGTCTCAGAAATGTAATTGGTTTTCCAAAGAAGTTTCACTTCTGATATGTGTACTTTGTACGCTCGCACTTTTTTGTCTATTTAATTGCTACTATTTGGTACTTATATATACTAGTAGTTGTAAACGCCAGTAGTTTTTCAATTTTCGCTATCGAGGAGTTAACCTATTCTCATGGCATCCTATTGACATGCAAAATTTCTACATGTCGCCACGTCTTTCCTACATTGCAAATTGGCCACGACCGAAGCCACCCACAAAATTCTTACCTATTTTTGGCTCGTAAAAAAAGTAAAAGTAAGTAGCAGCCTATTAACGTCCCACTGTTGGGCATAGGCCTCCTCACTCCGAGGAGGGAGGTTTTTTGGAGCATAGACCCATCATGCTACTCCACTGCGGATTGGCAGGCATAGTACATAAGTGCACTCTCTATTCCTTCACTCTCATAGTCCGACACGACCGGAGAGAGATCAGGTGCAGGACTGACTGCTTAACGTGCTCTCCGAGGCACGGGGGTGGATCACACCTTCCCAACTTCGGTCAAATATTGAGAAAATCTTAATAGTATTTCCTTAATTTTTGCATCTACATTTTAAAGGCGGTATATTAAATTTCGAGACAATCGCCAAAAACTTTAAAGTTTTCTTAATTACTTGAGTGGTGATCTAAAATCATCTATGTATTATTGCCTTTCTAATCAAACGGATTTGGGGCACGTCTCGTCTATATACATAGAAGTAGATGAAATTCCTGCGTTTTGTGCATATAGATTGTCATATCATATACACTGGTTTTGTTATAAAATGTTATGGTTTCACTCTTATTACAAAAGTTAGAGCTGAATTGTAACCTGTGACAGTTTAAAAAACTTTAGATTGTATTACTTATATTTCGGGCATCTCGAACTTTTGACAATATCATTACAGTCTGTGGTATTCGTCACTTTTAGTGTAACAAGATTTAGGATTCGGTAAAACATTTTTGTAATGATTTTGTTTTTGTCAGTTTAGCTTTATTCTCAGTAAACAAGTACTATAAAATTATGAAATTCATTTTAAAATTTCAATCAACTCAAATGTCATCTAGTACGAACTTTTAAAAACGAAACTTGTAAAAGCTTTACGTGAGCTTTTATTGGTGAACTATTTTTCGTAAATACGATTATATTTATTAAATGAATTTAAAATAACTGTATTAGCTTGAAGTGGCATTTACATCAATTAAAAAAAAGGTGTTTGGCTTAAGTGATTGAAACATATTTTAATATCATTTGAAGATTTGAACAAGCTCTATACAGGGAGAGTATGAACCAATAGTAGTAATGGGAAAAATCAACACAATCTATCTCAATAATTGTAATTTCAGATTGAATATTCGATTCCCTTGATAATCTAGGAGAGCTTTTTTTATATTATTAAGTTTAGTGTAATTGAATTGAAGATTTATAATAGTGTTAACAAAGTCATGAATATAGACATTTTTTGTGACAGCTTTGTCATATTTAAAACAAAATTAATGACTACTTTTTAATCCAGTACTTGGTTGGATAAATTTCGCTTTATGCTGGTTTGTCTCATTTCAAATTGATTTTGCTGTTTAATATATATTTTTATTCATTGTGAGTATTTCTTTTTGTTTTTAAAGTTTAATAGTTTGCTTTAATGTTCCATAATTGTTTAAATTGTTAACAGTAAGAATAGAATATGTAGGTCTACAACTTTGACTAGCATTTAAAATCTTGTTGTTATATCAATATATAATTGTAACCTGTAGATGTCCTAATAAATAAAAATATCTAGAAAATTTAACGTGCTTATTATGCCCGGCCACAGTTATGGCTCAATTTAATATTAATTTACCGTTCCGTGGAAATGATGGTCTTAAAAAAGACTACTTTTATACTTTAGAACAAAACCGTCATTATCACTTTAGCTGTATTGAGGAATGGCCAGAAAAATCAGTAATACAGCAAGAGGATTTAATTTAAACATGGAATAGTAATCTTCTCTTATTTTGATTTAAAAAACAGACAATTTCGTTTTGTTATTTCATTTATTTAAATAGGTTTTCCTTAGTGAGATCCTGTTAAACCTGACAGTATTAAAAAAGTTACTTGAGTAATTCATCTACAAAATTTGATCCTTGTTAGCTCTGGGATTAAATTTAAAACTTTAGAACATAAAAAAATGTTGATTCGTTGATTGGTTCCGGTTGCTCGTTAAATGTTCCGCTAGCAAAGTTCTCATAATGACCCTGAGTAAACTTTTAGCTCTATCCAGGGAATACGGCCGTTTACCCTGTAAAAACTATTCAGAGGGAATTATTGCTGTATTTTAGGTATTGTAGCGTAAAGTGGGCGGTAAGTCTTTATTATCCAAGCCATTAAAGTCGTGTGAACGTAGGCGACGGACGTGTTTGGAAATAATATAACTCAGACGTGGTATAGCAGTTTTTTTTTACAATTTGGCATGGAGATTTCATTGGCTACATTAGTATTACAAATCTAACTCATTCAAGTTCGTTTACAATAAAAATCTTAATATTAAAAAAAAGATAAACTGCCTGTTTCCCATGTCAAAATAATAGCTTTTTACTAACCATACTAGGTATAATAGCTTTTTACTAACCATTTGCCTGCCAATCCGCAGTGGAGCAGCGTGGTGGGTCTGTGCTCTAAAAACCCTCGCTCCTCGGAGTGAGGAGGCCTGTGCCCAGTAGTGGGACGTTAATGGGCTGCTACGCAGCGAAATAAAACGATAGTTTCATATTTTATTTTTATTTATTAAAGTAGCCAAAACGGAACAAAATATTTAATATACTTAATTCTTATGAGAAATAAATTCTTTAACCACAATCTATATTTATGTAAGAGATATGCAGGTATCTATTGACTCATCACGATATCTCTGGAACCTAGAACCTTGAAATTTGGTAGAAATATTCCTTTTGCCGAGTAGATGTCAGCTAAGAACTGATTTTACGAAATTCCACCCGCAAGGAAGTTGCGAGGGTGTTAATTAAGAAATGCTACCCGAAAACACTCCACGCAGACGAAGTCGTGGGTTCAGCTAGTTAATATATAACGGTATAGACCTCATTGAGACCCTATATGATCGCACAGTATAACATTATTGTTTTAATTGTTTACAAAGCGACGATCAAATAGTCTTATTTTTTAAGAATCTGTATATAAGTGTTAGTTTGTTAGTATGATTTTATTGATAAATAACTTAAATAAATTCATTACAGATTTTGTATTTTATTGATGGTATTATTTTAGTAAAGTAATGTATTTGTTATGACACTATCATTTATTTAGCTGTACTAACATGATTGAGCGCAAATAATGCTAATAAAATGTTTTAAAAATATATTTTTTATTAGGGTTGATTTTTCCGTCCCATCTTCAAAGGTGTCATTAGTACTATCGTCTGTCATTATTTTCAGAAGCGGTCTCCTAACACCTTGTTTATCGATTACTCTTAATTATATTGAGTCAAATGACATTTTAAATAAATAACAGGCTTGAACTCTGTATTCATGTAGACTTTTACAGCACTTTTGAAATATACGACTGATGATGTTATTAGAGAAAGACTTATAAGTCAAAGTTACGGGCTTTCCTTCGCTCCCTATTCTGAGAAGAACCCAAACTCAGAAGGGTGTCCTTTTTTACATTTTCAGTATGGCATACATTTTTAACTTATTTTAATTAGAATAGAACAAATCATACGCTCTCATGTTTTTTTATCTTCTAATTAATCCTCAAAATTATAGTACGATTTGACAACCCGCTTCTTTTTAATAAGAGATTTATATTTATGTAGCGACATCTCTAGAACGTCTTCTAGGTGTTTGTAATAGAAACATAAATAGTCGCCCTTAATTGAATTGTTAGTTCTAAATTAGATGAAAAGCAATCACCTTTTTTTTTACAAGTATCAATATTCTTCTCTACGTACAAGTTCTCAAATATCCAGTGAGTTGTTATTGTTTCCACTGTTCTGAAATTTTTACTTAGCGACTCTCTTGAATTATGAATTTAAAATAAGATCACTTCTTAAATCAATAATATATATGTCGGAGAATAATAGAGAACGGAGAAGCATAAAGCACAGGGGCGTAGGGTTCTCCACCGACATCGTCATTAATTGGATCCATTATTTAATTTCTTATTCTGTGGGCGTTCGTGGGTAATGTTGGTGCAATCAAACACTTTTTAATTAACTCGGATTTTAATGTTCAATCACTTAATGTTCCCGATATCAGTTTACACAAACTCATTAACAATAATAGCTAGGAACGCGACAGTTTCTATAGTCGACCACTCCGGCCGACCGCCACTTGAGAACTCCCGCGAGACGTGCCGGACTGCCACTTATTGACGCTGCCCCCACGCCAATACACAGCAGGCGCCAGCGTTCCACAGACTCTTGCACTCCGACACATATATATAAATAGTTGTTAGTTTAAGTATGTATATTATTTGTATATGTATTATTTAGTGTATTATATGGAAATTTTATGTATTTATTTATAACTATACAAGTATTATTATATGACGGATGTCTGTGTAATTAAGATAACTATTATATCTATTTTGCGCAATTCCCCGTTTTCCATTTAATAAATTCCCTTCACCAAGGGTTGCCTGTAAAAGATTGCTTACAGCAATAAGGCCGCCTTGCACACCTTCGTGCTAAATTGTTAATTTGTGTAATGTTATTTTTCAAACTTGTATTTTTTTTAATGTATGCAATAAATATGTATAAATAAAATATAATAAATAGATATTATATCATACATAAACATTTACTTCAGCAATTTGCAAAGGATCCTAGCAAAGTGTGCAATAATATCACATTTGGGTATATTATATCGCATGTATCTAACTTAGTAACGACGTTTAAACCTCGAGTTATGAGCTTTGCGTTTGTATGATAGCAGTCAAACATTGCCCCGGTTGCCTCAAGCGATTAATATCGTATCATATACGACCCTTAAGTATTTTCGTAATTTGATATGTCTAATTTTAGATAGAAGAGAGATTTACATTTAGACAATCTAAGTTTGTTTACAAATTATGCAAATATTTAAATAAATTTAAGAGGAAAAAAGGTGGTCTATTAATATTTCACTTAACTGCTGGATACAGGCGTTTTCACCCACCATGTCACATCACTGAGGGTTAGCAGGCTGAGCACTTTTGTGGCTGGATGCTCTGACTGCTTTAGATCTCCCTCTTTTACACAAAGCCCAGAGGGTAATAGCGGTCAGAAATACGGGGGTATCGGTCCTGGACAGCGGCGTCTCTTCTGGCGGGCGATCCTCCGTGGGAGCTTCGTGCTAAAGTTCTCGCGACCATCTATAGGCACATGGTTGCTACAAAGGTACGTGATGTGCACAGCATACTTTGGCAGATTGTGCAGCCTGGGAACCTCGGGCTCACCAAAGCGTCACCTCTTGGCTGCGCTCATCGGCGCAGACCTCTCACCGGACAGTGTTGTAGGCGCGATGCTCTCTCACTAGAGAGGGCGACTCCCGCTCAGCATCACTCACTAGTGATGCTGAGCGAGAGTGCCCCTCTTCTTTGAGACGATCATCTCACTGAAGGAGGCCGAGGGAGACAGGAAGCAATGGATGCTATCTCACACCGCCGGAGGAGGCGGACTACAAGGCAGAGTTTGTTAGCGTAAGTCCATCTGTCGTCGAGAATCATCAGTTGGATTCATCCGGGACACCAGGGATTAATGCGAAAGTCGAACCCCTGGTGTTTCATTCATGAACGAAGAGGGTTCCGCTGGGTTTTAGTGGGTATTGCGAGGTCTCTTGTTCGCCGAGTCCCACACTTCTGAGACACAATTGGGGCCACAGCATCAAACCATTTCCCAGCAAAAAAAAGGCTGTACACACCTCCGTGCTATCTGCCTCATTGGTCAAATGGTTAGCATGTTCGACTACAAAAATGAGGTCCTAGGTTCGAATGCCGGAAAACACATTAAGCCGTCGGTTCTGCGCCTGATCTCTCCGGTCGTGTCGGATTGCTGTTACATCGGACTATGAGAGTAAAGGAATAGAAAGTGAACGTGTGTACTATGTCTGCAAACTCGCAGTGGAGCAGCATGGTGAGTCTATGCTCTTAAAATCCTCTCTCATATGAGTAAGGACGCCTGTGCCCAGCAATGGGACGTAAATGGGCTGCTACTTACCTTTTTTTACATACCTCAGAATTCCAGGACGTACAGGTATTCTCACTATGTTTTCTTTAGCTAAAAGCACAATGATGATGATGATGATGAATTTTTTAAACAAAAGTTTTGCAACTTGTACAACAGAGAACTTTGTGGTGCTTGCCCAGGGTTCGAACTCGTGGCAAGAAACCAGGTGACTACCTATATTGGGTAATCGCGGTAACGCAGTTAAGCGTTAGTTATGTATTATCCTTAACCTCTATTTTTTCTAACCCGACCTAAGAACCTATTGAAGTGAAACTTCTATAGGCGGATGAGGGTAAATTTTTTACGGATGTAACTGCTCGACGGTATTTCCCCAAGGCGAACAAGCGACTGGAACAAAGGCATTCGATTACCCTAAGTAAGTATTAAAAAGAAATTATAAATCTATAATCTCGCACCTTAACTTTTAAATAGTTCTATATTGTCATCATTACTTGTACATTGAAAACAATATAGGGAAAAAAAAACTATATACCAACGTTGAAACGTTTTGAAGTGAAACTTCTATACGCGCATGAGGGTAAAGTTTTTAAGGAAACACCCGATTACCTTCACGAAGATGTACAGCGTTTTATACGATAATTCGTTTGAAGGTTAGGTAGTTTTAATATTTAAAAATAACATATGGCATTTTAATTAGCCATTCGTCATTTAATAGTTTAATATACTATTTTTCATAAAATATTTCATAAATTCTCTTTTCTAAATTTTAAACTTAAAAACAAAATTTAATTAATAATTTCTAATATTGACAAAAAACACGTGGCATTTTTATTTACAATTCGTTATTTGAGATGTCAATAAATTATTTGTATTAATTTTCGACATTTTTAATATTTTAATGACCATTAAAATCCTAAAATATCTTCCTTTTTAAAAGTTTTACATTTAAAAATTGGGTTGATAAAGAAGTTTCACTTCAAAAATAACTATTCTAGTAAGATTTTGTTTTTTTTTTTAAATATTATATTAATTATTTAATTTAATTAAGTTTGTGTCAATAGTCAACGCTAAATGAAAGCAAATTTTAATTATTATTTTTATGCATTTGCTTTGTATTTTATAATTTATTATTTCTAGAATTTCCTTAGTTATCCAAAAGATTATTGTTGTTTGCGAGTACAAATGGGGTTGTCAGCTAACGACATGCCAGCGGAGTCAAGTTGGCGTAATCCCAGAT
Organism: Elymnias hypermnestra; assembly: GCA_015832385.1. Taxonomy (NCBI): domain Eukaryota; kingdom Metazoa; phylum Arthropoda; class Insecta; order Lepidoptera; family Nymphalidae; genus Elymnias; species Elymnias hypermnestra. Next base: position 2,729,788 of record JACTOM010000045.1, on the reverse strand, counting down.
TAGAGGGGCAAAGTAACATATATTCAAGTTTTATTTACCGTGAATTAAACTAACAAAGTCCTATGTTCTATATATCTATAAAAACAAAGAGAAAAACTGTTACTTTAATTTTGCAATGTCTTTTGCATCGTTTAGATGACATGTTTGCATTGATGTTCATACTATTAATACATTTGAAGACTGCTTTTGTAATATTTACATACTGTCACTTCGAAGTATTTACGAAAAAGTATTCTTTATTCATATATGTCAGAAAATTAAATCGACTAATAACTTTACAGTTGAATATATAAAGAAACCACGAAAAGTGCCTTAGACCACACGTTAAAAGTAATACATCTGTCTGTTCGATCACGCTTTTCGTAACGCTCTCTTCAAAGCGATGTGCAATGGTTGGGTAAGGTAAATAATACAACACCAATAAAGCACTGTCACTTATTTGAAGTCATAAGGGTTGAATTGATTCAAGGTTATTGGAAGGTAACTAAGGTATGCTGATTGTTAGGATAAAGGAAACACTATTTTAATTATTATGTCGATAATTATAACGTCCCTCTACTGGGCACAGGCCTCCTCACTCATACGAGAGAGGGTTTTTAGAGCATAGACCCACCACGCTGCTCCACTGCGGATTGGCAGGTATAGTACGCAAGTGTACTCTATTCCTTCACTCTCACAGCCCGACGTGACGGCAATCCGACACGACCGGAGAGAGATCAGACGCAGGACCGACGCCTTAACGTATTCTCCGAGGCACGGGGGTGGATCACACCGCCAACTTCCCAACTTCGGGCAAATATTGAGAGAATCTTAATAGAAAACTCAATATCTATTTCGAATTGCCCCGACCCGGGACTCGAACCCAGAACCTCTGTCTGTAGTCGAACATGCTAACCACTAGACCAATGAGGCAGTTATATATGTATCTCATAATATATAGTCTAGTCTATTTATACTATTTATATAATACAATATTTCTGAGTAAATATAATCTATAAATCTATTTGACAATGTTAAAGTGTATAAATATAAATAAATGTAGTATTGCTACTATATCTTTACGTATACAGCTTACTTCCTTAGTCAAGTGTGCATAAAGAAGTTTTATTACGAAGATCATAACACTTTATCGAAGGTCACGAGCTTATTTGCTATAAGACTTTTATAATTGTATACAGTATTCTGGAATATTAAAACATTAATTATAACATAAATTTAATAATGTTGTAAGGAATAACAATTATAAAATGATGGCGCCGGAGTAAGCGATGACACGTAGATGTATCGTTTTATATGAGAGACCGCCATTGAAATCGTTTCTTTGATATTTCTTTTCCTCGTGGTACGTCTAAAAATGATGTAAACACAAAGGCTTTTATCAAAATAAAGGGATAATTTATATATGTTTTGAAATATCCTTTGTTCTTTTATTAAAGAAAACAATATCAAGTATGGAGAATATAATCAAAAGTTTTGATTGTATTCCAAGTCATCGCGCTGAGAAAATGTAAACCTTTCTGTTCAGATTTTGTTTTACCCATTGCTTTAATGTTAATGAGCTACGAAATTTGTTGAATTACTTTCGGATGGATTTCCGTTTTAAAAGAAATCTCCTCTGTTTGAATATTTGTTTAGGGAAACGAAAACAATAAAGTGAAACAGTGATTTCTAAGAAACTTTCAATTTATCGACCTTACCGATTGTTTCTCATGAAAATAAAGTGTTTATTTTAGTACTTCATTTCAAATAAATGTTCGTTGTTTGATCATTCGGTAATTATATATATATCAAAATTTTATTGTGGAAGGGAATTTATAAAGCATTTTGTTGAGATGGAATTAGGCTACGGATTAATCTACGTCTCAAAACATTATTACATCAATAACCAGTTTTGAAATATCTACTATAAAGTTTTCGCTGAAAATGGATAGAATATAAAAAAGAAAGATTCCTTTCATAATTTTGCAATATTACAATTTATTGCTTTATAGAAGTGACAATTCAAATGCCAAGGTACACAATAGAGCTTAATAACTGGCATTAAAATCTACCTTGAAAGGGAATGCAAAATAACAAAGACAACCAATTTTTTATATGTTACTAGCTATGCCTACGGATTTTGTAATCCCGAAGAAATATGGGGAAATATTTCTCACATTTTGAAACTAAAACATTCTTGAATCTACCTTAACACACAAATAACTTCATAAATTTGTTTTAACTATTTAGTTCAGTTAAATACATACGTAAATATGAGTTATATATAATAAATAGTTAACAAAATTCCTATTAAAAATGAGGAGGGTAAGAAGGGGAAACATAATTTAAGAACTATTTATCCTTCATTTATACGAAATATAAATAAAATCATTAAAGTAGGTCCAGCTTTTTCGAATCAGTGTGATTAGAGATATGGTGAAATGAGATTTTTATATATAATAATGTTACATTAATCAGTACATTGATTTAAATACATATCTATATTAACAGATTACGATGTTTACCTATAATTCTTCTAGAACCAAACTTTTGATGATGATAGCCAAAGATGAGTTGAATTGGATAGGGTTGATGTCTGTTTAATTAATTTGGATTTGATGACGGATTAAGTTAGCGTGGGTTGTGAGGGAAAGTTGGGATTGCTTGTTGTTAACAACTTACTCTTATGTCAAATGTATCTAAACTAGTATTATAAAGATGAAACATTTATGTTTTTGTATATATGTATGGTAGAAACGTTTCCACACAAAAACTATTGGACCGATTTAAAATTATTTTTTCACCGTTAGAAAACTACATGTTCACTGAGTGATATGGGCTATATTTATTTATTTATCGTATGCACTCCGAAAACTATTGAAGATAGAACAAAAAAGTTGTTCTACAATATTATAGAACTTATTAATATCTTCAAAAAAGATCGAGATACCATAATTCCAACTACTGTCGTTATGCCACATAATTACTTTTTTACATTTTAAAAGTTAATAAAAGTGGCGACAATAATAAGTCCATATTATTCCTACGTTTTTATTAATCCTTATCCTATTACGAGATCTACTGCTACGAGATCGGTATCTGCGCGAGTGAAACCGCGGGGCTTTGCTTTCCACCACCATTTTGATGGTTATGTAACAAAGTTTATAGCATAACTTATACTCGTACAACCATTTCGCAGTTTAAAATATAATTGATTTTTTAAAATTATAAATTAAAATGAAAGCTATCCTGTGTTCTATGTCGAAACAAGTCTAGCAATATGAAAAAATGTCGAAATTGGTTGATTTTTCGGATTTCAAACAGTGTGACAGACGTTTTATATGTATCTAGATTTCATTAGAAATGTAAATAGCATTTTCCTTATAATACATTTTCAAAGTTATATATGTCGGAGTGTAAGAGTCTGTGGATCACTGGTCCGTGTGTAATATACTGTGGAACGCTGGCTCCATCTGTGTATCGGCGTGGGGGCAGAGTCGATAAGTGGCAGTCCGGCCTGTCTCTCGACAGTTCTCGAGTGGTGGTCGGCCGGAGTGGTCGACTATTGAAACTGTCGCGTTCCTAGGTATTATTTTTAATGAGTTTGTGTAAATTGATATCGGGAACATTAAGTGATTGAACATTATAATCCGAGTTAATTAACAAAGTGTTTGATTGCACCAACATTACCCACGAACGCCCACAGTATAAGAAATTAAATAATGATCCCATTAATGACGATGTCGGCGGAGAACCCTACGCCCCTGTGCTTTATACTTCTCCGTTCTCTCTTATTCTCCGACATATATATATTTACTTCATAACAGAATGATGTTGAATGTTGAAGGAAACATGGAAGCTGCTAAAGCATTCAGAAACGATTGATTAAAACGCTTGGTACGGAATTGTGGGATATCTACTACGTACCGATGCCAATCTTTTTTGTGGCTTGATGGTCTGAAGTAAAAAGGCGACGGAGGAAAAAGATTCTACAGTTCCTACGCTCACTCATATTGTGTTATGTGTGTGAACTTTGTAGTTATTCTATGATTAGATAATCTGCAATAGATCTTATCCCTACCCAATCGCACCTTCGGCGCGAAGGCGGGGGAGGGGGGATGGGAGGGGATGAACACTGCAATGGGGTGGAGTAAACGATATGAGTAACAATATTTGATATGTGATAATTAATTGAATTACCTGAAGAATACAACTCTATACCCGAAAGAAAAGGACATTATTTATTGTATAACGCAGTAACAAATCTCTGCAAAGTTCCACTTCCACTCAACACGAAAGAAGCTTGGAGTTTCCTGTTCCCATATAAATCATGCAATATAAATTAGGAAGTGTATTTCTTTCTATTATTGGATATTTTTTACTTGTGTCCCGTTTAAACTTATACAACTGTTTCAAAATTTATTCGAAACGTTTTAAATTAAAGATTTACAAAAAAATTACAAAATTTATCATTACCCACTTTTCTATAAATATAAATTATACTTGGTTTTTGGTAAAGGAGTTAATGATCGGTAAGTTTTTCAGTGCGATAGTGTAAATTGCAATTTTTACCTTTAAAACTCTTATTTTATTGCTAACAAGTTAGCGTTTCACTGCAATCAACCCTGGGAATAAGTAAGTTATGATATAGACCAAGGTGAAAGCATGCTAACCTGGTAATAGGTAATAAAATTTTTATGATTTGTACATAGCTTCGTACTGGAATGCATTAGAAAAATTAATAAGGAGGAGGTGAAGTGATTTTAAAGATGGGAAATGTCCTTAACGTGTACGGACTACTGATAGCCTCACGCTGAAGTCATTAATATCACTACGAAAAACGTGACTTCCACTATCATAGTGGAAGTACATAATACGTTAATTATGCGATTATCTGATAGAATTCTGCCTTTTCTATCAACTATACTTCTATAATTATGTTCACTTATGAGAATAACCGAAAAAATTGGCACATTTGTCCCTGTTATATATAAACTAAAACATGTACCCATTTATACGTGCAGTAAAACGAATAAATAGCAGATTGAACATTGAAAATAAAGACAACATTTAATATCATTCATAACAGGTACATATAAATTAAACTATGCAATCATATTTTATTCACACGATACAAAAGGGCATAAAATTTTAAATATGGTAAATAGAGCGCAATAATGAAATTCAATCGCTTTTGATAACGCGCCAATCTCGGACAATTATGCAAATAGTGTGAAATGGAATTTCAAACAAAGTAAATAACGTGAAATTGCGACTTTTTATAGACTTCTCGGTACTTATGAGGCTTAAATATTTTCCAAAAAATTTTAACTTTAAAAAATATTATTTATTCTTACGCTAGCCTTCAAAACATGTCGATTTAATGAAAATAAGCTATCATCTATATCAAGTGAAAGAGAAGCCAAAAAGCTGGCAGCATTACAAATAAAATCGGCCAATATGACCAAAAATGTCAGTATGTCATTTGTTGATTGGTTTGTTTACTTTACACATACTTTTCTGTAAATTTAGGTTTTTTGAATTCTGTGACTATCATTTTAATGCAGTGATAAACATGGTGTTAAGAGGCCGCTTCCGAAAATGAAGACAGACGATAGTACTAATGACATCTTTGATGATTAAAAATGCAAATGCATGTGTACATTGTACAACTCATACATTACTGGCTTTTATTCGAAGATATTGTAGCAGAAACATAAAAAGCACTACAAGACCGTTTCCGAAAACGAAGACAGATGATAGTACTAATGAAACCTTTGATAATGAAATGGATAAAAATCGATCTTGATTTAAAAAAACATATTTTTAAAACGGTTTTATTATCATTATTTACGCTCTAATATATTAGTACAGTTAAATGAAACTATAGTTTCATAAAATATACATTACTTTACTAAAAAAAAAACAAACAATGAAATTATAATAGCCGATAGATTAACGAACTGATCAAAGAACGCCCGGACAGACAGCGGCGCGCCCGGTCTTTGAATCGTGCTTTCAAGCGTCAGCTGTCTTCGATTTTGTATTACATTGCTTATTTTTTTTTAGTAAAGTTATGTATTTTTTATGAAACTATTGTTTTATTTAGCTGTGCTAATATGATAGAGCGTAAATAGTGCTAATAAATTATTGAAATTATGATTTTTTTAATTAGGATCGATTTTGGTCATCATAAAAAGTTTATTAGTACTATCGTTTGTCTTCATTTTTGATGGCGGTTTTCTAGTAACTTGTATGTTTCTACTACAATATCTTCTCATAAAAGGAAATAAATGTATAAGCTGTAAAATGTATACATACATTTACATCTATTTGTCGCAGTTACGATAATTGCAAGAAAAATGTTGTCCCGACCATTTCGCTTTACTTTACAAAAAAACTGGTGTATTTTTAAGAAAATAGAATATATGTGAAAGCCTCATTAATGCCAAGGAATACAACAACTTTGTGTTCTATATTTATAATGTAAAAAAATTAATATTCACACATAGACGATTTTATACTTGCATATCAACCTATGTATTATTTTTATATAATAAATCCGTATACTACATTTCAAATTGATTTCAGGATTTTTTTTAACATGGGAACATCGGTGACGGTTCCTACAATTAAAATTAGGAAGGTTACTAATATGAAATAGAACAATGTTTACATTGTTCTATATTCATGACGTAACATTTATAAACTATTGTGTATAAATTACTGTCAATAATATAATATTAAATAATGAATTATTTTTCTTTTCGAAATTTAAATAATAATAGATTAAATGTAAAAAATCCCCCTTTTAAATCTTAAATCATCTCTACGCTTTTTTTTATTATCAAAGCAAGTCACTATGAGAATCAGTAATAAAATACAAACATTTGAGGAAGTTGTAAGTGCAAAATGCTTGTTTTAATATTATTAGAGCCTCTGTTGATGGCATTGCTTTAATATGAATGTTCATATTTCAACGACACAAAAACAGCTCTGGGACCGTGTTTTGATTTTAAATTCAAATTTTGTCATTTACTCAGCTGACAATTTTGGTTACGTTGCCTGTGTAGGATAGATAATTCTTCATTCACTTAGTATTTTGCTTAAATTGTCTTGTTTCTATATGGAATATAATCTCGTTTCAAAATAGTTCTTTGCTTAAATTGTCTCGTTTCTATATACTTAGCTAAATATCTATCTTTTAACGTTCCGATGATAGGCACTGCTGCTCCATTGCTGATTGGCTGGCTCTGCTGGAATATGCAAGTTTCTTCACCAAGTTTTCTCTACCCGAAAAGTTAACCCGAAAACTAAACTTAATGATGCCTATCCAGGGTTCACCCGATTTATTCTCCGAATAAAAGTTCAGACGTCTCCAGCATTGAACTGGCCATATAGTCAAGGTGGCATTTGCCCGTGCGCCCCCCCCCCCCCCCACGAACCTGGCTTGCTGCGGATTCGTAGAATAGGATAGGAACCGAAGATTCCAGCTCTTGCGACCTTAATGTGAAGCTAGATGAGATAATTCATCCATACAATGGGGTTTATTAAAATCAAAAGTTTATGTGAATAAGCCCCAAACGATTCAACAATATGTGTTAAGAAGTTTAAGAAAATCAGGCTAAGATGTTGCAGGATGTCATGAAAAATGTCTTAAAAGAGCCTAAGTCGCATAGCGAATCACGGTCACTATTTAGCGGTTATAATTTTCCAATTATAACGAAAAAAATGTAAAGTTCAAATAAACCAAACTTTTCTTTCAATCTTTTCTTTGACCAAAGTTATAGGCAATCAAAAAGGTAGCGGGATTTTTGCCCCACCTTGTACAAAACCCAAAAATAGGATATCATTGCCAAAGTAACCAAACATTCAACAATGGTTACTTTCTTACATTGATAATTAAATTTTATTTTTTGTTGATTTCAGTATTTTCTGATAACCCATCCCATCTACCATTATCTAGTCTAAGGCCCCGGCTTGCCAGCCACACGGGCCCTTCCGATCCAGTCCGACCCTGAGCGTCTCATTACTTATTTCATAAATATGTTTTAAAACATGGTTTTAGTATACTAAATTGGGTTGATATTGAATAAAACCCCTGTAAATGAAATAATACACTTAGCATGTGCTATAAAATACAATTTTCTACGTTATCCATTTTTATTTAACTCTAGAGTAGTAATTTTAGTATTAAAATAATGGATTAGTGAAGCCGAAGTTATTTGCTTGAACAATATTGCTTTCACACACCATTCGATAGTCTGTGGGGAAATATAGTTTATAATGAAAGATAGACAGCGTCTGCAATTTATTGTTCTATGCATGAGACATATTATCAGCCTTGTAAATTTTGAAAAATATATTTTTTCAAAGGAAATTTTGAAAATCACTCTGATAGTAGACGTAATAGTAAAGTGTTTCGAAAATATTCTTATTATAATGTTATATTTATTACACAAATTAATGATATAATTATTATACAAAAAGCTTTTAGATTACCCTTGATTTTGCGAACAAGTGTAACAATATTATATCCTATAAAATTTTGTTATTGTTCAAATATAGCAATAAGATTTTATTTCACTGCAGATAATATTTTATTTGATGTATATACTTTTAAGGATACTTTTGAAGACCATTCTTTGATTATCGGACAGTATATTTATATTATTATTTTTTATTTATTTATCTCATTATCACATCTCGCGTATTTTTTATTTATCTCATTACAAGCAATTTAATAAGTAAACGTTACCTTATTAAATATCTTACTTCTTATATTTACTACTAAATTTATAACAAGTCTTCGAAAATGGATGCGTCCTGAATGACTAATGTTCTTTAATAATAAAAGCTATTTCTTCTTTCGTTCTTTAATAATTACATCAAAGAAATCATTTTGGTAGAAGAATATCAATTTTTTTTCTGTTGATACATTTGCATTTGCCTACCAATAAAAGGTTAACGCGAAGTTATGTTACCAATGTTTTCATAGTGTTGCATATCAAATGAATTGAACAAATATTAGTGTAAAAGGCATTTTTGGGAAAAATGCTCGATGCTTTTTAGTCCGTGAATACGCAGTAAATTTTTTTTATTTAAAATAGCTGTGTATTTGAAGTTGAATAAAATTGTCTCTTTGAGTGAGAAGTGAATATTTATTAGAAAATCTAATAACAGGAACAAGTAATAATGTTATACCGTAAAAAAAGACATATATATATGAGAAATAAAAGAAATTGTAATTCCATATTTTAAAGTCAAGAAGGTTCAGAAAATTAATAGAATATTTTTAACCGACTTCATTTATTTATACACTCAAATTTTATTCAAAAATTTTGAAGTGAAACTTATTTGGGCGCATGAGGGTAATATTTTTACGGATGAAACGTGTGTTTAGCGCCACGAAGATGTGCAGCGTTTTTTATGCTAAGTTGTTTGAAGTTCAGGTAGTTTAAATATTTACAAATAACATATGGCATTTTAATTTAATATACTATTTTTCATAAAATATAAAATAAAAATATTTCATAAATTCTCTATTCTATTCAAAAACAAAATTTAAATAATAATTTCTAATGTTGACAGAAAAGACGTGACATTTTCATTTACAATTCGTCATTTGAGATTTCAATAAATTATTTGTTTTAACAATTGAAAATTTGAAGTAGAGTGTGAAATAATAGTAGGGATTCATTCAAAAAGCTTTTTGTATAATTTAAGATTAGTATTCATATATTTTAAAACGTTCCTTATAGTGGATAACGTAAAATGGTGAAATTTCTTACAAATAGTCAATTGTGTATATTTAACCACGCGAAGCCAGTGTACCTTAGTAATACCGTAGTGTATACCCACATTACCCCCCTTGTTAATAACAATATGGTGTATATGTGACTAATTTATGTTCACAAATGCAGTATGTTAGTAGAGAGTTAATTAAGTCGCTTGTCGCCAACAACACAGCTCCCGTGGCTTTATACTTTAAGCTCTTAAACACAAACTACCAACTTCACTGTATTATATCCTCTCAGAGAGCTTTTCTGAGCTATCTTCAAATTTAATTAAAAGGTTTTATGATTCTCAGCGATGAAATAAATTTCATCATTTTAGTAATTGAGTTGTTGAATAATTTATTTTTACTGTTAAACAAAACATACTTTACCTAGGAATTTAAATGATATAATGATGAGTATAATTAACTCAATGCTATTCATTTTAAAGGTAGACTACTTATTAAAGTGCCTTTAAGTACCTATTTCTATATTTTATCAATAGTATGAAATAAAATAGATTAGTATTAAAAGAATAATAATTTAAGAGTTGTTTCAATACCTACTTGCTTTGTTAATGTGACATGAATACGTGACATGTTTTTCGATATAGAACTGGTAATGAATATTATATATGTCGGAGTGCAATAGTCTGTGAAACACTGGCGCCATCTGTCTATCGGCGTGGGGCAGTCAATAGTGACAATCCGGCGCGCGTCTCTCTAGTTCTCGGGTGAAGGTCCACCAGAGAGGTCGAATATTGAAACTGTCGCGTTCCTAGCTATTATTATTAATGGGTTTGTGTAAATTGATATCGAGAACATTAAGTGATTGAACACTATAATCTGAGTTAATAAATAAAGTATTTGATTGCACCAACATTACACACCAACACCCACAGTAAGTAAGTAAGTAGCAGCCCATTAACGTCCCACTGCTGGGCACAGGTCTCCTCGCTCAAACACACCCACAGTATGGATATTGAATTATGGATGCCATTAATGTCGATGTCGGCGGAGAACCTTACGCCCCTATGCTTTACGCCACTTCTCTCTTATTCTCCGACATATTACTCCGAGATATGTCAAAATTACTTCGATTTGACCATTAACATTATTTTGTTAGGAATGGAAACTATAGCACTTTAAATATTAGGCTATCTTGCCAGGCTGCTAGAAACAATTCCAAATGAACGTGGTGTATCGTTCTCGCATCTTCTCTTTTCGGGTCTTAATAGCAAAATATCGGTCTTATAAAAACCTTGATAAGCACCGAAATTGTAGGACATTTTGTTAAGAAGAGTTTACTTTTATTGATAACAGTATTTGTGTTTGTACATTAAAGTAATAGTCTTTATGCCGACTTTTAAATAAATTTGACCGGCAAATTAAATACACAACATGTAAATAAAAAAATGAATAGTGCATGCGTACAAAGTAAACATGTCAGAAGTGAAACGTCTTTGGCAAACTAATTTTTAAGCCTTATTTATATTTGTACAAATCTAAAAGTTTAGATTTCTAAGACTTTGAGGGAGGAAAAAAGGAAGACATATTAGGAATATTATTAATTATCATTAAAATATCCAGAGTGACGTTTATTAATAAAAACTAATTATTGAAATTACAAATGAAGAATTGTAAATAAAAATGCCACATGTTTTTTGTTTATATTAGGAATTAATAATTCAATTTTGATTTTGAATTTAAAATTTAAAATGAAAATTTTATAAAAAAATGTGTAATAAATTATTAAACGATGAGTGGTAAATTAAAATGCAACATGTTATTTGCAAATATTAAAACTACCAAAGCTTCAAACGAATTAGCATAAAAGACGCTGGCATCCTCCGGCGCCTAAAAAAGTTTCACTTCAAAAATTTTGTCAATTCCTATACTATTTAAAGAACGAACTTCTTTTATTCAAGACAAAAAGAACACTACACGGTTTACGTAATCTTTCAATACGCTGTACAGTTTTTCGCAATATCGATTATTGATTATTTAAACAATATTTTGCTATTTGAAAATAACGTAAATTTAAAAACAATATATATAAAATTGAAGCACAATAAATATCGTGATATAATAATGGTCAAATATTAAGACCAATAAAAGTAAACAAGAAAATATTTTTCGTCATGAGCTTTGAAGCAAAATTTGGTGGAGATATGCTCTTCCAAAATTGGGTACATAGTCCAGTTCTCGTAAAAATATAGGCAAATATGAAAGTCATATTCTGCCAGCTTCTTGCAACATAAATATTGGATATTATTTGTACGTTGCAAGAGCAATCTCATCTGCAAAACACTTTGGAAACCGAGGTTTGATTTCAAATTCAAATTTTATGATTTAGCGGCGTAGTTAGCATATCAGTACAATGTTGCTTGTAAAACATATAAAACAAAATTCAGTGGTAGTGTTTTCACACATACACATACACTTATGCGGGAGTTTAATGTACTGTATCATAGAAACTAGATTTAAAAAAAAAATAATTCTGCACTCATATTGTATATACCACAATGGCGTTGTGGTACAACAAAATTTAATTATTTCATTGGTTGATTTTAAACATTTTGTTTAATTTTGTAACGGCTTTCGTGTTATAGACAGATGGATAGAAATTACATTATTGTACACCACACACACATAAAACAGAAACAAGGTAAAAGAAAAAATGTAGGTTAAATAAATATATACATATTTCATATAAACTATACAATATATACATGAAGCGAAGTGCGATGGTTGGGTATGATTAATAAATATTACACTAGTATGGTACTTTCACTTCAGTTTAAAGTTAGAAGGGTTGTATTGTAGGATATTGGTCGACAACTAAGGTATGCTTGTTATTAGGATAAAGGAGACCTTATTATAATTATATTGGTAGCAATGCGAGTTGATTTTACCTAGAAAACAAATATGACCGGAGCGTGATTTTAAGTTTTTGTTGTGTTAGCTACCTGTGACAACATGTGTGCTATATGCAGTCCCTATGGGGCGTGCGAGGTACTTGAAATAAGGTGACGGCGTCTAGGCATTGCTATATATAAAAATCAGATGTACGGATCTGTGTGTTCGTTATTATAATTATTTTACAAAAGTTATTATATATGTATCTCATAATATATAGTCTAGTCTATGTATACAATACAATAATTTTGTGTAAATACAGTGTATGAAACAATTTAACAATATGAAACTGTATAAATATATAGAGTTGCCGCTACATACATACAAACGTATATAAATACTTACATAACATATATATGTCGGAGAATAAGAGAGAACGGAGAAACATAAAACACAGGGGCGTAGGGTTCTCCGCCGACATCGTTATTAATTAGATCCATTATTTAATTTCTTATTCTGTGGGCGTTCATGGGTATTGTTGGTGCAATCAAACACTGTATTAATTAACTCGGTTTATAATGTTCAATCACTTAATGTTCCCGATATCAATTTACACAAACTCATTAACACTAATAGCTAGGAACGCGACAGTTTCAACAGTTGACTGTTCCGATCGAGCGCTACTCGACAACTGTCGAGTGACTCCCGCCGGACTGCCACCATTGACTCTGTCGACGCCGATAGATGGCGCCAGCGTTCCACAGATATCTGCCCTCCGACATATATATATATTCCATTTTC
>JACTOM010000045.1:2601306-2714999 GCA_015832385.1 Elymnias hypermnestra | reverse complement strand
GTGTCGGAGGGCAGATATCTGTGGAACGCTGGCGCCATCTATCGGCGTCGACAGAGTCAATGGTGGCAGTCCGGCGGGAGTCACTCGACAGTTGTCGAGTAGCGCTCGATCGGAACAGTCAACTGTTGAAACTGTCGCGTTCCTAGCTATTAGTGTTAATGAGTTTGTGTAAATTGATATCGGGAACATTAAGTGATTGAACATTATAAACCGAGTTAATTAATACAGTGTTTGATTGCACCAACAATACCCATGAACGCCCACAGAATAAGAAATTAAATAATGGATCTAATTAATAACGATGTCGGCGGAGAACCCTACGCCCCTGTGCTTTATGCTTCTTGGTTCTCTCTTATTCTCCGATATATATATATATCGGAGAATAAGTATATATATATATACTCCCACCCCTCCTACCATTCATTGCACCACATCTCAGTTACCACGATAACAGTAAATTTCAAGCGTGATAGCCGATTGAGCGATAAGAATTCGTTATTGAGCATAGCTTAATACACATGCATATACGAGCTATTCTCCGTGGTGTTACCCGCGTAGTTCTGGAATGCATTGAATGTTTTGGTGAGAAAGATCGACAGACAGACGGAGTTACCAAACAATACACTAACTTAAAAAAACTTGTTAAGTAAATATAAATGTTTAAGGTATAGGATTTTAATAAATGAAAGTCAATTAATATCGTTTTAAACGCTTGTTATATAATTTTTTTGAATTCCATTTTCCCAAAGTAGTGATATGACAGATCAAACAAATATATATTTTTTTGTGGTTCCCAAATATAAAACTGTTTTCAACAGAATTCGAGTTAAGATTTTCACGCTTCTTCGCCCATAAATGGATCACAATTTTTATACGGTTGAGAATGGCGTTGTTTGACAACGATGCGCCTTTGTCGACGGAGTCAAGTTGGCATTATTCCAAACTCCAGAGGAAAGGTAGCATCACTCTTTATCCACGATTTATTTACCGTGACAGGAACCAACGATCCATTCACACATACACGATTTTATTCTTTCGCCTCAAACTATTATTTACATATATTAAATCGTAATTGAACTTTTTAAATACCTCAATATCTGTGACGATTCATCTGTGACGTTACAAAAAAACGTGTGTGCTTACGACTGCTCGATAAATGTGAAAATTTATCAATACGTGATTAATAATATGAAATACGAGTACTCGTTTTGGTAGTAGAGGTGCTGGATTCGATGTACGCAGTACCGTCGTGATATACTCGTATGTTGAATAACATTTAATATATCCGTGATTATATTCATTTATACAGCAAAAGGTGCGAAACATACAATATTAATACGAAAAATAAAAACAAACTTGTAATGCCGTATTTTAAAGTGAAGGAGGTACAGAAATCATTTGCCGTTTTGAGCAAAGCCATTTTAAATTTCTCTCTCTCTAATCGCCCCTTCATAACTGAAGATCATGGTCCTGGTAACATCCTAATCGCGAACGTATCCACGTTTTCCACCCGCTTCTGTTGGTGGCCATCTTGGCTAGGTTATAAAGAGTAGTTTGTTTGGTCTCGCTCAATTGGTCAGCCCATCGTGTCGGAGAACGGCATCAAGATATTTTTCCGTCCCAGCTTACCAAACAGCTTTCGTACGTACCAAACAGCTTACGTAGCTTTTCCAAACAGTCCTTTCGCCGCATGACGTGCCCGAAAAAAGTCAAAAATCGTTGATAACCTACGGATGAGAGCCTAACCTTGATTCCGAGCTGCGATAGAATAGATACGTTTGTGCTTTGGGCTGTCCAAGGAATTCTTAATATGCGCCTCCAGCACCACATCTCGAACGCATCTATTCTTTGCCTTTTGCCTTTATGGTCCAAGTTTCAACTCCATACATAAAGATAGAGAAGATTAAGGACCAGGTGACTCTTTGTAGTCAGTGAAATACCTCGATTCTTCCAGATCATCACTGCAGATCTGGGATCCGAGGTACACATAATTCTGTACGATATCAACGGATGGTATAATGTTGGTGTAATAAAAGGTATAAGTCCCCGCCCGGCCAAATATCAGCATTTTTAATAAGATACCCGAATCACTTCTGAGTTTGCCTCCACATAGTTATAAGAAATATGTTAAAAACTATTACAAAAAGCATATTATAATATTTAAGATTATTTACATGATAAAGATATTTGGAATTAATTCCAATTGTACATGAAATAATATTTTGATGTCCGGTAGTGCAATTTATTAAATTATATTTTGTAAATATTCTCAGTCTAGAGTGGTGGGAGGCGTCGGTCGTGACTAGTTACCAACCTGCCCGAAAACTCGTGTTGTCAAACAAAATATTACGGTCTGGTAGGATGTTGTTTGGAAACCATAAGGGGTAAGGTACCGTGTAACAGGTTAATGCGCTTCCATCTACGATTATAACATAACTTACTATTAGATCAGATTACGATAGCACCTGTTAGCAATTATGAATAAAAGAAAACTGCGTGCGTATAAAGTATACGTGTCAGAAGTGAAACTTCTTAGATAAACCAATTTTTAAGTCTTATTTATATTTATACAGATATAAAACTTTAGATTTCCAAGGTTTAGAGGGAGGGAAAAAAGAAGATATGTAAGGAATTTAATTGTTATTAAAATAATAAAGTGTCGAAAATCAATAAAAATAATTTATTGCAATCTCAAATGACGAATTGTAAATAAATATGCCACGTGTTTTTGTCAATATTAGAAATTATTAATTAAATTTTGTTTTTGAATTTAAACAAGAGAATTTATGGAAAATTTTTATTTTATATTTTATGAAAAATTGTGTATTAAATTATGAAATGACGTGTGGTTAATTAAAATGCCAAATGTTATTTGTCAATATTAAAACTACCTAACCTTTAAACGAATTAGCATAAGAAACGTTGCACATCTTTGTGACGCTAATCACGCGTATGATCTGAAAAAGTTTTACCCTCATGCGCTTAAAGAAGTTTCACTTCAAAAATAATAATAGTCATTATAACACAACAATCAAAATGTGTCGATCGTATATGTGGAATTTCGATTACTAATTAACTTATACCAAAGAACTATTGAAGCTTAAGATAATTTGTACAAAAGTTTGTATAGTAATAAATTATTTATCTTTGAGACTATGTCTAACAAAATTAGGATTTAATACTTCACTCATTATACGAATGTGCTGATGATTTGATTATTATTGTAACGCACTAATCTCGCATTTGATCCGTAATAATTTTATCCTAACTCGCTTTAAGAAGTTTCACTTCAAAAAAGTTAATCTATTACAAGTACTCATTGAAATCACATTACTAAAAACGGAGTTGATTTTAAGAGCACCCATCACAATTTTGTACACATCATATTTATTGTTGAATTCATATACTCGTATTAGCTAAAAGATATATTTTAATTAAATTAGCACTAATATAGCTTGATTAAATAACATTTGATCTAATATCTATCAGATGTGGTTTATAAAGATTGTACATGTTCCCTTTAAAACGTATCCTTAATGTATATCGTAAAATTTTTCTTTCGTAACCTTTGATAGAGAGGCAGGTTAATATTACATTAAATATAATATATTTCCCAGATAAATTATGTCAAGAGCTTTAAGGAAGCTTGAATTTACTAAGGACCATTTTATTAATGTGTTAAGAAAATGTTTAAAATTGAGCTAGAAAGAAAATGTTTTTAAAAATTAATTCATGTGTATTTTATATAACATCTTACGTAACGAGCATATTAATTTCATATATTTAACTAGCTTTTCCCCGCGGTGATACCTGCGTAGTTGTAGATCCCGTGGAAATATGGAGAACTCTCTTATTAACCGGGTCAAATTGTCAGTGTTAACATTTTAGAATCTACCTGAACACACAAAAAATTTCATCAAAATTAGCTCATCCGTTTAAAAGGTCGGTTATATAAGTATGTCAGATAAAACATTTTAATTTCGTGAAATGGGTTTTTAGTATTTGAATAAGCAGAAATAAATATAGGTTGAGATAATAAAATTCTTTTTAGATCTGTCATAAATAAAATTTCATGGCTTATTTTCTCTCTCGCTTGCATAAATATTGTCAATAAATTTCTCATATTTATTTTAAGGCCAACCTAACCCTCGCTACATATCAACATGAATGTTACTTTTTCCCGAGGATTATTATTGTGGGAAATTTAATTCTGAACAACTTTTGTTGTTACTGAACGGTAAAAAAAATTGCTGCTAAAAATTAATTCAATGTAAAAATCATAATTCTATTAGCTGTTGTCAAATCAATTAAATCGAAATTTACGAGACCTTTTAAATTGTTTTACTTTTATTGATAATAGTATTTGTGTTTGTACATTAAAGTAATAGCTTTTGTACCGACTTTTAAATAAATTTGGTCGGCAAATTAAGTACACAGCATGTAAATAAAAGATTTAATAGTGCATGCGTACAAAGTAAACATGTGAGAAGTGAAACTTCTTTGGCAAACTAAATTTTAAGTCTTGTTTGTATTTATATAAATCTAAAAGTTTAGATTTCCGAGACTTAAAAGGAGGTAATGAGGAAGATATGTTAGAAATATAGTTGTGATTAAAATATTAAAAGTCACGAAAATTTATACAAATTATTTAATGTAATCTCAAATGAAGAATTGTAAATAAAAATGTCACGTGTTTTTTGTCAATATTAGAAATTATTAATTCAATTTTGTTTCAAAATTTTGAACAGAGATTTTATGAAAAGTTTTTATTTTATGAAAAATTGTACATTAAATTATTAAATGGGGCATAGCAAATTGAAATGCTAATGTTATTAAATGTTATTTATAAATATTCAAATTACTTAACGTTCAAACGAATTAGCATAAAAACGCTGCACATTTTCATAACTCTGATCACACGTTTCATCCGTAAAAATTTCATCCTCATGCGCCTAAAGTTTCAAAGATTATGTCAATTCCTATACTATTAAAGGAAGGAACTTCTATTATTCAAGACAGGTTTACGTAATCTTTCAATACGCTGTACAGTTTTTCGCAATATCGGTTATGGGTTATATAAACAATATATTGCTATTTAAAAATACTGTATTAAAAACGTAATTTAAGAAAAATATATATAAAATTAAGAGCACAAAAAATATCGTGATAAAATAGTGGTCAAATATTAAAACCAATAAAAGTAAATAAGAAAATATGTTTAGTCATGAGCTTTAAAGCAAAAATACGTGGAGATATGCTCTCTCAAAATTTAACTTTATTTTTGAATAAAGTAATATCCTCTTCTTAGATAACATATAGAAATGGTATACAAAAATAAGCGAGGAAAAATTAATATCGTCCATTAAAGTAACAATTGTGTATTATAATATATTCTCTAAGAGCCCTGTTTTTAGGTTATTTAGTTTTTAAAATACATACATTTTATAGTGATTCCCACAAAAAGTTTTAATTATATTTAATTTTAATTGCTATGTTTAGTTTAGAAGTGTACAATGAAGCTGATATATTTTATTCTTAATACTAAAACCCCCTAAAAAATGGAATTAAATATAAAAATCTCATAATTACTGCAAAGAAACCTCTTAGGTAAGCTCTTACTCAGATAGCGCTAAAATTTTTTTGCAATTAATGTAATAGTTTTTGAAAAAAAACTATTTTAACATCAAGTGTAGAATTGAATTTGAGCGGATGATTAAATCGTTATATTTTGAGGAATAAAGTACTATTAAAAATTGGTATGAATATAATACTAATAAAATAATGTTATGGTCAAACCTCCAAATTGTATTTTAATAATAATGAAATTGATTCTGCGGTTGGTTGTCAACAAGGTGATCCTCTTGGACCTGCTATGTTTAGTTTTGCTATTCACCCTATTATTTCGAAACTCAGTTCGGAATTCAACGTATGGTATCTTGATGACGGTACTTTAGGTGGCAAAGTAAATACCATTTTAGATGATGTAAAAATATTAATTCATGAATTTCATGAAATTGGACTTACTCTAAATTTTGAAAAATGTGAACTATATTTAAATACTTCATTTTCTGAACAACAAAGATTAGATACTATTCGGGAATTTAACTCTCTGACACCAAACATAAAAATCGTGGACAATACATCCCTTCTTTTACTTGGCGCGCCTTTATTACCTGATTCAATACCAGCCTTCATCCATAATCATATTTCAAATTTTAATCAGTTTACTGACCGTTTGACAGAAATACATCCTCATGTAGCATTGACAATAATCCGCTTTTGTTTATTTGTACCACAATTTACATATTTTCTCCGATGTAGTCCCTTGTGGATGTATACTCACCTTTTAGATTCATTAGATAACATAGTCAAAAATGTTCTATCAACCATTTTAAATTGTTTTTTAGATGACCGAGCTTGGATACAGGCATCGTTACCTATACGGTACGGTGGGCTTGGAGTCCGCAAAATTTCAAGTGTTGCTTTACCGGCTTTTTTGGCTTCTTCTTACAGTACCCAAAATTTAGTAAAGAATATCGTTGGCAATGATTTATATAATAGAATTAATAACATTTATTTAGAAGATGCCAAAAATGCTTGGTTTTTAGCATGTTCAAGTCAAAATTTACCAAATATTTTATCTTCTCAAAAATCATGGGACGAACCCCTCTGTAAAAATGTATCTTTTAATCTATTACAAACATCTAAAAATCTAACAGAGAGGGCTCGCCTCCTTGCTGTTTCTGAACGCGAGTCAGGTTTCTGGCTACATGCGCTTCCATCTGCATCCGTAGGTACCTTGTTAGACAAGACTACGTTATCTTTATCTACGTGTCTGCGTCTGGGTGTGAAAACAACAGAGCCCCATCGTTGTAAATGTGGTGAGTGGGTAAATCAACTCGGTCACCATGGTCTGTCTTGTCTTCGTAGTGCTGGTCGTCTTCCGAGACACGCCGGCATCAACGACATCATCAGAAGGACCCTTGTCACCATTAACGTGCCGGCTATTCTCGAGCCGAATGGAATTGCACGTGATGATGGTAAGAGACCTGATGGTATGTCGTTGATGCCTTGGAAAAAAGGAAGGTCGTTGGTGTGGGATGCTACATGTGTTGATACGCTTGCACCATCTCACATTGACGCTACCTCCAAATCAGCGGGAGCGGCGGCGTCATTAGCTGAAAACGCCAAGAGGCGCAAATATGAGAGCCTTGCTTTAGAATACATATTTGTGCCTTTTGGCGTGGAGACATTGGGACCGTGGGGTCCTGAGGCTAAAAGCTTTTTGAAAGAAATCTCATCTCACTTAGTTGATGTCACCCGTGACCCTAAGGCCGGGTGGTACTTCGGACAGCGTATAAGTATCGCTGTCCAAAGAGGTAACGCTGCCAGCCTTATGGGCACCCATCCATTTGCTTCTGATGGCGCATTTTAGTTACTTTTATTTTGTCTGTATTAATGTTAAGGTTCGATATAATGTTGTCATGGTTAATTGTATATTTAAAATAAATGTGATTATACTAATAAATATGAATAAGATGTGTATCTACACATCTTATTCATATTAATCTACTATTAGTGTAGAAGTCTGTGCCCAGCTGTGGGATGTTAATGGGCTGCTACTTAAATTAGTATATATAAAGGGAGAGACTAGTTCGTGCTAGATGGTGTAGGAATTGATTAAAAAAAGGAAAAGATGCATATGAACTTTTTGTGGTCGCAAATTACTTATTTGAGATAATTTAGGAAATATGATTTTGTTTTACCACATAGTTATAATTTTTAAAGTTAATGCCCCAATAAAGTATTGTAGACAAACACAAAACGTCGAAATTTGTATTTTCTAATTGGTAATATTTCTTTACGGCCTGTTTTATGTCCCTAAGTATAAAACAAGATAAATCGCTGACATCGCGGACGTTAAACTTTATTAAGGAAAAAGACAACATAACAGCTTGTGAAATAATTAAACAGAGCTGATATTTTAAAAGGAGTAGCTGGCTAACTGGTTCTGTAACTTAAAAAGAAGAAATATTGACAGTTGTAGACAACTGTAAGTTGTCAATATTTTAATTTTAAAGAGCTTTAAGGTGTACTATTTGAGATTTTTAAAGAATATCAGGGTTGCGAGTTAGGGTCAATATATTTAAGTCTTCTTTCTTCTTATCATTCAAAAATAAAACTACTCTAATACAACTTTTTAAATATTTTTGTTCCGGTGCTTGCTCAGTTAAAAAACTTTAGAGAACATTTAATGGCAGGCAGAGGAAACATAGGTTACACTATACAAGAAACACTATCACATAAAGAGAACGCCAGAATCGTGATGAAGTACGTCGAGCAGATAGTTAAAATAGTCAATAAACGAAACGCGACTTAAATAATGAAATCCCAGTGGATCTTAGTTTATAGTCCTTAATTTTAGTGTATTAATTAATATAATTATATACAAGTTTTATCATAGATACCGCAATTTAAACACTTTTATATTGTTATTAATTATTTATTAATATTGTTAATTATCTATAAGATCAGTACAAAATTGTAAATTACAAATATAAAACAAAAATTGTAAGTAAATCTAAGTTGTATCTTACCTGTTATTTTATACACTAATTTTAAATTGTAAAATATTTATAAGAATGTTATTAATTACCGCATTTTATATTATAGTAGATTAATTGAAATTGTCAAATATTTCTAAGATATACGCATCCAAAATTAGTAAACAGATTTTAAGCAAATAAAGGTAAATTAATAAAAACAAAGCATGGGTTGGTCTAACAGTCATCTGATGGTTATCTGAAGATCGTGAAGACTCTGGCGTGAGCTCTAGGTCAGGCTAAGATAATTAATGGGTTCTTTTGCCAGGAAATTGACAGCATACGGGTTATCTGGGAGGTTAATGCTACAAACCTACGATTTGGGTACTAAAAAGAAGCCGTTTATCACTGTTATGTTGGATTATTCTTTTCTTATGTGTGTGATGGAACGCTTCCATTAATTCTTTATACATGAGAGTATAAAAACTTTTATAAAGTGATAATTAAATTAATAATGCCGTCGCCACGCACTTTGTCATTGTCAGCGAGACACGGGCAACGAGGAGAGTTGTTCAAGTGATTTTATAGTCGAAATACCTACAACGTGCTTCGACTGCCGACGCCATCACGTTAACTACATTAATATTATCGCAAGTTATTGGACGCGATTAAATTTAGAACAAGTTATGAGCGATAAACTCTAAACAATGTAAAAACTATTTATTTGTTTGATTACAGATAAGTGTTGTGACAGAGATCAGGGATGAACATTAATTTAATGGGCTTATACACACGTGTTCCATAATCGAAATTTGGCAACTTTTCTAAAGATTTCTTAATTTGTCATGGGGATTTCTAAAAACTGCATACACTATTAAAAACTAGGTGTCATTAATGTTATTTATCTTTATAATATATAATTCTTCTACACGTGTATACGTGACTGAACTCCTTCAAAACATGTTTTCAGGTGTATTAAAGAATGGTATAGATCGACAATTCGATGTTATTACTTGATCATATTTATGTTTGAATTGTTCGTACTTATGCTACTATAGAGTTTTTCTTATGTTTATATTTTATAATCTCCTAACATTAATATTCTCGAATCGCAAAAAATCCGATATTCTTTATTAAACTTACCACAAGAATAACTTCAAGGATAATATGAAATGTTACCCCAATGACGAAGGCTTTAGTGGGTGATGTAGAAATTCCTTCCACACCGAGTCCCACATTTTCGACTGTTTAGTTTGTTGGGATTCTTTTATTAGGCAAATAATCTGCGTTTAATTAACTCTCTTTATTATTTTTGTACAGTTGGCCAGTCGTGGGTTATAATCTGATAAAGCTTGTACCGCTTAATATACACGCGACTAACCTATGCGAAAAAAAATCAACGTCATATAAATACCCAATTTAAATCATTTAATTACTACTTAACTGATCTGTAAGGATTAAGGAATTCATTACGTCGTTAGTTGTGCTATTTTGGTTTACGTTGCGGCAGCCTTTGTGAGCGTGCCGCGGAATAACTAAGTCGTAATACAAAGAACTTTGTTATTTTCAGCGGAGAATATTCTGTTAAACGTTAGGGCTTCAATATTATTCTTATATTACCAGATAGTATAAAAGAAAAACTTGTAATTATATTCACACGTTATATGGGTTGCTGATCAGGTACAACATACTTAGCTTTAATCTAAAAACGAGACTCAGATTTTAAATAAAGTTTTTATATCAATTTAAAGTAAAATCACACAGATAGAAACAAACCTATTCTAGATCAACAATAATGAAATTGATGTACTTATTAAGGCTGTAGGAGAAATAACCCAAAATAAAATGGGACCCCATTCAATAGATGGACGTAAAAATTTACAAAATGATGTATCTTAGTATACTAATTATACGTCCAGGGGAGTCATTTTTCACATTAGTGACGTCATTGGAGTCATCACAAATAATACACGAATGGAGCAGTACAAGTATTTTATTATAGGCCAAAGATGAAATTAATCTTTGGTGCGATCGACTTATGCGTTAGACTGAATCAACAGCACTCTAGTCAATCTATAGTTAGTTAGATTTGCAAATCGAATGTGTTGTCTTTTTGTTAAAATCTTGCAAATAATAACAATTTATTGAATTTCGGTGGCAAAGCTCTACTGAACAATTGCTTTTGTTGAAAAGTTTGTTTTTATAATTTCTAACATGTATATTTTACAATAAGTTAATAAGTTTTGTATTTTCTATCTAAGTAAAGTAGCAGACCATTAAGGTCCCACTGCTACAGGGCTCCTCACTCATAGGATAGAGGGTTTTTTTAGAGCATAGACCCACCATGCTGGTCCACTGCGGATTGGCAGGTATAGTACACAAGTGTACTCTCTATTCCTACACTCTCGTAGTCCAACGTGACGAAAATCCGACACGATCGGAGAGAGATCCGGCGCAGGACCGACGGCTTAACGTGCTCTCTGAGGCACGGTGGTGGATACAATCGCCAACTCCCCAACTTTGGGCAAATATTCAAAAAATTTTAATAGTAAACTCAATATCCACTTTTGAATTGGCCCGTACCCAGGACCTCATATCTGTGGCTGAACATGCTAACCACTAGAACAATGAGGCACTTCATAAACAATAAGATATTGTAATTATATTACCTAACTTTTTGGGTCACAGTCCCCTATATATAAAAATCGTAAAAATTTTATGTAAAAATATTTTTTTAATCATCCAATAAAATTTAAATACATAATTTTCATTTCTAGTCGATTACAATAGATTTTTTAAAATATTAATTAAATCTATTTTGCGTAATAATACCCGATGCAATCTATTGAAAGCTCTCGTGAAATGTTTTATGTTCGTCTTATACGGGGTAAGAATTGACTTTATTTATAACTATACCCTGCGGCTTCACTCGCCTAGACACCGTTCTCGTGGCAGTGGAAAATCTACTAAGACGGAACTATAGATTTATACTTGTTACCATAAAAGTTTTATTTCACTTAAATTTTAATTACTTTCTTTCAGATTCCTAGATACACGCTTACATTCAGTTACTAATCAATATACAGATTTTACTTTACAACGAATATATATCTAATTAATACGTCTTTAAATTTTTAACATAATTTATGTAAAATTTCCGACATTGGTAGATTTAAAAGTACTGTACAGGTATTGAAAAAATTGTTTAAATCGGTCCAGTAATTTTTAGCTTATTATAATTTTTTTTTAATAAAAATTCAAAACTTTTTTTATAATATAAGGGATATTTGCAATACTTTATTGTCTCTAAACTTCCCTTTACGCAACATTTGACACTGGAGTTCGATTCGGGTACATTATTTTCTTTAGATTAGACATTTTAAAATTCATTATATATTTTCAATGGAATGTCGGATTTTCATAATCTAAAAAGTATTTTACAGTTATTGAAAAGGTCTTTAATAGGATAAGAATTAACACAGAGGTATGAATAATATGGTTTGATTATTGTCGGAAATTTTACCAACTTTTAAAATGTAGAAACACTTTTCTACATTTTAAAAGTTGGTAAAAATTATAGTGGCGTAACTACAGTAATTGCGGATTTTTTTTATAGATATTAATACGATCTTTAATATTGTAGAACTTTTTTTTTGTTATATCTTCAATAGGTTTCGCTGGGCACGAGATCATAGATTTTTTGTTTCACACCTTAGGTTATATTAAAGCATTTTTATTAGGGATATTGGTCAGGGGGTACATTGGTCCGGGGGTACACATCTTTGTCTATTTGTCCGATAGTCATAGTATGGTACACGGGTATGCGATCCCGGCTCCCCGAGCTATTACTGAATCTTCTCAGTCTTCCGAGTCAGTAATATCCTACTACCTTATATTTTCCTTTCTCTTCCTTACAAAGTTCCTATCTTTTTGACCCGTTCCCCCCTTTTATTCCATTTTCCTACCCACTTCCTGCCAGTCCAAGGTGTACCGTGCCGAGGGACTCATGGCTAGGGGCATTTGCCTAGTCGCAAGCGGTGGCCCTGGGACCGGGCGAACCCAGAAATAGGCTAGCCTTATTCTGGCATGCGGGGCTCTGCCAGAATGGACCTATGTTCCCTTGCTACTCGTGGGAACGCAATGGTGATATTATTACATTCCAAAAATGGCGGCGATGAGATTCGCAATCCATCACGTCACGTTCCTAATGGGGGCGAAAAGCGGGCTACCGAGAGCCGCTTTGCTACTTTGAATGTAAGAGGAGGAATGAATGAAAAGATTGATGAAGTATGCCAGATGATGCATGATAGGTGCATAGATGTACTCTGCGTGAATGAGACAAAGAGGAAAGGATGTGATACCACGAAACATAGCCCTTACACAGCTTACTGGTCTGGTGTAAGCAGTGATAAGAGAGGCTGTCAGGGAGTTGGTATCATACTTTCCGAAAGAATGGATGATTGTGTGAAAGAAGTGAAATACGTGAGTCCTAGACTCATCTGGATCAGGCTAAAAGTTGGACTTACTCGGATCTTTGTCTTGGGTGCTTATGCTCCGACGGATCTGGGCACCAGAAAGTCCAATAAAGCCCAAAAAGAAATAGATGAGTATTGGGAAAGTGTGAGTGATACGTTGAATGAATGTGAACCGAATGAGCGAATAATTATGTTAGGAGATTTTAATGGATGGGTAGGTGTGAAACGTGATGGATATGAAAGGACTCTTGGTATGTTTGGTGACAAACGGGTGAATGAAAATGGACGAAGTTTGCTTGGAATATGTGTGGAACATAGTCTTTTTGTGGCAAACACTATGTTTGAGCACAAGGGGATTCATGTGTATACAAGGGAAGAAGGGAATGCTAGAAGTATGATTGATTTTGTAATTGTGGACGAAAAACTGAAGAAGAAAGTTCTAGATGCTCGAGTATACCGCGGGGTCGACATCGATACTGACCACTACCTGGTCGTTGCCCGAATCGGTGGTCTTTTTAATCGGTGGCGCCATAGAAAGAAGGAAACCTCGAGCATTCTTGAACGAATAAAAGTGGAGAGATTGCAAGAAGAGGATGTTAGAGAAGAATATCTGAAAAATTTGAGTGGGCGATTCAAGAGTGAAGACGAAGGAAATGAGATTGAAAGTTTATGGAATAAATTTAAAGATGGAGTGGTTGGTGCTGCTATTGATGTATGTGGCGTGTCTAAAAGGAGGAAAGGTAAGAAAGAGAAGAATTTGTGGATGGACAAAAATGTTCAAGCAGCTGTGTGTGAAAAGAAGAAAGCTTGGTCCGATTGGTTGGCTACAAAAGCGAACCAACGAATGCAAAAGGCAACGAATGATGACGTAAAAAAGGCAAGAATGGAATACAAAAGGGTGAAAGTAATCGTGAAAGAAGCTGTAAGAAAGAAAAAAGAAGAATACAGTGATATGTATGATAGGAGACTTTCTGATGATTTTCAGTCAAACAAAAAGTTTTTCTGGAAATCAATACAATTTGCCCGAGGGAGATCTACTTCCTCGGAGCTTTGTAAAATCAGAAGTTTAGATGGAAGTTTAATAAAAGGAGAAGAATGGATATTGAAGAGATGGAAGGATCATTTTGAAAGTTTGTTTGAAAGAAATGAAGCAGAGGTAAATATGGCCTCTGCGGATAGCAATGAATGTAAGACAAGTGATAGCGAGATTAGTATGGATGACATCATGAAAGCGATAAAAGGTATGAAATCAGGTAAGGCTGCTGGGTATGACAGAGTGTCAGTCGAGATGCTGAAGGCTGGCCGCGGGATTGTGGTAGCTCAGCTGTACTGCCTTTTCAATATATGCTGGGAGAAAGGTCAAGTCCCAAGAGATTGGAGCAAGGCCGTAATTGTCCCTCTATATAAAGGAAAAGGGTCACAGCAGGAGTGCAAAAATTACCGCGGTATCAGCCTTCTTAGTGTCGTCGGCAAATTGTATGCAAAGATATTAATTGAAAGGGTGATTAATGAAACTGATGGGAAAATATGGGACGTGCAAGCGGGATTTAGAAGAGGAATGGGATGTACGGATCAGGTCTTTTCTTTACGGTGCATAACTGAAAAATGTTTGGCTAAACACCAAAAAGTTTATTGCGCGTTCGTAGATTTAGAAAAGGCCTATGATCGAGTGGTGAGGAATGAGCTGTGGTCAACGTTATCTACGTATGGGGTGAGCGGTTGTCTGATCCAAGCATTGAAGTCTCTCTATGAGGGTTCTAGTGCCTGTGTCAGAATAAACGGAGCGTACACGGAGTGGTTTCCTGTCGAAAGAGGTGTTCGACAGGGATGTGTTGCGTCACCATGGCTGTTCAACCTTTTCATGGATAAATGTTTGACAGATTTAAAAGAAAGTATGTATGGGTTAAGAATGAATGAATTACTCATCAAATGTTTACTCTACGCTGATGATCAAGTAATACTTGCGTCATCCGCTAACGAGCTTCAGGAGATGCTAAATATTATGAATGAAGCTTTGAAAGGGAAAGGAATGAAAGTGAATGTAAACAAAACGAAAGTTATGCTTTTTGAACGAGATGAATCTATGATGAATGGCAATATTTTGATAGATGGGGAACAAGTGGAAGAGGTGAAAGAATTTGTATACTTGGGATCTAAATTTACAAAAGATGGAACATGTGAAAGTGATATCGAAAGGAGAGTGAATGCAGGGAATATGGTAAATGGTGCTCTGCATGCTTTTATGAATAGCCAGATGGTGTCTCAAAGGGCTAGACTGGCAGTGCATGCTGGAGTGTTGGTGCCAACACTTATGTATGGTAGTGAAAGTTGGGTATGGCAGAAGAATCACAAAAGTAAAATAAATGCGGTAGAGATGAGAGCGTTGAGAAGCATGAGTGGATTAAAACTGAGTGACAGAGTAAGAAATAGTGTGATAAGAGAACGTTGTGGTATAAAAGAAGACGTAGTGACTAAAATTGAGAAAGGTATGCTTAGATGGTTTGGGCATGTAGAGAGAATGAATGAAAGGAGACTGACAAAAAGGATTTATGAGTCAAGAGTGAATGCGAAAGTTGGAAGGGGAAGACCGAGGCGAACGTTCCTGGACCAAATCCAGGACATTTTAAATAACGGCCAGGTCAAGAGTACTCTAAACCGACGAACTTGTATGAAAGATTTAATGAGATTGAAAGAAGCGAAGGAGATATGCAAGGATCGTGGCAAGTGGAAGGATGTTGTCTCTGCCTACCCCTATGGGAATAAGGCGTGATGCTATGTATGTATGTATGTTATTAGGGATCCCTATGTCTTCTTCGGAAAATAATATAGCCTACGTCGCAAGCATGTAGCTTTCTAATGGTGAAAAAAAAATTGAAATCAGCCAAGTAGCTTTTGCATGAAGACGTTACAAACGTACATAAATACAAAAAAACAATTTTTTTCTATTTATTATATGTGTTTTTGTATCTTTTTAAAAGCTACGCGTAATCCACGATATATTGCCAATATATACTTTACCTTAGATCCCGTTCTTTAATACACCGGTTTAATAGTTCGTCGTAAATTTTTATATCCTTCTGAAGCACGGCTAGAAACGGAGGTAAATCTTGCGTATAACAGTAAATATGATAAAAGAATAGGTTAAGTAAAATAACGTGAGAGGGCTGAAACAATAAAGTATACTTCAAACGGCCACTGATATAACAAAGGCTTCATGGATTATTTCACTCTTAGTTTGCGAAAACATACATAGAATATATTTTTTTCTGGAAGTAATTTTGTAAGAAAATAGGTTACTATTTTTGGGAATTAAATTGAAATACAAAAGTGAAAACTATTTTGAACCCTGTCCAGTATTCAAAATAGTTTAAATTTTCTTGTGTTACAAAAAAAACTTAAATTCTCATGTCATTTGTTGATTTAAACAGTTTTTTTAGAGTCGCTCACAATTTGAGAATAGTATTACTTAAGTAATACTATTCTCAAATTCTTCATTATTATATTACATACTTTGAATGGTTTAAAACACAATACTATCGTTCATACAAACTAAGAACTCTCACTAGGCGCATATTCCTTCATTCTCCCGTCCTGTTCCTCTTATACCAAACGCCCCACTCATATCGAACAATGCCAGTCGTCGTGTTTAAACACGACTTTTTAAATTTGAGAATTTCCGGACTGTGTTAAACCTCCTGACCTCAGGATAATAAACAAATATAGTAATTTAATAGTAAACCACAAATAAAATAATCATGATCGCTAACATTATTTAGTTTTAGAAGTTACTTAAAGAATTGAACTTTACTTTTAATATATGATAAAGATACCCTTGGAATTTTCCCAACAAATTTGTCTCCAGTAGGATCTAGTCTAACAGTCATAACGCTTACAACCGGATGAAATATATTTTACATAGTACACGTATATAGAAAATAGACCAAAGTGATAAATAACAGTAAATAATTGCTTTGGTTCAAATTGCCTTGGTTAGGGCTGAGAATCATTAGTCTTCTAGCTGAGGCTAGATAATTTATAGCAACTGTGCTATTTAAAATTAACTGTTACTTTTGTGTTTAATATAACTTATATGAATTTATTAGCTATAAATTAAATAATTATTAAGTGTTAGAAGTATGTACAAAATGTTGTCATAAATGTAATTTAATTTAGGCAAGTATTTTCCTGTACCACGAATGTAAACATTATATACACACCGGCATATTTAGCGGTACATAAAAAAAATATTTGATATCAGTATCATATAGGGTTAAGTTAGTGATAAAAAGTATTTAATTTGTATTAACAATAAAAAGTATTTCATTTGTATAACTGTCCGTAAACATGGCGCCTCTTGTTCTCACTTCCGTTCAATAGAACTTACTTTCGTTCAAGATATTATAAAAAGGGAGGTGCGCCATTTTTACGAACAGTCGTTACAGCCAAGTTATGTACAGCTTTAGTATAGTTGTGAAGTGATTATTATAAAGTAATTAATAAAATAAGTGAATATAAATTAGAATTGGTAAACAGAGTAAATATCTAATAAGTTATTGAGCAAGTGAGTATCTTATTCTTTAACCTAATGTTTAATCCAAAACAAATGACCGTCAAATTAGTAATAAGAAGTACGGATTCGAACTCTGTTATGCAGCGTCTGCTAGAAAACTAGCAATGCTGGCAGTTATGATACCTTATTAACTATGCTGGAACATCTGCGTGGGTCCAGACCAATAGCACCTGAGGCAGTCGACCAGCCGGCAGGGCACCCACGCAGACGGCACGCTTCAATGGATAATCGCGATAGAGCTCCCTGCTTGCCCCCCCGTACCCCTTTCGATTACAGCTAGCTAGCAGTGGCGATCGGCTCAGCCAGCGCCGCGACCACAAGAGCTGCCGTCCTTCAACGGCGAGTAGAGCGACTGGATTCCCTTTAAGACTGCGTACGAGGAACCCGCGAGGCTCTGCTGTGAACATGCCAACCTCGCGAGGCTGCGCGGATGCCTGAAGGGAGCGGGAGGCAGCGTAATGCTTATTTATCGGCGCTACAACCACAAACGAGGTAATAAAACTTTCGAGAAGCTACCATCAGCGCTGTG
The DNA here is from genome assembly GCA_015832385.1 of Elymnias hypermnestra. Taxonomy (NCBI): domain Eukaryota; kingdom Metazoa; phylum Arthropoda; class Insecta; order Lepidoptera; family Nymphalidae; genus Elymnias; species Elymnias hypermnestra. Next base: position 2,696,882 of record JACTOM010000045.1, on the reverse strand, counting down.
ATACTAGTAATACGACTTCCCCGTAGAACAGCCCGAAGAGCAGCCTAACATCACGCTGATGGCATTCCTCGAGCTGACGGCGGAGCGCTGTGGCAGCTTCGCGCCGGCCGAGAACATCCGAGCCGAGGGTCGGCGGAAGGCACCGACAACTAGGTTAGTGCGCAGCTTCTATGCACATCAATCGTACAGCTTGGTTAGTGCGCAACTTCTATGCACAACAATCTTAAAATGAAAATCAGATGTAATCGAAACGGCAACAATCGGAATCATATTGTGATATTTCATGAGATATATCTGTAAAGCATAAGAAATATAATTTTCTGAAAACATTAAGTATTTATCCATTGATGAGTATAACCAATACCGATGAAGTGTAGGTACTCCGGACCTTCTATTATTATTTATATTATTATTATTATAAGGGCACCGAAGTGGTCAACTGGCGCCACACCCGCCAGGCGACGATGAGTTCCGACTCGTGCTCTGAACTCGCTCCCCATAATTAGAGTATTCCTGTTTATAGTGCGCCTGCGGCGTATGATCATTCGAGGATTGTGTCATCGGGACTAAAGCCGGATATGTTTCATAAACATGTAGAAACGGGTCTCTAAGGTATTTCAACCGAGGATCGAAATCCATATACATTGTCGGCCGAAGCTGTGATGAGGCAATAGCCATAGTTGTAAAGCGCAAAGCGCGGTGTTAATTTTAAATGGGATATATAAATCACCAATGCATTTCGTCAAATCAATTACACAGATCAGGAGTATCTGGTATGCGGACCACACCGCATATATTACACACGTTTTGTTAGACTAGAACGATATATGTATACCCACCTCGGTGGGATAGGTGGGATTCGTGGTATAATATATAATATATTCACATATTTTAAGTCTAGATGTCACCACCTCGATGGGAATGTTGTAGAATAATATAATATGTCGTTGATCCGCATATGCGGGGCCACACACCTACACAATGTGTCCAGTCGCTGAGCTCTCAATCCAACAAAAGCATTAGTTCATTGTATATGCGAGGCAAGCCACGGAAAGCAATAGGGTTCTGCAGGCCACACTGTCTATAAGCTAGTCCGCAACCTTGATATTAAAGGCCCGACCAGCGGCCCTATTTCTATGACATGCTACAATATAATTTTTGCTACATTTAATAGTAAGCCATCACACAAGATCAGTGTTCATTTGTCCATAACTGCTACGCAGAAACTATCGCAACGCCTAGCAACATTCGGTCATGGCTCTAGCACTACCGATTAGCGATGACGACACTTATAGCGCCGGATCATCAATCAGTAACATTTCAGAAACCACATTGTACTAGCACTACTCTAGAGTCCTAGGCGTCCAAAGTTATGCGAGGCTCACTGCCATAGCCGAGGCTACAACAGGCCTGAAACACAACCCGTATCACCCAAAACAACTACAGTAACCCTGGTTGTTCGCCGTCAAGGCGGAGCGAGGCTCACTGTAGCACAAGGCCACAGGCCTGAAACCCAGCCCTAACAACGAACAGCCTGAGGAAGCCTTTGAGCGAGGCTTGCTATAATGATCGAAATCAATACAGGCCTGAAACCCAAGACGACCCAGTACGCACCAAAGTAATATTCATTACGATGTCTTACATTACTTCTTGGAGTTGCCTCCATAAAGTATTATTCAAGGCATCATAATGAGCTGGAGTCGAACCCCAACCTCTCCTAGTGAAAGGTAGGATCGCAACACCAACTGCAGGCATGCCGAAGCACGCTCTTTCGAAATATATACTTCAATAATATACATATTTATATATATCCATATATCACTACAGTATGTGTATATATTATATAAATAATAATAATAATATATATTAATTAAGACATCTTATGTAATAATTAAATATGATATAAAACCAATAATGATAATATTGAAAATAACTTAAATTACAATATATACTCGTATATACATGTGACATCCATTCCATGTATATTTAAATATATTTTAATGCTATAACATCTTACTCCAGTCCCTTTATGTACTTCAACACCTCACCGCGTTATTAATTTACACAAAACCCTATTTTAAAAGATAAAATGTTATTTGTAAAAACTAATCCAAGAATAAAAAACCGTACGTCATCCTTCCTTTTTTCCCCGCCAAATTCCATGGCCCTCTCGTTTTTCACCTTTTTCTTTTTTCAAAATAACAAGGCTTGTGTAGGTTGCCAGTATCACCTATATATTATTAATTAAAAAAGGATATATACAAATTATATTTCTGAATACATATAAAGCATTTAATTATTTTTATATATACATTTATGTATGTCTGTATATAAATTGTATATATACTTATGTAAGGACGCGTCCGTCACACTACCCCGCCGCGCTTCAGAAGCGGTTAGAGCACGAGCCTCAATGATCTATTGCTTTCAGGCCCTGATCTGCTCCAGACTTTGCCGGCCGCCTTAATGCGGTTCCGGCAGCATCCAGTGGCAGTCGCAGCGAACATTTAGGAAATGTTCCTGAGGATGTCCATCATCGAGGAGGACCGCGACATGCAGAAGTTCCTGTGGCGAGACAACTGCTTAAGGGAGCATACCGAATATCGCATGAGAAGTGTGATTTTCGGGGTGACTTCGTCACCGAACTCCGCGATCTACGTGAAGAACACAAATGCCGAACGATTTCGAGTTAAGTACCCCGAGGCCGTTACTTATGATTATTTCAGACGCCTCTCCTAGCGGGCAAAGGAAGAGTGGCGCCGCTAAAAACTGTGTCAATTCCCAGGTTAGAACTGCAAGCTGCGGTATTGGGATGTCGACTCGCCGGGACCGTTAGCGCAGCCTGCACAGACTTACTTCTGGTCTGATTCGAGAACTGTGCTCGCCTGAATACGGCAGCGGCTAGCGACAGCAGCGCCACGGCGCGCAAAAGCGAAGAGCGAGTAAGTGCAATACACACTGAGCTATTCCTTACCCGACGTGACGCGCTTCTCGAAGTTGACTACAGCTTATAGATAAACAGACACATGCGCCGCGGCCCACAAAAGAACAACCAGAAACGCTGAGAGCGACCCGGCCTGATCGAACCGCGCAATTATGAAACAATAGACACAGTTATATTCACAGAGCGCAGTCGCTTTGGGTGTGCGTTCAGCAGCAAGAACTCTTCTCGATCTTTCAGAAGGTCAAGTCATTGCCCAGCTGCCACTGCGTGGGCGTCCTGAGGCTGCGTCCGCGAATTCACAGAGCGCAGTCGCTTTGGGTGTGCGTTCAGCAGCAAGAACTCTTCTCGATCTTTTAGAAGGTCAAGTCGACTGCCCAGCTGCCACTGCATGGGCGTCCTGAGGCTGCGTCCGCGAGTGGCGGCGACAGAAGAGATCTCACCGGAGCAGCGAGAGCCTCCAATAGTCGACGGAGCTCACCCGGGGACGCGTGGAAACATGCGCATCTGCACCACGGTGGCTTCGAAATTAGAGCGACCGAGGTGCAACAGCAATTCTGGGTGCAAGGCAAAACCGGCACATCCTTCGACAAGCGACCCCCCACCTCAGGTGTGGATGATTTCGGCCCTTTACACGTTACGAATTTATATATAGATTGCGATGATAATATATAGATTGATTTAAACTCAATCCTCACGCAATGCACAGATTATCCTTCCAGATATTACCGCGGGGAGCAGATCTATATACTGAGTTTGAGCGCCTTCTTCATTGCAATGTACAGATTATCCTTCCAGATATTTCCATGATATCGTGGACAAAGCTGCTGAACCGCGGGGAGCAGATTTATATACTGAGTTTGACGTTTGGTTTGACGTGGAGCGGGTTTCTGTTTCTAGCCATTAGATTCATTAAACTCATTACCACAAGCTTTAAGTTACACAAAATGTCGACAGTAATATGTATTTAGGCCCGCATACCCGGAAATCCATAACTGTCTTGACTTAACGCCCCGAGATAAAGTGAAGACGTCGAGCGACCACGAGTGATGGCCAAAGAAGGCTTTGCTATCCATCATCCTGCCAAGATCGATTAATTCACACGATGCCTCGATGAGTTTAATTTATACAATGACTTTAATATAGCACCTGGAAATAATGGTTTTTCTATTTTGCGATTTTTATATATCATCTTGAAAGAATATCGCATATTGAATAGGAATTTTAAAGAATAGCCTGGTCAAACGAATGTTTCGATCAATTATTTTAATTAGCTGTCTCAGTGGTCTAGTGGTTAGCATGGTCGACTACAGACATGAAAATATTGAGTTTTCTATTTAGATTTGCCCGAAGTTTGGAAATTGGCAGTGTGATCCACCCCCGTGCCTCGGGGAGCACGTTAAGCCGTCGGTCCTGCGCCTGATCTCTCTCCGGTTGTGTCGGACTCCCGTCACATCGGACTATGAGAGTGAAGGAATAGAGAGAGTACTTGTGTACTATGCCTGCCAATCCGCAGTGTAGCAGCGTGGTGGGTCTATGCTCTAAAAACCCTCTCTCCTACGATAAAATTATAATTTTATTTAGAAAATAAGTTTACAAAAATTAAAAACTTTTTGTATATTATAAATTATATAAAATCTACGACAATACGTGTTCCCCTATTACGAGTATAATACGCTAGATGTTTATCCAATAATAAAATACAATATTCGCCATGACTTATGGATGCAGCGGTCGTATTCGGGGCGCAAAAACACCTCGGCGGTGGTGCTTTGATTTAAGTCTAATTTGAGAGTGAAGGAATAGAGAGTGCACTTGTGTACTATGCCTACCAATCCGCAGTGGAGCAGCGTGGTGGGTCCATTATCTAAAAACCCTCTCTCCTACGATACAATTATAATTTTATTAAAAAAATAAATGTACAAAAATTAAAAACTTTTTGTATATTATAAATTATATAAAATCTACGACAATACGTGTTCCCCTATTACGAGTATAATACGCTAGATGTTTATCCAATAATAAAATACAATAAGCAGAGGTAAACGTTTTATATATATGCGTCTGTGAAGGTGGCACTTTCTAAGATAAATATTCGCCATGACTTATGGATGCAGCGGTCGTATTCGGGGCGCAAAAACACCTCTGCGGTGGTGCTTTGATTTAAAAGTCTAATTTGATTATTCATCACGTCTTAAGAAACGTAAATTGTATTTTTGAGGCGTTAGTGGCTAAGTATTAAAATTAAATAACTGAACTAGCAAACCTGTTAACAGTTTACTTGTTTATTTCTCGGTCGTATACTTCATATTTGAAGGTCGTGTTCGTACTTGCCCTGCCTGTGCCCTCGTCAGTTTCTTCACCGGTGCTTTCCATCCCGTTCGGTCCTCGGCTTTCCTTATGGTGGAAACAGATGGAAGACCTACAATTGTTTTTACTTGGTCAGACCAGCTAGATCATCGGCCGAGTGATCTGTTGCCCTCTGCCTTGCCAACTTGTAATTATAAACTTATTTAAGTTTTTGGACACGTGGTTGAATGTCTGGTGTCAACACGTAGCTACTCCAAGATGGACTTATTCGTCCTCTTTGCGGTTCATGGTATACGCAACATTCTTCTATTGCATCACATTTCGAATGAATATCTTTTTCCTCTCCGTTGCCCGGATAGTCTATGCTTCTGCACCATACAGGAAAGGAAGTTTACTTGATATTAGGTGGTATTTGTAGGCTGGGAAATATTAACGAAATTAGTAATCGTGACTATTTATGAATCTTATATTTAACACGTTTTGTAAAACCATGAAATTTCCAGTTTACCTGGAAAGTGGCTTCTAGTGACTAAATGCTGCTATATTCTATCACAGAAAATTTAGTTCTTTAAAATTTCTTATGTTGATAAATTTTTGCGCGTGATTTGTGTTCCTACCGCGATAGGGTGAAATCTAGCTATGAATTGAGGAAGATCCCGTCTAGACATAAAAAAAAATTATCTATATTTTTTTACCGGGAATTGAGTCCAGGATCTTTATTAGCGAATTGAGTATTTTGTGCCAGCGAGGTATAGATTTAAATGAAGTGATAGCATGAGTATATCTGTATAGCTTCAGTTTCGACATGAGATCTTTACAGTGCATAATTTGAAAAATTCGTAAAATATTTGCCCAAGGTTTGATTAATTTTAAAGCCTGAGTCAATATCTATATAATATGGCAATCACACTGGTAACTGTTAATTGAAAATATAGATCGAACGCTCTATTATACCTATTTCAAGTAAATAAATACAAGTGGTCTCCTCGCTTCCTCCAGGTAACCTTTGGGCATAACGTAATCACTAAGATTTGGTAGGTACTCTACAATAAATGCATACTAGAACTACACAAATATATAATACTTCAATTCTGCACTTTTAATTTTATCATGCCCTTAATATCCGTTGAGTTATCCAAATACCTAACTTTTTGTTATAAAAACAAAGGTATACAAAATAGTATTTTAAATGAAAATAATTATACTTTTACAGCATTTTTTATTTTCAAATTGAGTATTCACGGCACTTTGCCCACCAATAGAATATTTGCGAATATAAATAGGGCTGCCCACTCAACGATGGAGTCAAGTTGGCGTAATATCCAGACTAGAGGGGTTGGTATCTTCTTTTTAATAGGCTTCATTCATGCAAAATACGTACTTTTGAAGTTTTTTCTTTATTTATCTATTGAGACGGCCAAAACTAGCCACGATACTTACGAAACTTATGTAATAACCATTTACATTATTATTATAGTATAATACAATGTTACTATCTATACAACATAAGATTTTTTTTACAATAACAATCAAATCAACAGCACATACATATAAAGATAAATAATTTATTACTGTAAACTTTTGTATTATCTTAAGCATCAATAGTTCTTTGGTATTATTGAATTAGTAATTGAAATTCCGGAATTATGTAAATTACAAACGTATATGATCGACATAATTATTATTTTTGAAGTAAAACTTCTTTAGGCGCGTGAGCATAAATCTTTTACGAATGAATCGCGTCACGAAGTTGTGCAGCGTTTTTTTATGCTAAATCATTTGATTTGAGATGAGGTAGTTTCAATATTTAAAAGTAACATGTGGAATTTTATTTGCCACTCATCATTAAATAATTTGATATACAAAAGCATATTATAAATTATTATATAACTTAAATATACAATTAACCATGATAACAATATATCGAACCTTAACTTTAATATCGACAAAATAAAAGTAACTAAAATGCGCCATCAGAAGCAAATGGATGGGGGTCCATAAGGCTGGCAGAGTTACCTCTTTGGACAGCGATACTTATACGCTGTCCGAAGTACCACCCGGTATATAATATACTATTTTCCATATACAATAAAAATATTTCATAAATTCTCTTTTCCAAATTTTAAATTCAGAGACTAATTTTATTAATAATTTCTTATATTGATAAATAACACGTGGCATTTTTATTTACAATTCGTCATTTGAGATTTCAATAAATTATTTGCATTAATTTTAATGACAATTAAATTCATTAACTTCCCTATATCTCTCCTAAGTATCGAAAATCTAAAGTTTTAGATTTGCATAGATGTAAACAGGACTTAAAAATTAATTTGCCAAAGAAGTTTCACTTTTGACATGTGTACTTTATATACACGCATTTTTAACTTTATTTAGATGCTAAAATATTAACTCTCAGTAAATATTTTATTTTACCTACGACTTGAAAGTCTCACATTAATACTTATTTGATATTGATTAATGTTTATTGCAGTTCGTTCCATATATATCATATCAACGAACTAGGACAGATAGGGAAATTCGTACTTAGTAACCGATTACATTAGAATTTGCAAGATTTGAGTCAATTTTTAATAATTCTGAAGATTTGTTGATGATGTGAGTGAGTGTAGTTGTTAAAACCATCTTTACTATATTGCCTATATAATATCACCATTTTATGGCTCTCAATTGAAAAGAATAATCTTTTATCTATTTTTTATATGTAAGTATAAATAGTTAAAACTTACGTTTGAGAGAAATCTTGTCACTAAATTGAATTACAACAAAACATAAAAAAATTGCAATTGGAAACAACGTAGGCAAATATTTATATCCTTATCGATAATGTCGATATAGTCGTTCATATCGATATTAAGTTCCTGAAATATAAGTCTTCCTAATGCATTCAAAATGATAATTTTATTTAGAAAAGCCTTCAATTAGAGGATTGTAATGCGAAGGTAACCTCTACATTATAGATGAGAAAATTTATTCTATTATCCTTCATAACGCATTTGAATCCGATGATCAAAAGCTAAAAGCACAGCTATCCTTTAAGCACACAATTACCTCTGGAACATTGTGAATGGAATTCTACATTGATATTTTTATTGGGTACTTACAAAAAGAGATTTATTCTGACGGTACGAGTAAAAAAAAATGCTTATTTAAATTAAATAATTAACAGGTTATAGGTATTTTGTAAATTATGAATTTACGTGTCAAATGGTCAATTATTTTAAACGTAACTGAACATAATGAAATAATGAAAATTTATTTTAATTAATTCCACAGCATTTTAACCACAACAACTGATTCAAATGCTGTACAATCCCCACACAGCCCCAAAAAGGCAGTTTGGCAGTACAGCTCGGCATATGCCGTATGCCATACACCTGACACTCGGCGCCGATTTTCAGTTACAGCCTTGTCACGGAAAGACCGTCATCTGATCCATTTCTCATGTGCAACTTGTAATACCACTTACCTTAATAGTTATTCTGCTATATACAACTTAATTAGTCAACAAAGAATTAGAAATACTTGGGATAGACAGAAAAAACGAATTAAATTACAACCAATTACGAAAGAAAAACATTTTAACGAAGTAATTCGTATTAAAAAATGTTAATTCGGTGTTTCTGTAAGGGACAGCCCATATACTAAACTAATATACATTTTTATAAATGGATGGATCCTAAACCTGAAGACGTTCTTCAGGTGTCGCTCAATATATATTTTTTTAAACTTATTTTAACCGCCGCAAAAAGATGAACCAGGGCGCTGTTACAGCCACCAACCTCCCGAAGTGTAGAAAACCGGGATCTTAAGATAGACTATTTTTAACGGGTACATACCACGATGGTGTTTTTGATTTTTGTCGATATATCGACCTAGTTGCATTGAAATTAAAAAGTATCCTAATTTCAATCGCGAAGATGTTTTTAAGCTGACGGGTACGTGGAATCCAATGGTAAAGTTATGCCAAATGAACAATCGACGCAATTAAAAAAAAATTAAAACGTGACGTTGTGAGTGTAGTTTGCCGAAAAATGGACATGGGTCCGGTGAAAAATAAAAAGATTAGATGTAGAGTAGACAGATTCTGCCCCTGACAGCTTGACACAGCCGCCTACAGTAGTTACGTCGTGACCACGATCCATGCAACTGGGTCGAAATATCGACAAAATTCAAAAATGCCATCGTGGTATGTACCCGTTAAAATAGGCAATATATCGATAAACCACGAAAATTTAAGTTTAAAACAATTAATTCAAGATTGAATAGGTTTCGACTGTATGGTCGATACCATACCCCTCTGTCTCTAGATCGTAAGTCAAAGTATTCGTTTCAAAATTCAGTACACTTAGATTTTATCAAATATATACATTCGGACTAATTAGGCGAACTTATTATTACATCTCCTTCATAGGTCGCATGGTCAGCAAGTTGGTTCACTGTCTTTCCCGCTTATAAATATATGCGAGGGTTAGTCTCAAAATAAGTTTCGATAGCGCGATAAGCTATGGGAAATCCTCGAAAAGTCGAGGTACATCTAGCTAGTTGGAGTGCTGTTTTCGAATCAGTTACAATTACAAAATTATCGAGACTTAACGAGCTAATATAGGATAAAGCTTCAACGATAGCTATTACTTCTATATGCATAATAGAAATAACCGATTCGATTTTAAATTTTACCTCCATGCCCGTTTGTGGGCCAAAAAAAGCTTCAACAGCTCCACTAGTAACTTTAGAACCGTGTCTATATATTTGACAAAAATTAGCATATCTTTTATGTAACTTCTATATTAAAATAAAGTTAATTTGTAATTTGTACTAANGCATATCCTGTTATGTGAATGTTACTTTCACTTCCTAATTTTACAAATGTTTCACTAAAACATAGTACGTCTATACTAATACTTTTATTTTCCAATTCAGATATAGTTATTTCTATTATTTCTTTTTTACTTAGAATTCCAGCAATATTCTGATGAAGTATAGTTAAAGTAATTGGTTTTCAATAAATGGTTGAGAAATTGGTTTTCAATAAATGGTAAAGTATATGTTCCACAATTCAGTACACTTAGATTTTATCAAATATATACATTCGGACTAATTAGGCGAACTTTTTATTACATCTCCTTCATAGGTCGCATGGTCAGCAAGTTGGTTCACTGTCTTTCCCGCTTATAAATATATTCGAGGGTTTCCACTAAATTTTTATGATTTTCTTTAGGGATATAAGTCTCAAAATAAGTTTCGATAGCGCGATAAGCTATGGGAAATCCTCAAAAAGTCGAGGTACATCTAGCCAGCTGTTGGAGTGCAGTTTTCGAATCAGTTATAATTACAAAATTATCAAGACTTAACAAGCTAATATAGGATAAAGCTTCAACGATAGCTATTACTTCTATATGCATGATAGAAATAACAGATTCGATTTTAAATTTTACCTCCATGCCCGGTTGTGGGCCAAAAAAAGCTGCAACAGCTCCACTAGTAACTTTAGAACCGTGTGTATATATTTGACAAAAATTTGCATATCTTTAAAATAAAGTTAATTTTTAATTTGTACTATAATTTCAAAGATTACTTAAACAACAAAAAAGCGTGAGAGTGAATGAAAAACTAATGTTTATATTAAGGTGATTTTGGTAAAAATAGGACACCCGACTGAGGTTTTGTGGGTTCTTCTCAGATCAGGGTGCAAAGGAACCCTCATGTGATGATTCAAAATTGCTGTGAAAGCCTAGTTGAATATGGAATTTTTGAATTTGAAGATGGTAATTATTTTGTACAAAAAGCGTTAACGTTAATCCTCAGAGTGATCTTAATTTTGGCTGACGACGAAATTTTCATGGTAACATAACATGTATGTATCAAATACAATCTACTAAATAACTGTGACAATCTAATGATAGGATGTTAAGTTAATTAAGACATTTCCTCAATAAAATCCGATTCAAATTTAATAAGAAAATTTGCTGACGAATTCTTGTAATGAGCAGCAGTGTCACCATCAAAAGAAGTTGTATATTAACTTCGTAATAGGAGATAAATTCCTCTTAAATTCTAAGAGTGGAAACAAATGCTGAAAATCAGGTAGCAAAAATCAATTAAAAAGAAAAAAGCAACGACGTCAAAATAATTTGCGTAAGCGTGTCTTACAAAACGTAATTCGACAGGGATTACTTTTAGCAACTTGCGTAAGTAATGAAGTAACTTGTGACACGGGTCGGAGGCCGACGCTTGGATCGACATAATTAAATTAATGAGAAAACTTCACTTCAATTTAGGCTTCCTATCTCATTTCTAGCTTATTTGCCAGCGGTCAAATGGCTGAATACGACGCTCCTTGATTTAACCTTTGATTTTTGATTTTGTCAATTTTTTCTGTAGTTAAATTAAGTTGAAATAGGGAGAAATTAATGTCACACTGAACTCCATTTCCAATTATGGAAAGCTCGGTGTCATTGTCTAGTGTTAGTCAACAATCTTTCACTTACGTCAATATTACACTAAGCCGATGTTTTGGTCCTTTTTTATTGACAGTTTATTTGACAGGTGATGGTAAGTGACGATACAATCAAAGATGGAAGCGCGTTTGTCTGGTAAGAGGTGTTATAGCTCTTTTGGTTTTATACAGCATCGTACCGGAACACAAATGTGTTTATTTGGCGATACATTTTTGCTGGTAGTGGCATTACTAGCCACGGCCGTACCCTTCCTACCATTCTAGACTCAGACAAAATAGAAAATACAATTTTGTAAATTCATCTTACCGGGGATACAACCTGGGGCCTCTGCTAGCAAACCGAGTACTCGCACCACTGCGCCAGCGAAGTATCCTAAATAAAGGAAAGTATATTTTTTTAATATTACTTCATAAGTAAATTAGTTCTACAGAAAATTAGTTTCCGATTTAGTTAAACTAGGGCACTACCGAATTTTAAATTCTATGTAAATTTATAAAAAAGAAATAGGCCAATTCTTACTTAAAACTATCTATTTCACGTTTAAAAAATGTATTTGAACTTGAGGGGATATATATGTATGTATTGTATATATACGTATATACATATAAGTATATACGTAATAAATATTTATATACAAGAACCGCCAACGAGCAGGTAAGTTTTACAAGGAAAACTTAGTCGTTCCTTCCCAAGTTAACCCTTAACTTGACGGCTTGGTTGGGGCAGTGGTGCGAGTACTCGCTTTCCTAACATAGGTCCCGAGTCCGAGCCCTGGTAGGGCGAATGTAGAAAATAGCATTTTCTAATTTGTATGAGTCTGGTTTGGTGGAAGGCTTCGGCCGTGGCTAGTTGCCACCCTACCAGCAAAAGAGATTTGTGTTCCGGTACGATACTGTTTAGAAACCGTAAGGGGTATATCGCCTCTTACCAGATTAGCTTCCATCTTAGAATGTCTCATCACTTACCATTACATCAAAGTCAACTTAGTTGTGATGGTTAAAAGTGCGTGCGTACAAAGTGCACGTGTCAGAAGAGAAACTTCTTTGGCATACTAATTATTAAGTCTTCTTTATATTTATTTATACAAATGTAAAACTTCAGATTTCCGAGACTGAGAAGGAGGGAAAAAGAAAGATATCTTCGGAATTTAATTAATTTAACTGTCATTAAAATAAATGCAAATAATTTATTGAAATCTCAAATTACGAATAGTCTATAAAAATGCCACGTGTTTGTTTGTTAATATAAAGAGAATTTATGATATATGTTTATTTTATAATTTATAAAAAATAGTATATTAAATTATTAAATGACGAGTGGCAAATTAAAATACCACATGTTATTTGTTAATATAAAAATTACCTAAACTTCAAACGGATTAGCATATAAAACTCTGCAAATCTTCGTGACACTAATCACGCTGTTCATCCGTAAAAAAATTACCTTCATGCGCCTAAAGAAGTTTAACTTCAAAACGTTCCAACGTTGATGTATAGTTTTTTCCCCTATATTGATTTCAATGTACAAGTAATGATGAGAATAAAAAAACTAGTTAAAAGCTAAGGTTACGAGATTATAGATTTATAATTTCTTTTTAATACTTACACAGGGTAGTCGAATGCCTTTGTTCCAGTCGCTTGATCGCCTTGGGGAAATACAGTTTATAATGTAGTCACGCCAGCGGACGCTCCTCCGGCAATCTGTCGTTGTTTCAGAATGGAATAAATCTTTGTCCGTTTTAAGTCCGACAATAAAAAGACAATTACTTTAATATTAATATTAGAGCATGTGACAATATTGACATTTTTACAGTTAATGTTATGTTTTTTCGTTAAAAATGCCCTGCTTTGTACTTTCAAAACATTTATGACCGATTTCACTTACATTCTTAGCTATAGAAACAACCCTGTAACTGGCCCCTAAAGGTGCTTAAGTTGCACAAAGTTTAGGGGAGGTTGGTGAAATCAGGCATTATTGTGTCATTTAGAATACTGTAAGTTTCACTCAAATGAAATGTTGCTTGTTTTATCCTATTCCATATAACTTATTATATGGAATTGTAATGTAATATTACAATTCCATATAATAAGTTAAGATGTGGGTAGTATTATTTTAAGATTGCTATTCGATTATTATTATCTTAGACTACAAGCGACGAAAATGTTGTCAAAAACATCTATTACAATTTACTCGCGATCCATCCCACCCCTTTAGGAGTTGTAGAGCTAGTTATACATTAAAAAAAAAATATATTTTATTGTTGATGATTAGGATACCCGACTGAGTTTAATTCTAGTTGTGGATTCTTCTCAAAACAGAGAGGGCAATGGGGTCATCGACCTTACATTTTAAGTCGTTTTTAGATACCATTATCAGTTGTACAAGAAAATTGAGATTAGTATCTGGAGATACAAGTATTATTTAACGAAGTACTTTAAAATTCTATTTTAAAATTTTGATTTTATTCAAATTTTTAAGAATACAAGTTTTGTCTGTAGTAGGATTAGATTAGTTTGATATGTCGAATATGCAATTAAGATTTAATTGTAATATGCCAGAAATCAAATAATATTACTTATATATAACATTGATACCTTCTGACTATTTGAACGGGTACATATCACGATGGCGATTTTTAATTTTGCCGATATTTCGACCCAGTTGCATGGATCGTGGTCACGACGTTAAAAATCGCCATCGTGATATGTACCCTTTCAAATAGTCAATATGTTAATAAACCACGAAAATTTAAGTTAAAAACAATTGATACCTTCTGCCTGATTACTCTCGTGTTCACTGTTGTAAAAGATTTTAATAATGTGAATAAGGTAACCAACGTATTTAAGTCCATAAGGATAACATACTGTATCCATCTGAATAACTTATATATACAATTACTGTAATGTACTTGACCATACTTTTAGGAGATTATTTAGATATAGCTATTTGTCCTTAAAAGATATATATATGTCGGAGAATAGCAGAGAACCGAGAAGCATAAAGCACAGGGGCGTAGGGTTCTCCGCCGACATCGTTATTAATTGGATCCATTATTTAATTTCTTATTCTGTGGGCGTTCATGGGTATTGTTGGTGCAATCAAACACTTTATTAATTAACTCGGTTTATAATGTTCAATCACGTAATGTTCCCGATATCAATTTACACAAATTCATGAACACTAATAGCTTGGAACGCGACAGTTTCAACAGTTGATTGCTCCGGTCGAGCGCTACTCGACAACTGCCGAGTGACTCCCGCCGGACTGCCACCATTGACTCTGTCCAGTTTGTTGCTGAGAGCTACCAGACGGGTGTGTCTTTTAGAAGAATTGTCGCTATATTTCAACCAATGTAACCACCAATGTAAATAAAAGCCGCAAAAAATCCGTTCAGTGGCTTTGTAGTTTATCGCGAACAGAAAGACACGGCAAAAGAATTTGTTTTATAATAATTGAGAAACATAGTTTATTTACTCTTCGAAACCTCCTATAAAAGATAAATTGATACGAAACGATTGCCATCTAATCTCCAAAACTAATTACGGGTAAACTAAATGGATGATTCAACTTTGTAGTTTGAAGATTATTATCTAATATTAGTTAATATGCCGGGTCCTTAATTAACGAGGGCTTAAATAACTCTCAAAAACACGGAGAGTAGGTTATTATGGTCATTTAATTAAAAGTTGCTTTATTAGAAAAAATATCTCATACACTGTTGCTTACACAACATATGATATATTGTACCTATTTTTATTTGCCTTGCTATCTCGGCTTTGCTTTATGAATATAGGGAAACAGTTTAAATTTCATTTTCAAATTCACAAATTCGTTTCTCATGCTCTCCAGTGATGTTGGGTGGAGGACGGTTGCCTTCTTTTGCGAGACCGTTATCTCCCTGAAGGAGGCAAATGGGAGACAAAGGGAGCCAGAGGCTGAAGCTCTACCTAGCCGTCGGAGAAGACTTGGTGGCAGAAGTCGCACTTATGCGCTTCATGTTTCTCCCTATTGAGTGATAGGTACTCGTGGTCGGTGTCATCCGGGTCACTAGAGTAGAATGCAGCTAGGGAACCTCTAGTGATCTCACTCATGGATGAGGAGGGATCCGCTGGGTTTTAGTGGATATTCTGTAATTAGTGAGTCCCACACTCCCGATTAGAAAATCTTTCATTGGGGTGCGTAAAGGCATTTCCCAGCGCAAAAAAAAGGACTTTTGCAGCAATTGTAAATTGCCAAACATGTTATTTTTTCACATATTATATTCTATGTACGACTGATGACAATATAAAAGAACGACTTAAAATCTAAAGTAACAAGCGTTCTTTCGCGTCGTATTGTGAGAAGAACCCATAACAAACTCAAAATTCAGTAGGATGTCCTTTTTTATAATCGTCATTAAGGTCACACTATTGGGCACAGGCCTCCTCACCCATAGGAGAGAAGGTTATTAGTGCATAGAATCACCATGCTGCTTCACTGTGGGTCGGCAGGCAGGTCAGGCAGCTAATGAGGAGGAGGACTCTCGCCGAGAGCGCACTGATGGAAAAGTGGCGCCAAGTCCTTGGGACACCAACTGCAGCGATCGGTCCTCACCTGGAGGATTGGTTCATTAGGTGGCATGGGTCCTACCGTCTGGTGCAGGTGCTGACCCGGCATGGTTGCTTCGGCAAGTATCTGCACCAGATAGGTCGTGAGGAAACGCCCATCTGTTATGAGTGTGGTGCAAATGTATAGGAGAGCATAATCGATGTAATGCTCACTAGTGAGTTTGGACGGAGGGCGGTTGCCTTCTTTTGAGAGACCAACTCGCTAAATGGGGCAAATGAGAGGCAAATCGGAGATAGGGCTGATGCCCCCCTCTTCGTCGAAGCAGGCTCGGTGGCAATAGGCGCAGGTATGCGCTCTCTTATTCCCCTCAGTGAACTGTGGACTGTTATAGACGGCATCAACCAGGTCACTAGAGTGGAATGTGAAATGGGACCCACTAGTGATCTCATCCAAGGATGACGAGGGATGCGCTGGGTTCTAGTGGGTATACTGGTTTCTCAGCGACTCCCACACTCCAGATTGGGAGAATTCCATCTTTTTAGGGGTGCGTAAAAGCATTTCCAAGCGACAAGCCGTCTGTAGCCGAACATGCTACCACTACACCAAAGAGGCATCGGGCACTATCACCATTGCAATGAAATTAAATTTATTCTATTTAGATAAGAGCAATTCACTTCCAAGTTTTGTATACTCTAAGAAACCTTACAAATTGCAATACGTTTTTTCAATTACCATTTTTATTAAAGAATTTAACTATATAGCACTCAATATAGTTAAAGATGTCACTCATGTCACTCAATATAGATGTCACTCATCTCTACAACATATTTCGTATATGTTGAAGGTTGTTGTCTGTACACGATGAGTTTTTTATCTCGTAACCGCCCTAGTAACCTAAAGTATTATCATACAAGTGGTATTGACATGATGTTTACACGATAATACAATTGAGCAGAGTAATTCCGTCTTTGTTCGAGGAGGCATCGAAGTGGATAATTCGAAAATCAAGTAACATTTTCCAGCTCACTGAGTTATTTTCCCTGCTATTATAGCCTTTGGTTCGAGGGTTACATATTTGCTTTACATTGTAAAGATCTCTATTTAGATAAATTCCTTATGTTCGACGTAATATTATTAGAACTGTATATAATAAGTGCATTCGATAATGTATAACTCCACTTCAAATGGTAAAATTTATGTTATTCAAATTCAAAGAGGTTTTTACACCAATATCGAGTGGTAGTTTTTTGTTCATGTACGAGTAAGTGATGATATTAGAGAACGATCAAAAATCTAAAGTTACGCAAGTTCCTTTGCACTCCGTTCTAAGAAGAACCCGCAGCAAACTCGGTCGAGTGTCACTTTTTTATCATCAATGTGTTTTTAATTTATTCGTTTAAGATTAGAGCAACCATTCACTCCCACGATTTTTTATAATTGAAGCTATAGTATGATTTTTCAAATAGCTTTTCTTTGAAAAGTTTTTAAATTTATTAAGTCTCTAGAAAATTTAGAATAATAAATACCCAGTGTTATAGGAGCGTATACAGTTATCCTTAAGTGAATTGTTAATTCCATGTAGCCTACTAGAATTAATTGTGTTTGATATTACTCGGGAGAATCAGAATGTAGATGTATAAGTGTATGTACAGAGCTTTAACCTGTTAAACAAACGTCACGTGTAAATAAGTTAAACGAAAGTAACATCAAGAACGTATAAAATCGTCGGGCGTGTGAAAACGTCCTTAAAAGACGTTCAATTAAGATAAATAAAGTCAAAATATGTCGGGTTCGTTACTGAAAAATTGGATAATAATAAATTAGGTTATCAAAGTTAAGTCTTTACGCCTTGTATGTCGCGAAATGGATATGGGACGCCCCCGATTAACAGGTTAAGCTCTTTCTATTTCACCATTTTCATACCTCAAAGAGCAGAAAGATCATTGGAGGAATCCAAGTTCAGTATTGACTGCCAACCAAGAGACCATAATTCTAATAAGCGTAGCATGTAACACTCTTAAGTTTTAACTTCAGGTTTCTAGGGGATATAATTATTTAAGTTCACAAGCCCAGTCTTTTGCCTGATCCGAGATCAACCCATATTGACGAATATATATATCTTTTTATATATAACGGAGGATACATAAAGATAAAGATGACATTCTGACTGAATTCTTTCTAAATAACTGGGCTGATTTTTATGTGTTCGGATGTATTAAGGATAATTTCGATTGGTTACTGTCAAATAAGGGATTTTCCCATGCTTCTACTTGATCAGGAACTACGATGGTAGCACCACCGAGAACTGCTAGTACATCCTTATTGATAAAACTTTATAAATGCTATGATGACCTTTGGCGTGTCTTAAAAGTAATAAAGTTAAAAGTGCGTACAAAGTACAGAAATGAAACTTCTTTGACAAACAAATTTGTTAAGTCTTGTTTATATTTATTCAAATCTAAAACATTAGATTTCCAAGACTTAGGAAAAAGAAGATATGTTAGGAATTGAATTGTCATTAAAATACAAAGTGTCGAAATTTAATACAAATAATTTATTGAAATCTTAAATGAGAAATTTTAAATAAAAATGCCACGTGTTTTTTTGTCAATATTAAAATTATTAATTAAATTTTGTTTTTGAATTTCAAATTTAGAAAAGAGAATTTTATGAAAAATAGTATATTAAATTATTAAATGACGAGTCGTCGTCGTCGCTTCAAACGATGGACGTCCACTTGTGGACATAGGTCTCACGTAATGACCTCGACAAGGCCCGATCTTGCGCGGCGGCTACCGGCGACCCTCTTTACACCATCGGTCCACCTTGTGGGGGGTCTGCCTACACTGCGCTATCCGGTGCGGGGTCGCCACTCTAGCACCTTCGGCCCCCAACGTCCATCGGTCCTTCGGACTATGTGCCCCGCCCATTGCCATTTCAGGTTCACGATTCGTAGAACTATGTCGGTGACTTTGGTTCTACTACGGATCTCTTCATTTCTATTCGATTAGAGAAACTCCGAGCATAGCCCTTTCCATCGCACGCTGAGTAACTCTGAGCTTCCGTATGAGGCCCATAGTCAGCGACCACGTCTCAGAACTGTGGGTCATCACTGGCAACACGCACTGTTTGAAGACTTTGGTTTTGTCTTGAAATGAGGAGTGGCAAATTAAAATGCCACATGTTATTTGTAAATTTTAAAACTACCTTCAAACGAATTAATATAAAAACGCTGTAGATCTCCGTAAAAAGTTTACCCTCATGCGCCTAAAGAAGTTTCACTTCATTAAATCAGTTCATGGTTAACAGTATAGACTTTATTAATATTGGATATGTTTTCAATGACATAAATTGCAATTTAATTATAAATGGAAGTTAGGAATAGGTCAATTAGCATAGTATAAAAGTAAAGTTGTATAGTACATATAAGGTTGAAACAATTGAGCAAAGCAATTCGTCTGTCTATTCAAGTAGGCAGTGATGTGTAAAATACAAAAATCAAGTGACATTTTCTAACTCAGTGAATCATTCTTCCCGCTATAGTCTTTCGCTCGAGGGTCGAAATGTTTGCAGTACACCGTAAAGATTTCTTTTTAGATAAATTCTTCGCGTTGATTCGACACTATTTACATTGGAATCCTTTTAGGTGCCTTTGAAGTCCTGTTTATGTTTTTCCTTTAGCAGCGCGACATTTTTCTGACAACTCACCCACGCTTTTCCTTATTTAATCTGAATGCTGTATTAAGCCTTAAGTACGTGCTGTGGACTTGTTATACGGGAGGAAGTCGAATATTTATTATCTCGTAAATCTTTTCAGATAGATCATAATTCATTTACCGGTAAATAAATATATAATACAACTTTAAGTCGTTCTCCCAGATTAGGTATGAATGGACTTAGCGTATGTAATTCATTTGAAAATCCCTTTATAATTATTTACTTGAGTAACCAGAACACGATGTAATAAAAAAAACTGTTATAATAATATAAAAATGATGTACTTTTTTGATTTCTTACTGCTAATTTCTAGAGAAAAACAAGCTCCATTTTTTTACCATAAACTATTACAAAAGGTCATCTGTTTATTATTTACATAGTAGTAATATAAATTACCACTCTTTATATCATTACTATTAGAAATTGTTGTAGGATAACTTTAGATTGTAACTCGATCTTTAATGATATCATCAGTCATACATTTCAATAATATAAGAGAAAAAACGATATTTGACGATTCAAAATTGTTGTAATAAGCCTACTTGAATAAAGATATTTTGACTTTGACTTTGATAAATAACTTGAAATAATTGGTATTTTCAGTTTATCAAGAACAAAATAAAAGTGATTTCTTATTTATTTATTTCGTTTCTCTCAATTAACACGTAGCTTATAAATTTGGTTTATATGTTGTATATAGCAGCCCTTAGCAGATTTGACTTCAAAAATAGTTTATTTAAGTGTTATTAAAGATTGCACCAAAGGAAATATAGTAAATAAAGTAATAACGATAATATTAAACTTTTCACGTTCGCATTAAAAACAACACAACGACCATAAAGTATATTTCACGATACAAAGCGCTTATATTTATGCAGAAACATTTTCGTAGTATTATGGCTCTGGAATAGTTCGCATATGACCATAATGTTTCCCATCGAGTTCTTATTACCATTAAAACGCTTATCTTCAAGATTCATGGCAGACCCGGCAAAAATGAAGATCGTTAAAGAAATTGAATACCCTATACATGTTCTATATTTTCACGCCAGTTTTATACGCCACTATGTATTTGAATATTGCTGACGTAATGATGGCGCTTTGCTTGTCCTGGATTTGATTTCCAGCAGGGCAGATTTAAGAAACAGTGTTTTCTAATATGACTAGATCCAGACTGGTGGTAAAAAGTACATGTGAATATTATGTAGCTTGGAGAGAAGTAGTAGGCTAGCATGTTCGACAGCAGACATCAGATCCTGGATTCAAGCCCCGGCTCGGGCCAATTCAAAAATCGTTATTAAGTTTTCTATTGAGATTTTCTCAATATTTGCCCGAAGTTGGGAAGTTGGCGTTGTAACCCACCTCCGTGCTTCGGAGAGCACATAAAGCCATCGGTCCTGCGCCTGATCTCTTGCTGGCCGTGTCAGTTTCCCGTCACATCAGATATGAAAGTGAAGGAACAGAGAGTGCACTTGTGTACTATGCCCACCAACCCACAGTGGTGGTGAGTCTATGCTCTAATAACCCTCTCTCGTTTGAGTGAGGAGGTCTGTGCTCTGCAGTGGGACGCTAATGGGCTTCTGCTTACTTTGGTTCGATGGCCAGCATATTTGGTCGCAGATAATATGGTTCTGGATTTCGGTCATAATTTATAACCTGCTTTTTTTATTGCTGACAGATTATTGCTGGACTGTAAACTCACCTGTTGGTAACTGATATTATAGTCTAAGATGGAGGCGCATAAGTTCTTGGGCTTCCATCGTACAAGAGGAAGAGTAAGAGGTATTTTACCCCTTATGGCTTCTATACATCATCATACCTACGCTGAATTTGCCTTGAGATGTGACGTGCTTGCTGGTGAAAAGTGATCATAGTCAATATCTCCCATCAATCCATTCTCTGATAAATTAAAAATTGCAAATTATTATATTAGGCCTAGCGGGAGTCAAATCCAGGACCTCTGCTAGCGTAGTAAGAACGTAGTGTCGTATTTCAGTTTCTCTATTACAAGTATTCTAATTATTTTAACTTGTTTTTTCCTTTATTTGTGTTCATTTTCTTTTATAGCATCATAATATTGTAAATTCCTTTTAAAATTTCCTCGTATTAATGAATATTATAATTTATATCTATGTACCTAGTATTAAATTTTGTTGTAAACCTAATAAATGCAGATATANATAAATAATGCAGATATAATAAAATAAAAATCTACCGTATTTGGAAATTTATATTCAAAAAGAAAAAATACAGTAGCTTCCCTTCCCTTCCTTCCACCACTTCAAATATCATTACAATACGTGAAGATAATTTACGCTATATTGTAAGTGATTTATTTATCAGGGTTATATTGAATAAACTGCCACATATGTAATGTAACGAAGCGGGTAATTCGTTTATTTTAAAATTGAAATTTTTCAGTTGTTTGTTAAAATTGAGTTGTTTCTTTTTATGACATTAAAAGTTGTTAAAATATATTTATCCTTGTAATGCAAATTCGTGGCATTCATTTAAACTTTGCGTTAAGAAAGAGAATTTCCCGAAGGAAATTATACCTGAGATAAAGTCGGTTTTAGTTTTTGTTAAGTTCAAATCTGTTAGAAACATTAGCGAAATTTAATTTAAGCTTTGTTTTTGGGCGATTTTTTACGGTTAGTAAAATTCATATAGTTTTTGTCAACCTAACTTTATCAAAAGGATAGAGCAGTCTAAACTCAAGAAAAATTAGAAAATACTATTTTATCAAATAATCTTGTTGGGAATTGTACTTCAAACTACATATCGTTAATGAATGCTTGAATATACATATCACTGATTCTCGAATCGTTTACATCAGGGGTTAGCAAACAACGCTTCGACAACCGCATGCGGCTCGTAAGCAATTATGGTGCCGCAAACATTCAAATATAAGTAACGATGAATATGGTTAAAAACAAAAAAATATATCAAAAAATTGTGAATAACAAGGTGTGCAGCGAGCTAGCAACAAACATCTAGTAACATCTAGCATCTAATATTCGAACCACCCCCACTCTCAGAAACTAGTATAAAAGGGATTAGATTGGCGGGCATTCTTACTCGAAATTATTGGTTATTGTCATTTAATTTAAAATAAAAAAAAATTTAGTTCAAAATAATAAAAAATCTCTGTGAAACTTGATTGTGGTTGTCTTTATTTACACGGTGGAAGACCACCATCCCATATATTTATTAGACGAAGTGTGGCTTGTACCAATATCCTCATAGCATATGTGGCCAGCATCAATATCCTCAGAACTTTTGCGGCCTGCGTTAACATCTTCATAGCGTTTGTGGCCCTCACCAATATCTTCATAGCATCTGTTTCCCGCACCAATATCTTCTTAACATTTATTTGCCGCACCAATATCCTCACAACATTTATTGCCCCCACCAAAATCCCCATAGAATATGTGCCCAGCATCAATATCCTCATAATGTTTGTGGTCTGCGCCAATATCCTCATAGCGTTTATGGCCCACGCCAATATCTTCATAACATTTGCTGCCCGCACCAATATTCTCATTACATTTGTGGCCCGCACCAATATCCTCCTAAAAGTTGTGGCCTGCGCCAATATCCTCATAAAGTTTTTGGCCCGCACCAATATCTTCATAACATTTATTGCTCGCACCAATATTCTCATAACATTTGTTGCCTGCACCAATATCAACGTAACATTTGTTGCCTGGACCAATATCAAAGTAACATTTGTGGCCCGCACAAATATCTTCGTAATATTTGTGGTCCTTTTATAAGAAAAGGTTGCCGATCCATGGTTATACATCATTGAATAAAAATGATAAAAAAGTTACGGTAACATATTAACATTCACGCGATGATTATTTAAAATTTACTCGTTTATTTGGAAAACTAATATATTACTCAGTTTAACGATTGTGTAAACAAAATATTATACAACGATAGCCGAAATGAGCTCGTGTATTCCAGTTGCAAGAGTAATTTATTGCCAAAGAGATATCAATCGTGATTCGTGCGGAAATATTCATAAATATACTTCAAATAATAATGCTTTTGATGAATACCAAACTGTTTGTAAAGGATATGTATGATGTTATACTGAATATCGATTGAGTTGTTCGTAGCAGTTAATCTATTCTACGATCTCAATAAAATGTTATGACTTTACCCATATTTTTGTGGTATTTATTTATTATTGTATGTAAAAAATTGACAACACAGCAAAATTGTATTGAATGTGCTATCTTTTATCATCATAATCTCTTTATATATTTATTCTATATGGGTGTCGCTGAACTCCAAAACGTCTAGACTGTTTTTGATTTATCAATCCAGATATCTTCAATTTTTCATGTGATCAGAAACTACGCGCATGACGCCACCTATAATGGATATATATATATTTCTGTATAATAGATATGCGACAGATATCCTCCTAAATTGCTAGACCGATTTTGATTAAACTGACTGAGTATACAAATTTATTCAAGAATGATTTAGATTGAAAATATAATCTGATAAATTAAGGACTTCCCCATATTTTTTCGGGTTTGGTAACTACGTGGGTGACATCACCTAGTAAAAATTACAAATTTTTATTACGGCTAATTTCTATAATAAAAAATAAAAATATATTGTAATTCATCATAGCATTGCTTTTTCTTATTAAGTAAACAATAGAAAAAGACTTTAAAGTAAAACTTTATCATGTAAGTAATAAATTTAAAAATTAGAGATTTAAGAAACTTTTTAAAATAGGAAAGATAATCCATTTTAATTACGTGAATACCACTGTGAGCCGAGTAATTTAAATTATAACTTTTTCACTGAAAACTTCATTCTCAAAACGGCTTTGGAATTATATAAGAGCGCGAGTAATTGCTACTGTAGTTCTTAAAAGCTCTACTTTTCAATTTATTTTTAAACTTTCAGCATTGGATGCACAATACGATCTACCTTACCGTGTTTTTATGTTTTAATTAATAATATATATATATTTTTTTCTCTACAATTATCATAATTAACACCATCTTTTTATAATTCTTTAAGAAGAGATTGCTTATAGCAATAAGAACGCCTTTTCACAATTTCGCTTAGTTTTAATTTATGTAAATTTGTTTTGTTGTGTAAGTATGTATGAAGTAAAGTTAAATAAATGACAAAATATATGTGACAAGATTTAGATATAGTATTAATTTACAAAGAGGAAAGGTTATTGAGAGAAGCTCTGGTTAAAAGCACCTTAGCTAAAGACTGATACTTAAAACATTCCGCTTAACATTATAAATATGTAGAGATATTATAATTAGTGCCATTACTATGTTTGAAACTAAATATCAGACGTGTGATAAAGAAATTAAACAAGCCTATGTAATTGCTTCTCAAGGAGGCGTAACGTTAGTTCGCACAGCTCCCCTAGGAGGTATACCGTACCTCGAACACCTATAACATTTTACGAGCTCGTCGTACAAGTATTATAGTTCTTGTTAGCTACACTTACTGTCTTATATAGTTTGCAACCTGATTAAAGTTATAGGCTTTTACAATTAAATTACAATAAACACTTACATAGTTTGTAACATAGTTAAATAAAGATGTTATATCATTGTTTGAAATGTCTCGTATTTTTGTTAATTTAATGTTTTACTTCATTATTTTATATTCCATATATCTTCCTCCTTGTGTAGTCAGCTTTGTGTATTCTTCGCTATCTTTCGCAGGTGGAAAAGTTCAGCGGTGTTCTTTATGCCTGTCCACTCGCGGATGTTTCTGACCCAGGATTTCTTTCTGCGATCAACACTTCTTTTCCCAGCAACTTTTCCCATCAAGATGAGTTGTAGGAGCTCGTGATCTTTCGTGCCTGGAGCACATGCCCCAAATATGCGAATTTTTTCATCTTGACGATTTGCAGTTTCGGTTTCGGTTTTTGTTACATTCGCCGCAGAACTTCCATATTTGACCCCTTGTCCATCCAGCAGCATCAATCCGTTTCCTAAAGTCTTCTTTAATCGACCACGCTTCGTATCCGCATAAAAGAATCGGCCAGGCGTAGCATTTGAGTACTCGAGTACGCAAATATAGTTTAATTCGACGATTGCAGAGTACCTCCTTCATTATTACAATGGTAATTCATGCAATCTCAATAAATGTCTTAACTTCCTGGTCACTAGTCCAAAATTCATTAAGCCACGTACCTAGATATTTATATTTACGTATTCTCTCCAGCTTTTGGCCGTCGACTATGATGTCACTGTATGGAATCAATTTTTGTTCTACTCTATAGAGTATATTGGAATAAACATATTATTGGAATAAATATTGAGTGATATATATATCACTCAATATTTATTCCAATAATATATATTTGCTGAACTAGTGAATGAGTGTCACATTAATAGGGCTTTCGCGAGTATAGGAAATGAGCATTTTAAGAAAGTTTTAAATGTTAATCCTGTTATATTGTAACTGTTTGTTTGCGTGCTTTACGTTAGTAAAATTTTAACAAGGAGTAAGTCTGAATTATATTTTGAAATATGAAATATTTAAATCAATATTTTTGACGACTTAAAATACGCATTGACATCAGTATAAAAATGTACAAAAAAATTTAAAAATAAAGTGCACTCAAAATTGCAGTTACAAATATATCTACAAATCATCCTAAATCACCATAAAGTCAAGTCCTTTCTGGACTTGCTTTTATAAGAAAAATGTAACAAATAGATGTTATTTCTTGAGTATACTCGAACGAACATTTCCAATAATGGAAATTAACATTTTGACGAGTGGGCAAATTCAACAAATCATCTATTATTACGTACAAACCGAGGGGCAGATAAAAGGAGCTGTATTATATTTTTTCGGAGAGAAATAGGTAGACCTAAATTATAAATAGGGTACAACTTAACTTTTTCTTGCAATATGTCGGATACAAGAAACATAAAAATAGACAAGATTGCAACATATATAATATAACAGATACCTGTTGGATTAGATTACAATGTTACAGCGGTGTTTAGTTTTCCCAATCAGGATTAAAATATTATATTTTTGTTAAATTTCTTTATTGCAGTAGACCTTATAATTTATTTTGAAGAAGTAAATAATTATTAAATTGATCATGTACAGTCCAGATACAGCATTAGAATTTCGATATATTTAAATGAAATATTTAAATAAATATAATTTACCTAAGTTATTTTGATAATATATTCTTGAAATAACTGGACAGTTCATCATATGGTACATATACTATATTATACTTGAATGGCATTACCGTTGAATTATTTGTTGCAGTGTATAGGAATTATTTACTAAGCAAGGAGTAAAATTAATAAGAGTAAAATTACAAAATTGGAATTAATTTACCGCTGAATAAACTTGAGAACGCTACTTGAATGTTATTAAAAAAAAGTTTGTACGTACAAAGTACACTTGTCAGAAGTGAAACTTCTTTGGCAAGCTAATTTTTATGTCTTGTTACAAAGGTAAAACTTTAAATTTCCAAGACTTCGACGGAAGGAAAAAGGAAGATATGTTAGGAATTTAATTGTCATTAAAATATTTAGTGTTGAAAATTAATAGAAATAATTTAATGAAATGTCAAATGACGAATTGTAAATAAAAATGGCACGTATTTTTTTGTCAATATTAGAAATTATCAATTAAATTAAAAATTTAGAAAACAGGTTTTATGGAATATTAATATTTTATGAAAAATAGTTTATTAAATTAATTAAATGACAAATGGCAAGTTAAAACGCTATATTTATTTGTAAATATTAAAACTAGCTAATCTTTGAACGATCCATAAAAATTTTACCCTCAAGAGCCTAAAGAAGTTTCACTTCTATTAGCCTCAAGTTCACCCGCAAAAAAGCAACTAATATAAAATATTCTGTGACTATAAAACATAATAATTCGTACACCGACCGCTTTTTAAATGGGGTGTAATCAAAGCGAGGATATTTTAGGAGCTTGTAAAAAAACTCGGACAACATTTATGAAGATAGTGTAATAAAAATTGGCGTAAAACTCGGCGCCGAAATTTTTTATGACGTTGCTACACGAGAAAAAGCGACAGTTGCGAAGATACCTAGTCATCCTCTTTTTAAAAAATACATGTATACATTATATTTATCATAATATTTTATCACTGAATGGTTAGTGTTTGACTGTGATCTCGCTTGATGGAAAATGATTATACAGTCTAGGATGCAAAGGTAGCACGCTTACATAATATATAGTATATGTATCATAACTGCCTCATTGGTCTAATGGTAAGCATGTTCGACTACAGACAAGAGGTCCTGGGTTCGAGTCCGAGGTTGGACCAATTCAAAAACCAANGGGTTCGAGTCCGAGGTTGGGCCAATTCAAAAACCAATATTGAGTTTTCTATTAAGATTTTCTCAATATTTGCCCGAAGTTGGGAAGTTGGCGGTGTGATCCACCCCCGTGCCTCGGAGAGCACGTTAAGCTATCGGGCCTGCGCCTGATCTCTCTCCGATTATGTCGGATTCCCGTCACATGGGACTATGAGAGTGAAGGAATAGAAAGTGCAATTGTGTACTATGCCTGCCAATCCGCAGTGGAGCAGCGTGGTGGGTCTATGCTGTAAAAACCCCCGCTCCTCGGAGTGAGGAGACCTGTGCCCAGCAGTGGGACGGATTCACGGTCACGCGTTTACGTTAATCGGGTTAAAAAGCTTTTATACTAAATAGTAATTAGGTATAAATGTAAGTTATGATTAATTTATATTAGTTTCTTTGGCATTGTATGTGTATATATAATTTTAATTTTGTTATTTTGTTTTTTTTTTCTCATTTTGAAAATTTAAAGCAACTTTGTTTATGTGTGTGAATGTAGTAGTGAATGTATGTATATACTATTTCATGATGTGCTTACACGCTTAGGGTTTTTTTTTGACGCTGGGAAATGTATTTACGCACCCTGGGTAGGGAGTGTGGGATTCACTAAAAGATCAAAATACCCTCTAAAATCAAGCGGAACCCTCGACATCCATGAGTGGAGAACCAGAGATACGAGTACACAATCCACTCTGGTACCCCGGACGTAGCCGCCTCATCTCAATCGTTTATGGAGGGGGAAGACTATGCGCAAATCTACGCATCCTACTTCTCCGCCTCCTGCGTCGGATAGGTGGAGCGCCGATGACATTCTATCTCACCCTCTCCGGTGCTTCTTTCAGCGATTGCGCCAACTATGCTCTCCAACGAGAGATTCCTTCCAATCAGCGACACCAAGACATGTCGCTGAGGTGTGATGCGCCGAATCTGTGGAAGCACTCGTGGCAGGCGGCCGATTCCTCACAGCCGACAATCTGATGCAAGTATTTACCAAAACAACCGTGTTCGGTTTACACCTGCACCAGTCTGTTAGAGAGCGATTCGTGCCCTCTGGCTAACCATTTCTCAATGAAGGGACGGATGGCCTCCACAATGGTTACATCCGCATTTGGGGTTCCGAGATCTTCCTTTCACCGTTCGATTAAGGCGTTCTCCGAGTGGGCCCATGACTGAGCCTCGCCACTATCAGGTACCGGACCCCGAGTTCTTCCAGCCGCCCTGCACTGATAGCCGGCTGCAAGAACTTCCGCCCGTTGCTCCCATGGAGGATCGCCTGCCAGGAGTGTTGCCGCTGTCCACGCTTAGGGTTAGGATTAAGTCGAGAACATTATTATTGTGTTTAACATATAAGAAGTTAATTGTAACCTGTTGTGTTTGCCTAATAAATAAATAATTTTATTACTAGACATTAGTAGCTCTTTCGAACCGATTAGTGTCTATGTACAAACCATAAAAGGTAAACTACCTCTTACTATAGCTGCACGCATATTGAGAAGATATTTAGTATAGTTGTTACATAAAATAACAGGAGAATTTTTTAAACAACAAATTATAACATAGATAAAGAATATATATGTACATTCTTATCTTTATTAGGCAAAAAATATGATCTCACTTAAAATTTGTTGTTAGACCTAACAATGTGCCGACGGGCAATACATTTATCTTACTCCTTAAATCTGACATGGATAAGTGTAGGCGTCTAATTTGAAAGAAAAAGTTTTCGTTTACAAGCCTTATATATTTTACATAAAAAACTCGATTACAATTTTGCCTTATTCTTTCCGAAGTATGTAATTTTATCTATATTTTTTGTACCGCCTTGAAGAAAATTTCAAACTAGAATGATATGCATAGAAGTTCGTCATAAGTTCTAACTGAATATTTGTTTAATCATCGCGTTTTTTAGTAAAGGAAAATATCGGGAGAACACCTGTATATCTCCCAAGATGTTTTAAAATATATCTAGCTTGGAAAAGCGTGGCGGTACTTTTATTGCTACTTGTATATTGTGGCTTGTTATAGTTATATCAGGGTACAATACAGTGGTGGAAAAAAGTTCGATTCCCTGAAGCGTAATTTAGTAAATTTTATTTTCTATTTTGTGCAGCTATGGATTTCGGTCGTGGCTAGTGACAACCCAACCAGTGAAGACTTACTACTAAGTAAATCAAGTTGCGTTCCTATTCAACGCTGAGTACACTCTACTAATAATTAAGAATCTAACGAAGTTTGATATCTAATTATACGAGTGTCTTGACGAAGATGATTAAAATTTACGAGCAGCAGCACGTGAGATGGTTCTGTCCTCATCACACATTTAGAGCATTTTTTAATAGAGAATAGTTGATTTTTCCTTCGATGCCCATTACGTCATTATGTGTTGTCTGAGTCACACAATTTAAAAAAAAAGCGAAAAGAAATAATAATAAAGACTTACCACTAAATAAATCAAGTTGCGTTCCTGTTGATGCTGATAATTTATAGATATAGAGATAATTGATTTCTTACTAGGTTAGTGCACTTCTATCTTATAATGTACCATTTACCTTCAGCAGAGATTACAGATAAGAACTAACCGGTCAACAATAGAGACTTAATGCAAACTTACTAAATCTAGAAATTTATGTTTATGTTTACGTTGTCATGGTCCGTAGTGTTTGTGTTTTTTCTTCTATTTTATTATACTCAACTGACTGAAGCTCATTGAGTGTATGACATATGTTAATTTGTAGATTTAGTGTATTTAATTTTTAATGTGTGGATCAAAATTCAGTTTTAATTAAATGTGTTTAAATATAATCTAGAATATACGTCTTGCAACTCTGTGTACATTGTAAACTTTTGATATATATAATCTGTAAGTTTTTACTCTGTGTGACACATTAGCGAGAACCATTTTTATAAAGAATTTGTCACAGTTATTTTGTTTAATTTATCAAAATGATGTGTAGACAAAATATATTAAGAATGTATCTGCAATTGCGTATAATTAGTACTCCATCTCACAACGAAAATGATTTCGGTTACCTACATAAATATGTAATATAATAAGGAAATGTTACAAAATGTTTATGTATTTACGCGCGTTCATGTGAACAATATTAGTACGGACTGATGTTCACGTAACCACATTCAATTAGGATAACGCCTTAGGCATTTTCCATAATATTGTCACCACAATTTGGTTGTTATTATTCATATTATCGTTTTATATACATATATTTTATCACGTATTATTAGGTTATGGTAAAGTAATATATAAAATATAAAAAATACTTTTACTTACATCCATCTATGACGGGCTCCCTAACGCCTTACTAACCTGCACATCAGCAATTGTACATCTATTTTTAGCGTCTATCGATCCATCATAGATTTTTATTATAAAAACACCTACTTATATTAAATAACAATGTTTATTCTCATCACTATTTAAATAAACACAACTTGCTCTATACTAATAATTACTTGACTATTTGAATTTATACAGTAAAAAGCATTATTTCTCCTGAGACAACCGCACCATAAGGCAGCACGAAACACTTTATTCACAGAATTATTCTGCTCGTTAAAGTTACCCATTATTGCATAACATTTTAGAATACTGCAAAATGTTTCTAGCATTTTAAGGGTTGCCAATGTGTTGCCCAATAATTCACAATTTTGTGAGTTATCAGTGTTGCCAACTAATTCTTCCTAGTATACCACTCAAACGATCCCCAACCCGTTTGATTAGAACCGTAACAATGTGAATATGGTTTTAGACCACTATACTTAGACACCCACTTATTCTCTTACTCACTTACTCACTTATTTACTCATCACGAAATCTTTAAACCATTCGCAATTGACTTAAAATGTAGCATAGCTACTTCTTTCCCAATGTACTTGGACAGTAAATGTGGACTTTCCCATATTCCCACGGGATTGGGAAATTACACCGTATTAAAGGCCAATAATATTGATTCTTCTCTTGAAATTATGATTGTGTGAATAATTAAAAAAGAGAACTTGTATCTTCAGACAAATATACGCTTCAAATTACAACATTACTCGAATAAAAATTGAAAAAAAAAGAAATACTCGTACTCGTATTAACATTTCATTGCTTTTATTAAAAGAATAAGTAATTATTCTTGAAGAGCAGCTTGAAATTAAATCAAAACTGTTTGTGGTTCCACAGCGCTTTTTTGAGCATGAGTTTATAACATAAGAAATAATAGACTACGCTGGATACTACTTCTTCAAAGCAGCAATCTGTTATAACACATTTTGTGTAGGTTTATCAAATCGCAAATACTGATTAAAATGGAAGGTTCCTACTGGAATTTGTATAATATGATCAATTTACCTTGTGTAGGTTGATCCCGTGAGATTGACGTATGAAATTAATCAAAGCTTTGTAATTGGGTCTCAAGGAGCATAATGTAAGACCGCTGTAGCATCCCTCAGGGATGTTGCCTGTGGTCCACGAGATATACGCGTACAACTAACATTTTTGGGTATAGCAAGATAACTTATGAACTTTATGGTGTCTTTCTGTAAACTGGTGTTAATCCCACATCAACACCAGTTAAGAGGAAGTTATAGTCACGCGGATTCTTCTTAAAGTCACGATTTTCAATCTCGGGTAACCATCATTAAGATATTTGTAACTAAACTAAAAAATTATACATTTAAGAGAAAAAAAATAACATAAACAAAGTCGTGGTCAATGTAAGTTTCAATACAATGTTTAGCATGCATAAACAATTATAACTCATGTCAATATTCAAAATTAATTATATAAACAATTGATAATATAAAATCATAACGATAATTTACGACAATGTCACTAAAAATGTTTAAAATTTTTAAATTTCATTCAAAATTATTTTATTAGATAACAAGTAGTGCCCCATGGTTTAACCCACGTAGAGACCGATCACATAAAGTCTTTTTTGTCTATATGTGTGTATGATTGTCATCATACACACAATATTCGACAATATATATTTACATTCAATATATATCCGTGATAATATTCATTTATACAGCAAAAGGAGCGAAACACACAATTTTAATACAAGAAATAAAAACAAACTTGTAATGCCCTATTTTACAGTGAAGAAGGTTCATAAATCATTTGTCGGGTTGAGCATACGCATTTTTAATGAGATACCCGAATCACTTCACATAGATTTAAGAAATATGTTAAAAACGTCCTATTACAAAAAGCATATTATAATATTGAAGACTATTTAAATGACAGAGATGTATGGATGTGTTTCCAGTTGTACTTGAAAGCTAAACACATTGTAACGTACAAAAACTATGTTTAAAGGAGTAACCGTTGAGCTTCTAGCCAGTTTCTTCTCAGCGGAATCAACTTTCCGAACCGGTAGATTTGTTACCAAAGCACAGGCTATTGACGATTCAAAAGCGTTTTTTGAGTCTACTAGAATATTTTGATTTTGTAAATAGAATGGTACACTGCAAACAAAATGAATATGGCCATCGCTATCCTACTACATTATATTATAACATTATTTGCTTTAAATCGTCATATTTTTATTCGTTATATCTTTTCAATGGTATGTCCGGAAAAGTATTTTACAGGTATTGAAACGGGTTTTAATAGGATAAGGTAGATAAAGATAAATACAGAGGTATGAATAATATCTTGTGATTATTGTCGGCACATTTATTACCTTTTAAAATGTAAAACTTAGTTATAGTGGCACTACTACAGCAGTTGGACATATGGAATCGTGGACTTTTTTATAAATATTAACGTCTTCTATAAAATAACATTTTTTTGTTCTATTATCCATAGTTTCCTCAGCGCACACGATGACAGATTTTTTATAATAAATTTTTTCACATCTTGGGTTACATTAATGAATTTTTATTAGGGATTCTTATTTTTTTGAGAAACTAATATAGCCTATGTTGCTCAGTAAAGTTGAAGCGTCATAATGATGAAAAAAATGTTAATATAGGCCCAGTAGTTTTTATGTGAAAACGTTAGAAACATACATACATACTTACAAACATACAAAAGTTTCTCTTTATAATATTAATTTAGATATGTTCGTTCGTAGACGACGAGGCTATTTTGGAATATGTCTAACTGTTTGTCTTCGAATGCGATAGAAAAACAAAGTTATATATTTACAATATGTATATAAACATATTTAATATCTTATAGTAGATGTCCACCAAGGTACAATAAATCGATTCTTTAGAATTACAATGACGTAACCGTAAATACTTTAAATCTCAATAAATGTGTTTGGAAGTTTTAAGTTCACTTTACGTCCTAACTTTTTTTAATATAATTGCCTATATTAGTAAATTATAAATACATTTTTAACTGTTACTAAAATTGGTCGGTTATATTTCTTTGTCTATGGAGCTTTTGAAATTTCAATTTCGATTAAAAATTGACTTTACACCTGACTAGCATTATTCTTTTTAACCAGATAAATGCAATATCGTTTATGATATTTTAGTCAATCTTCCCAATATTTTAAAATCACGTCATTGTCCTACTGAAGATGCGAAAAGTCCAACTTAATATATCAGCGGTATATACAATATCCCAGTTATTGTTCCGCTAGAACATCAACGTTATCTAAGCGATATTTTCAGAGGCGCATTTCTCAGCAGGATTTCTATAATACAGCGTCAGGAACGGAGTGGCAGGAGGAAATGGAGCATTTCATTTTAATTTTATACATGTCCTTGGATAAGTAGCGGGTATTTATTTTGTCAGTGTTGTAAGCTAGCGAGATATTGTATCATTCTTTTTATTGAGTAATGAAAAACATATCATTAGTATACATTATTTTTTGACTGCCTCACTGGGCTAGTGGGTAGCATGTTCGACTACAGACATGAGGTCCTGGGTTCGAGTCCCGAGTCGGGCCAATAAAAAAATCAATATTGAGTTTTATTAAGATTTTCTCAATATTTGCCCGAAGTCGGGAAGTTGGCGGTGTGATCCACCCCCATGCCTCGGAGAGCACGTTAAGCCGTCGGTCCTGCGCCTGACCTCTCTCCGGTCGTGTCGGATTCCCGTCGCATCGGACTATGAGAGTGAAGGAATAGAGAGTGCACTTGTGTAGTATGCCTGTCAATCCTTGTGGAACAGCGTGGTGGGTCTATGCTCTAAAAACCCTCGTTCCTCGGAGTGAAGAGGCATGTGCCCAGCAGTGGGACTTTAACTTACTTACTTTTACTTATACATTATAACATCAGGAAGAAAATATGAAAGCATTATGATGAGATATGAGGATTCTTGTACAGAGTGGTAATTATAGTGTAAAATGCAGTCTTGCTGGCGCATTAGTCAAGTAGGCTTCGCTTACAAGGAACAGAGTTCGATTCCTGGCAGGGAAGGTTTTGGAAATCATTTTTTCTAATTTAGCTGAGGCTGGGATCGTGGGAGGCTTCTGTTATGCCTAACTGCCACGTTAACAGCATAGCAATAATACAATACTTTTTATTTTATTACTTATACGGCGGTCTTATCGCTAAAATACCGATCTTTCCAGGCAACCAAATACTGCTTAAAAGGATATATGTGTAAGGAAGTCTATTGTATAAAAATATAGTAATGTCAACATAGAATATAAGAGGAATACTCTCCTCTAAGTCTAACCTCTTATCAGGTTAGCGAATTCCAATCTTGAAAAGTATCACCACTTACAATCATACGACATTAATATCAAGCCCTTATCTGTTAGCATCATTGGATACCTTGGCAGTGGAAAATATCAAGAGAAAACCTGCATATCCTGGGAGCATTTCTGGCGCTTGTGTAACCCGCCAACCCACAGTAGAGTAACGTAGATCTATTCTTTAAAACCCCCTCTCTTCTATGATTTAGGGAGTCTATATATTATTATAGGCTATGCTCCTACTTACACTTTTTGAAACATGGGAAACATTTTATATTATCTCTTATGATATTTTTACTTGTAAGTTCGGACGTTTACAATTTAATCGTTAAATAATTAAATTACTTTGTGATTTGTATTAATGACAGAGCCATTGAACGTGTTTTAGTTAATAAATATCTTAAAAAATATATATTTTGGAGCACATAAAAGAAAACCCCCCTTTTTATATAAAAAAAAAACCATCGACCACATATTATAGTCCCTTAGCGTAAATTTTTAGTATTTTCTTAGATCTATGTAACCTGATCTCTGATAGAGACAATAAATCAAAAATGGTTTCGCACAATAAAAAATGTCTTCTCACGTATTTTTACCTGACAGACATGCCTGTAAAAAAATCATAAAGCATTTTTTGGTACTAATAAAACTCCGGACGATATTGCAAAGACAATGCTATAAAGTTAGCATAAAATCACGGCGCCGAAAATTTTTACGATTCGGCCTTCATAAATATCGAAGAAAAAACGTGAAACGATTGGATATTATTTGAAATCGAAGCACAGTAATATTTGGAATTTATCTGGGATATAGTTAGTCATTTTATATTACAATTCATATCTCCTAAACTAAGCTAAACACAAACATATTTGTGTATGAAGCAATTGGAGCGTTAATCTAGCTTTATTTACCCTTCCAATAGTTTTTTTTACATTTAAAATATATTACATTTTATCTATGATATTTAAATAAAGTTATAATTGAAATATTACTTAAATTAAAATGTGTTTTCAAATTTTTTACTTTATATGTTTGTCATCTCTAAAACATCAGGACCGATTTAACGGTGTTTCCAGAAAATTTATGGATAATATAAAAAATCTACGAGAAAGAAGTCATGTTTGTTTATCTGTAATAAATAAAAAAATAATTTTCAATTTAATTATGAAGAGAGCTTCCCTTCATTATTAAATTGAATTTTTTTTTTATTTTATGTAAATATTGGATATGAACTTTATTTACTTATTGGATACATAAGTTGCTCTTAAATATTGCCAATATTTCCAACATAATCTACCATTAATAGCATGCAAATAATTTATGATTAAAATTAGTCATTATAGCGCACCATCATCACGTCATTTGATCAGAAACCAACGAAAAAATATTAAAATTCATACATAGTCCATACAATAAATATGAAATAAATTCGTGTAAAGACGTAAGAATGCAGACATTTTCACATTTATACGAATACTAACTGTTCCCCGTGATGTTACTCGCGTAGTTTATAATTCCGTTGCAAGAACGGGAAAACCGTTATGTTGCGAATCGAATATTTATGCCGAATGTCAAATCGAAGGGTTAATAGTAAAGGTAATCGCTCTTCTTGTTTCTAGTTCTTAGTAAGATACTACGTCGTTGAATTTCAAGTCAATCTAGTGAATATATATCGAGATCTCGCAGTAACTTGCTGTTTTTAAGTGAAGATATATACATACATATCGGTTCAGTAGTTTTGCTGCGACAGACGGACAGAGTTACTGTCGTATTTATAATATTTTTTATTTTTTTTTTATTTCAGGCATACCTGCCAATCTGCAGTGGAGCAGCGTGGTGGGCCTATGCTCTAAAAACTCTCGCTCCTCGGAGTGAGGAGGACGTTAATGGGCTGCTAATTACTTACCCATATTATTTGTAATTAACAATTTTTAGTTAACCTATGTTAGTACTTATGCCTATAATGTTAACCTAAAAACATAAATAATAAAAGAATTAAAACTAAAAATAAAAAAATAATTAGTTACTAAGGCCGCCTCCTCCTGCTGATGTGTAAACCATTCCAGCTGATCCAGAAGGGGCTATCCCACTTACCCGCCATTGTACTAAGGAGGGTGTTGGAACAGGCCATTAGCCTGCCCATCATTGATGCAGCCCGCTTGCGCATAATGGCGTAAAAGTCATCTAGATGAACATCCGCAAACATTGCTGACGCGCTGCACCAACGTGGTTTCCTCAACACTGCCCTCAGGACATTATTATATTTAACACGCAGGGCACTGTAGGTTCACTGCGTATAGTCCGTCCACAGATTGCCGGTGTAGAAAGCTTGGCAGTGGGCTAAACAAGGTTAACTTTACCTGCGTACTACAATGTGCAAATCTGCGAACCAACATGTTGCCACGTACCGACAGCGCCCTCGCGTTCCAGGTCACTGTCGTCATCCAGTCTGTCCGTCACTATATGCCCGAGGTACCAAAACTCAGTTACTTGTTTAATATTAAGCAAGGATTATTAGTCTACGTTTTACATAGGTTATACAAAAATAAAAAAAAATACAATCAATACATTACTTTTTAGATTATGTCGATATGTGACATATATTATACAGTTAAGTATTAACCTGCACGTCTTAAACACATACTTAAGTTAATAAAAATTATTATCATCTAAAAGAGCGACCGAATTGGTGCTTACGCTTAATGTGAACTTGTCGTCGGAAATTGGGCCAGGCGCAGCCGCGCTATTTATCACCTGGAATGGAATGTTGGAGCGGTTCCTACCTTTAGGTGATTCATTGAATGTGCAAGATGGAAAATTGTTTTTGCTCCTTTGACTGAGAAAAATGCGATTACGAGCAGCCCAGTTTATAGCTCTATTTTGAGGGATCCGCTTTAAACTATTTCTTTTATCCAACCGTCAGTATCGCTTAAACTTTACCCTAATTATGAAAAGTAAAACACAATTTTGGTGAATTTGCTTCATAGTTTATATTTTTATCAGTGGGTCCACAGACAGAGTATCGCCGGAAACGACATTAAGGAAACAGGCTTTCCTGAGATCTATCCTCCCGACCGCACTGATTAGGCTCACAGGAACGATGAGTCGATACGTGTGGAATCAGAATGACTGCAGGAATTGCCGCACCTTCAAGTAGAACCTTGATGCGCCTAACGGAGTTGCCCTTTCAGGTTTAAATTGGAAATTCCTCCTCCTAGATGGGTTGCAAACCAATCCTAATGAGGCCCATCTTCCCTTTTGATTAAGGAAGCATAGATTGTGAGAAAAACTGTGTCCTTTGGAATGCGTGACAAAAAGTAGCTCGGAGAAGCCGAGGTCGCATACCTGTATCATCTAGGAGATGATCCCATGGCGTTACCGTTTCGATCAGTAA
This sequence comes from Elymnias hypermnestra, assembly GCA_015832385.1. Taxonomy (NCBI): domain Eukaryota; kingdom Metazoa; phylum Arthropoda; class Insecta; order Lepidoptera; family Nymphalidae; genus Elymnias; species Elymnias hypermnestra. The sequence goes on along the minus strand of JACTOM010000045.1, from coordinate 2,657,454 downwards.
CGCATGAAGTATAGTATAATACAATACTAACATATTATAGAACAAAGTTCTTCGCCGCATCAGTCTGTCTGTTTGCTACCAATAAACTCAAACACTACTGAACGGATTGCCATGCGAGAGTGGAACGGACTGGGCATCAACATCAATGGCGCGTACATCACTCATCTACGGTTTGCCGACGACGTGGTCATTATGGCAGAGACTCTGGAAGATCTCAATGCAATGTTCGATGACCTCAGCAGAGTTTCTCAACAGGTGGGCTAAAAATTAACATGGAGAATACAAAAGTTATGTCCAATATTCAAATTCCGCTCCACCGAGTAATCGTTGAGAATTCAGCACTCGAAATTGTAGACACGAAATTTTACATACCTGGGACAAATAGCCCAGCTAGGTAGGTCCAATTTCAACAAAGAGGTTAAACGCCGAATCCAACTCGGTTGGGCAGTGTTCGGGAAATTACGACAGATCCTTTCGTCCAATATCCCTCAGTGTCTGAAGACAAAGCTCTTCGAACAGTGCGTGTTGCCAGTGATGACCTACGGCTCTGAAACATGGTCGCTGACTATGGGCCTCATACTAAAGCTTAGAGTCACTCAGCGATGGAATGGGCTATGTTCGGAGTTTCTCTACGCGATCAAATCAGAAAGTAAGAAATCCGTAGCAGAACCAAAGTCACCGACATAGCCCTACGAATCGCGAACCTGAAGTGGCAATGGGCGGGGCACATAGTCCAACGGACCGATGGACGTTGGGGCTCAAAGGTGCTGGAGCGGCGACCCCGCACCGGCCAGCGCAGTGTAGGGAGGCCCTCTACAAGGTGGACCGACGACATAAAGAAGGTCGCCGGTAGCCGCTGGAGCCAGGCGGCGCAAGATTGGGCCTTGTGGACATCATTACGTGAGACCTATGTCCAGCAGTGGAAGTCCATCGGTAGAAGCGCCGACGACGACTACGACGATTATTGTAAATAAATTATTATCAATAATCTGTTCTTAGTAATGTTATATTAAATAATCTATTAAAATGAGTCAGTGATGCGTTGCCTATAAATTTCTCACTTATAAGAAGTTGAGCGCTGACTTTACTCGAACGAGAGTAATAAACTCGAACGTGATGGCTTTACTTACTTAATACCCACAAAATATAGTGCACATCGCTCATAAAGAATTTTTCGCTTAAAAAACAATAATCAAATTATGTAAAGCATAGGTCATTGTTATTACGAGATTCAGAACTTCAGAGTTTAATTTCTTTTCTTAGAGATTTAAATGTAAACAATGTCCGCATAAATGCAGCGACAAACTGTGATAGAAATCTATTTACAACTTCCAACCGCCTTGTTTTGTTAATCGTAGTTGTGTTAAATTGTGTTGTCTTTCTTAAACTCAAATGATTGAGCATAAAGAAGTTTTCTTTTGACTAAACTCTTGTGGACTAAATCTATTAGTTGTAGCGTGAAAAGTTTTTATTTTTATTTCATTTTATTGCTACTATTAGTACACATCGTCCCGAATACAATATGTTTGTATTACTTCACTAACTACATTTTTTTTGAAATGAAACTTGATCTTCTTTTTGAAATGAAACTTCTTTAAGGGCATGAGGTAAATTTTTTTACGGATGAAACGCGTGATTAGCATCACGAAGATGTGCTTGTTTTTAGTTTGAAGGTTCGATAGTTTTAATATTTAGAAATAACATGTGGCATTTTAATTTGCCTCTTGTCATATGCTATTTTTCATAAAATGTAAAATAAAAATAATTCATAACTAATTATTAATTAAAAAATAATTTCTCATATTGACAAAATATAAGCGGCATTTTTATTTACAATTCGTCATTTGAGATTTTAATATATTATTTGTATTAATTAAATTCCTAACATATCTTCCTTTTTCCCTTCCTGTAAGTGTCGGAAATCTAAAGTTTTACATTTGTATAAATATAAACAAGACTTAAAAATTAGTTTACCAACTTTACTTTCATTTCTGACATGTGTACTTTGTATGCACGCACTTTTTTAATGGCTTTCCGGCATGACAATTGAGCATAAGCAACTTCGCCAGTCTTACGTGTGTTAGAGAAGGCACAAATGAGGTTGTACGTTGTAAGAGCATGTTAATATCCACTTACCGTAAAATACAGTTTGAAGCTTTTTTTAAAAATTATATTTATACTAAAAAACAAGTACTTTCCTTCCATTAGCGAAATTAATTTAGGGTTCCCCTAAAAAGATTAAAATCTATGAAGTCTTTTAACAAAATTCTGGATTTATTTTGAAAAGCAAATTATTTTTCATTCCTAGGACTTGGTTACATCAGTAAAAATGGCGTTAAAAACTATTCACGCCTATTCATTTCGGATTTTACATATTAATTGCATAATTTAACTTGCTTTCCTAATAAGAAATCAACGTGAGTCACATCAAAATGTGATCAAGTTAGTTTTAAAGAAAGATTATGAAAACAACAAATATAAAACATGTTTTATATATACAATAACAGTTTTAATAAGAACGCTACATAAAAAATATTATTGCAATATGACTTGCTATTTCGGCACAATACATTTAACTTCAATATAACTTGTTCCATTGTGAATATTGGATTTATTATGAGAGAAGATAATAAAAGGTGGAATACTTTGTGAAATATGTGAGCATAGTCTATGCCCCTTTTGTTTCATTTAGAATAGAAACTTCCAATGTTTTCTATTTCAATTCATCTAGTAATCGTCACAAACTCGTATATCGTTATTGTTCGAGTAATTGCTGTAAAAATAATAAAAGCAAGCTTTAAAAGATATATGCATGTACTTTTGTTGAGTATCGCAATGTTTTTGTTGTTACTTTGAAAATTTTGCAGAGACTATGATTTATTGTTTTTAAACAAGTGTTTATTAGTGTTAATTCCTGTCTTAAATGCCTTAAAAATTACAACGTGTTTATATTAAACCATACTAAACCCTCTATTGAAATATAATATTTAGAGATGTTAGTAAAAGATGATAGTATTATAAATATATGTTGTATGGTCAATGTTTTAATTTGCATGTATGTGTATGTTAGATATGTATTTTATTAAATATGTACTTTACTTATCATTAGTATGTACAATCTCTTTATGCACCACCCACCTATTTTTGCACAATCTCCTTTTTCTTTAAGGTTGACTGGAAGAAATCGCTAACCAGCTATGAGATTGCCTATTTGTACATTTGATGGTATAAACTCTGTGCATTTATAATTTGTTATTAACGTGTACAATAAAGAGTATATAATTATTATTATTTTTATCGTAAAAGAAAGCAATAAATTGGGAAGTAGACATAAACGGCATATTGAAACTTCAAAGCTAGTCATTTTAAAGACATTTCATCTCACTTAGTTCATGTCATCCGTGACCCTAAGGCTGGGTGGTACTTCGGACGGTAACGCTGCCAGCTTTATGGGCACCCATCCACTTGCTTCTGATGGCGCATTTTAATTACTTTTATTTTTTCTGTATTAATGTTAAGGTTCGATATAATGTTATCATGGGTAATTGTAATTAATTTCTTATGAAAAGTCATTTTGTCATATCATTTACGATTGAATATGGTATTAAAATACAACTTACAATTCTACGAAGATTGCTGCGCGCCCTGTTTGAGGTGAACCCACAATAAACTCAGTCGGGTATCTCTTTTGTTATCAGTATTATAAAATCATTTCTATTTTTTCGTTTTCAATTCGTTTGCACCAAAGATTTATTATCATATTATTTAAAATACATTTTAAATTTATTAAGAACAATAACATTTTCAATAATGTACCAATTATTAATATGTTTTAAGAAAGCAAAGCCCCTGAAGTACATTTTGTAGCATGAAACCGTCTATAAAATTTTACGAAGTCACTGTATAAGCATTATGGCTCTGGCTGATGTCGCCTGCTCTTCGACTTAGTATGTAACGAGAATAAAATTCTCTCATGTTTCTTCATGTACTTATGAAGCGCGATGATCAAAGCGATTTATATTTCTATGTTGTTCAATGAGAAACACAGTGAAAGAGATTGTTAAACCACTATCTTTTTGTGCTATAGAAAATAATAAAGACATGCTTAGTTCACACACGGGTCATCTCAAAATTTGACTTTAATTTTAAAGGGTACATATTTATTATCGTGGGGCAAAAAGCTATTACTAGGCCACAAATGTTATGAGGATATTGGAGCGGAATATAAATGTTATATAGATATTGCTGCGGGCCACACACTTTAAAAGCATATTGGTGCGGAACACAAATATTATTACGATATTGATACGGCCCACAAATGTCATAAGGATATTGGTGCGGAGCACAAATGTTATAAAGGTATTGGTGCGGGCCACAAATATGATAAGGATATTGGTGCGGGCCACAAATTTTAAAAGGATGTTAGTGCGGGCCGCATATTTAAGGAGGATATTGGGGCGGGCCACAAATGTTATAAGGATGTTTATGCGGGCCATAAATGTTAAAAAGATATTGGTGAGGGCTACATTTTATTTAATAAACACAATTGTATTAGCTAAAAGTATTTTTGTACATTTAACCACATTTATCGTTATACTTATTTGCATGTCTCCAGATCGCATCATAGTAACTTACGGGCCGCTGGCTTCCGACCCTTGACATAGATCAAATAACTATATAAGATTAATGTAGAAATAAATAAGAGGAGAACTGTGAAGGCAGTAAAATTGTTTTCGAAATAAGGTAAAGAGGCCATGAAAAATTATTAATATAAAATTAAATTCGTAGTAATATTTATTCGGAAGAGTATATTTCTTTTTTTCTCCATTCAATTCAAAATATAATTATCTAAAACATTAGTGGAAGGTACTTCATGTTATTACAGTTGAATATTAAATGAATTAATATTAAGCTTATATTGTCCAAAACTGTCCGGCACCGTCAATTGTAAGGTAAAATGGTAAGTAGCAGCCTATTAACCTCTCATTGCTGGGCCTCGTCACTCAAGGGAGAGGGCTTTAAAGCATAAACCCACCACGCTGCTCCACTGCGGGTTGGCAGGTAAGTTCTCGTAAAAAATTAAAAGCTTTTTTTATATACTCTTATAGTCTTGCTTCAGGGCTTAGGCATTGGGATAAAATGTTTTTTAATTTACTTGTTTCATATACGATGGAAACTATTTGAGAACAAAACGGTTATTTGAAGGTTTTATATTGTATTTATTGCTTTTTGGAAAAGAAACTCTCTCGTATTAAAGATAATCTCTGTTTAAATGTCCGACCAAAAAACAGACAAGAGCAGCTTAATTTCTTTGTACGACTGGCAACGAAATATCCTTTTTACCCCACCGTAACATCCATTCGCTTTAACATTTTTATCCCTTTGCAACGTATTAAAAACTACCTACTGTTTTGTAAAAAGTCCATTCGAGTTTAAACATTTAACGAGCGCTGGGTAAAAGAACAAAGCGCATGCTGAGGTTACTACCTGTGTACCTTTACTGAAGGCCTCGTCATTAAATTCAGCCTTACTTTGTTAGAGCGGTATAGAACCAGCAGCAGCAGAAAGATGAAAATAATAGTGCCCACAAGCTATGGCAAGCATATTTTAATTATTTCAAGCTTAAACCAAAAACAGTTTATGAAATTTTCTATTTTGTGGGATATTTTGAATACTTGACAGGTTAGCATTGTAATCTCACCTGATGTATACACTTGCTACGATTCTTGCATTTCTCCTTCGCTTCGTTCATTGTCATTAACCATTCATACAAGTTCGTCGGTTTAGAGTACTCCTGACCTGGCCCTTGTTTAAAATGTCCTGGCTTTGGTCCAGGAACGTTGGCCTAGGTCTTCCCCTTCCAACTCTCCCATTCACTCGGGACTCATAACTCCTTTTTGTCAGTCTCCTTTCGTTCATTCTCTCTACGTGCCCAAACCATCTAAGCATACATTTTTCAATTTTAGTCACTACATCTTCTTTTATACCACAACGTTATCACACAATTTCTTACTTTGTCGTAATGAGACGTGATGCTATGTATGTATGTATGTCGTTTTTCCAACGCAATTCACAACTCTACACACATTTTAATTAAACATTAAACTCTATACATTGATACATTCTTAACGCTTTTCTAATACAATTATATCAAAACTGGAACTGTCGTATGGGTATCAGCTTCGCCAGCCAAGGCGACGTCATCATTCGCGCCACCTGACTTCGTCCATACAAAAGCTAATATCATCGCAAACATATTTTAACTAATTATATATTCTATTAAAGGCACTTAATCAAATATTTCACCACAGTACATTTATTATTAAGATTTTAAGAATAAAAGTAAACGTTTTACAATAGATATTGCTACTAAATACACATACGAGTATATACGGATAATTAAAAACAATCAAAGTTAAACAAAACTGTTAATGTTTTCCATAAACGCTTTTTGTATCGTAAATTATTGTTTTATGCACCCTGTTAAATTTACTATTTTAAAATATTTGTCAAATTTTAATAATTAATCTGTTTGCAAACCGTTGTCATTAAATGCAATTATTGTGGCTAATTAGTCATTTGTAGTATTGATCATGCGTGAAACGAATTTCAATGTCCTAATACACACTAACGTTATATTATATTTTACATCAAAATTGAGAATCATTATTTAAATTCAATGTCGTTTCATGAATATATAATACACTTGTTCCGTGAATAAAAGCTGATTTCGTATCGGTGTTTACGCACGACCCGTTTTTAATGCACATCAAAATTGATAAAATATGGATAACATTTAAAAACAATGACGATGCGACAAATTGGGTTCTTTTGTTTTGTAAATGCAAGTGCTTTTATTGTAGTGAAATATTTTATCGCAACTAATTTATATACTCGTATTTTATCGTGATAAAGAGTAATAATATTTTCTATAAACTAAAAATGTAATAATATTTTTGAGTCTTCTGATCGATTGAACGGGTATTATTTTGAGGAGAGATAATGCTGCTTTCTATTAATAATGGCATAATCAATATTTTTCAAAATCACATATAAATCGGCACACAGCAGAATTCAGAATATTCTATATTTTCTTATGTGAAAAACTCATACTCTTATGAGGAAAAAATAACGCTGTAGAATCATACGCATAACAGAATGAGACAGATACAATAACTACTTCCAAATTTTAACATACCTGATTGCGATATTTTTACTGAAGTTTTACGAAAGATATAAATATGTTGTTGTTAGTAAAGTTTGGTAATAAAATATGTTTCTGTGTGTTCCAGCGGTGTTAGCTGCATTATTTCCATTTCCAGTTACTTTAGGATAGGAGAGCCTTTACTAAATTTGAAGTCAATCGAGTGAATGTATTTAGTGAAATATTTATCCACTTAACCTATAATAATAATAAGGTCCAAGCCGATTTCGGCTACAGCGACTGCTTTTATGATATCTTCACGTTGGTCCCGTTGCCCTTCCGTGCGCTCGCATGTGACTAATATAGCCAATTTTTCTCAGAAATGTGCGAGCACACTCAGGACAGGTCAGGACACCACCGCAATAATTATATGTTATAGCCGAAGGTGGTCTGGCTTTAAGTTGATCTCTTTTTTGGTCTTGTAGTTTTACTCGCACCTCTTCGAAAGCGTTGGTGTTCTGCTTAACGAGGAGTCTCCATTCAGCCCGATCTACCGCAAGCGACTCCCATTCTGAGGGCTGGATGTTACACTGTTTCATGTGCCGTTTTAGCACGTCTTTATACCTCAGTAACTGTCCGCCTTGCTTTCGCTTGCCATCTTGAAGTTCACAGTAAAAGACGCGCTTAGCAACCCTTTCTTCGGGCATTCGGGAAATATGACCACACCAACGTAACTGGCTTCGCATTAAGTGTGATTCTATACCACAGGTATTCGCGCGACGAAGTACTTCTGTGTTTCTCACTTAACCTATACAGATCTGATAAATGACAACATTCCAATGAAATCAAATAAAAATAACTTTGATAAAAGGTAGATATTTAGGAAATTATATTTGAAATGACATTAAACCAATTGTGTTCGTTCTAGTTTTTTTGTTAACAATGTTTTCACTAACAATACCTCAATTTGAAAAACTGGTGGCCATGGAAATAGGTAACAAATATGTATTAAGATTACAACAATAGGTTGAATAGTTTTGTGTACACATTTCGGAAGTAAGATAAGAATGGTAGCGACAGAAACATCTCAGGCAGGGGAAATAATGACGTCCATTTTATAATAGGAATAGTCCGATGGGAGCGACTTCATTGTAGCAATAGTTTTGCGCACATTGTAAAGTTATTTTTCTTGTATCTTGTTAATCTTTTGATGATATTTTGTATTGCAATTTAAATCTTAATGCATTATAATAAATAAGACACAATAATATTATTTACCTTTGTCGTTGATAGTCTATGACACAGCACGTCATGGAAATGCGAATGCTCAGATTGTCTGCAGGTATCTTCATGAATGACAGAGTGCCAAATCATATCTGAGGTAGCTTCAAAGTTAGGCTTATAACCAGAAAAGCTTACGGAAGTTCGCCTGAGCTGGTATTGGTGATGTTATGCGAAGGCATGCCACGGATATGACTAAAAATATTTTACATCTGGAATCGAATCCAAAAAGGCGTGGTAGACCCAAATTAACATGGATGGCAACAATTAAAAACGATCTTGTGGAACAATGCCTGGACTCACAGATCACACCGAGACGTGATCTGTGGCGACAAGTGATTGGGAGCGCCGACCCCAATTGAAGTAGGACAAGACCAGACAAAGAAGAAGTTTTTAGTCCATGACTCCCTGCAATGAATGTGTCCATGGTTTCATATGACAACAAAGATTTACTGGGAGTTGAGACCTGGATCTGCTAGCGAAACAAATACTCTCATCATTGCGCCAGCGAGCCCGTCAATACAAAGGTAAATAGCACAGATAATAGTAATAATATAAAAGAAAAACAATTATCTTAAACTAATTACAAAGTGCGTACGTTATATGTTGCCAGGTCAAGTCGTTGGGGTTGGCAGCGGAACCTCTTCCGGAGATTCTTAGCACCCCCTGCTCGGCCGTTACCATAACCGCTGCCAGAGCTAGGAATAGCGGGGCTGCCGGGGACTGGGGGCCATTGCTGCCTTGTGACTATCATTGTGGTTGTGCCAATAATCACCACGCTTGGCAGGCAGGTTGATGATCGCAGTGCTGACCCTCTTTAACCGATAACGCTGCTGCCCGTTATCGGTCCTTAACATTTAGGTCAGCGAGGAATGGATATACCGTCATTTATCGGTATGGGAAGTTGGATAGGAATGATTCGGTGTATGGTACAAGAGGTGTTTTGGGGAGCATTAGGGTTAGGTATAGGATATTACTGCCGTGGAGAGGAGAGTGAAGAGCGGTAGTTACAGCTCGAGGCACCCGGGTTCGCTAACCCGTAAGCTTAGTTAGTAACTGGACAGAATTTCTAACTAAGCACCCACTGGGTATAGTCTCTTTAAGCTTATGGAGTGGAACGACTGGGCATCAACATAAATGGCGAGTGCATCACTCATCTACGGTTTGCCGACGACGTGGTCATTATAGCAGAGACTCTGGAAGATCTCGATGACCTCAGCAGAGCTTCTCGACAGGTGGGCCTAAAAATGAACATGGATAAGACGAAAGTTATGTCCAATATCCATATTGCGCTCGACCCAGTTATCGTTGAGGACTCAGCACTCGAAATTGTAGACGAGTACACATACCTGGGACAGAAAGTCCAACTAGGTAGGTCCAATATCGACAAAGAAGTCAACCGCCGAATCCAACTCGGTTGGAAAGCGTTCGGGAAACTACGGCAGATATTTTCGTCCGATACCCCTCAGTGCCTGAAGACAAAGCTCTTCGGACAGTGCGTGTTGCCAGTGATGACCTACGGCTCTGAAACGTGGTCGTGGCCTCATACGAAAGCTCAGAGTCGCTCAGCGTGCGATGGAGAGGGCTATGCTCGGAGTTTCTCTACGTGATCAAATTAGAAATGAGGAGATCCGTAGCAGAACCAAAGTCACCGACATAGCCCTACGAATCGCAAACCTGAAGTGGCAATGGGCGGGGCACGATGGATGGACGATGGGGCCCGAAGGTGCTGGAGTGGCGACCCCGCACCGGGCGGCGCAGTGTAGGGAGACCCCCCACAAGGTGGACCGACGACATCAAGAGGGCCGCCGGTAGCCGCTGGAACCAGGCGGCGCAAGATCGGGCCTTATGGACATCATTACGTGAGACCTATGTCCAGCAGTGGACGTCCATCGGTTGAAGCGACAACGACAACGACGACGACGGATTATAAAGAGAGAAAGGGTTTTACATAATCTTTCAATAGATGGTGCTAAATAAGTTTTATTAATGAAGTAACATTTGAAAGAAAATTAATATCAAGTTAAAACTGTTTTTGAAATTTGGTAATCTTTTGCAAATAACCATTGAAAATTTTAACTAGTTACATATCGATGAGTTAATATGGTAGGAGTTGAAAAAGGCAATGCTACGTTCATATTATACACAATTCAATAAAATTATTTTACGCTGCCAACAATTTTAGTAGCTCACAAAACTAATCCGGTTGTCTGACATTGTTACTTCAATTTGTATACTGGAAAATAAAACAACTTTGTTGCAATCTGAAATTGAGAAAATGTTGATATATTGCTACCGAAGTTTAAGTTGAGTTAAGTCTAGTTAAAGTTGAGTTGAGACGACGTATTATATCGTAAGACTGCCTCATTGGTCTAGTGGTTAGCATGTTCGACTACAGACATGAGGTCCTGGGTTCGAGTCCCGGGTCGGGCCAGTTCGAAATCGATATTGAGTTTTCTATTAAGATTTTCTCAATATTTGCCCGAAGTTGGGAAGTTGGCGGTGTGATTCACCCCCGTGCCTCGGAGAGCACGTTAAGCCGTCGGTCCTGCGCCTGATCTCTCTCTCCGGTCGTGTCGGATTGCCGTCATGTCGGACTATGAGAGTGAAGGAATAGAGAGTGCACTTGTGTACTATGCCTGCCAATCCGCAGTGGAGCAGCGTGGTGGGTCTATGCTCTAAAAACCCTCTCTCACATGAGCGAGGAGGCCTGTGCCCAGCAGTGGGACGTTAATGGGCTGCTACTTACTTACTTACTTATTATATCGTAAAACAATGTCTTTGTTCAAATCACTGACTACTAACTTTTTATATAACATAAACATATTGAAAACATAACTTCGTCTTCTATACTTTCCAAGAATGTTCCTTTTTTCAAGTGTTTGTTTGTAATCTGATCTGCTGGTAAGTGATGGTACAGACTTTAGAAGTAAAATTTCTTTGGACGCATGAGGGTAAAATTTTTTACGGATGAATAGCGTCACGATGCAGTGTTTTTTAAACTAATTCGTTTGAAGGTTAGGTAGTTTTAATATTTACAAAAAACATGTGGCATTTTAATTTGCCACTCGTCATTTAATAATTTAATACACTATTTGTCATAAAAATATATCATAAATTCTAGATTTTCTAGATTTTAAATTCACAAACGAAGTATATTTAACAATTTCTAATATTAACAAAAAATACGTGGAATTTTTAATTTCAATTCGTTATTTGTTTTAATTTTCGATACTTTCAATATTTTAATGGCAATTCAATTCATTAAATTACTAACATATTTTCTATTCCCCTCCCTCTTTGTCTCGGAAATCTGTAGTATTAGATTAGATTAATATAACTAAGACTTTGAAATTAGTTTACCAAAAAGAAATTAGTTTAAGAAATAATTAATTAAATTTTGTTTTTGAATTTAAAATATAGAAAAGAGAATTTATGAAATATTTTTATGATACATTTTATGAAAGACAGTATATTAAGTGACGAGTGTCAAATTAAAATGCCACATGTTATTTTTAAATATTAAATCTACCTAATCTTCAAATGAATAATCATAAAAACCGTTGCACATCTTCGTGACGATAATCACGCTGGTCATACGTAAACATTTTACTCTCATGCGCCTAAAGAAGTTTCACTTCTAAAATGTTTCAATATAATTTTGGTAGGACTAGAAAAAGCCCTTTTTTAGGCGACCTGTATTTAAAAACCTATAAATACAAAAATAACTGCGTAATGTTCTGTTTTTTTTAACTGTATAAGTTTTCATACCATAAAAAATCTTAATATTAAACAAACAAGCATACTCGTAATTTTAATCACGTAAAAATCTTCAAATGTCATTAAGTTAGTTTCCATCACAGTCGTAGAAACCAGATAAAAGTTAGGCACCTCTATAAAGAACTGTTTTTATCACTTAAGTCGTTAACTTACCCTTATTTTATTGTTAATTAGGTTAAACATAAAGAATTCTATAGTTAGAGAAGTAGCATCTGATCCGTTTCGAGAATGTGGAACTTTCTATTAAATCCTCGGTTTTTGAAATCTTTATCAAGCAAAAATTTTTAAGAAGTTCAGTACGTGTATTTGTAAGTGGAATCTTTACATCTTCTAGCAATATTTCATATCTTCTATAATAATTTTGAGTATTATAAAAGGAGTATAGATTGATATTTATACAACGCTTCATTTTGTTACAGTAAATAAACTCTAAGCATATACACAAGAACGTAAAATACAACAAATAAATAATTTGTAATAAGGATGCATGTGACATTAAGCGTGATAAATCTTTTTAAGATACCCCTTCTCGAAACCTTTACGTAACTTCTTAAAGGACGTTGAATTACAAACTGTATGAACATTTATTCATTAGTAATATTATCAATAAGGCATAAATTCTAAAATAACATGGAGAGATCTATAAGATAACACAAGATGAAATCAAATTAAAGTATTATTACACGTTTAATAAAGAAGAACTTAGTGTTAGAGATTACACGTTGTGAGTACTAATTTCAACAAGGAGATAATAATAAAACGAATAAATTATTTTATTTTATTTTGTATTCATAAAGTAATAATATATACGATATTGTATAAATTATTTTTTTAATATGATCATGGTTAAAAAATAATTAAAAGTGAGTGCGCACAAAGTGCACATGTCAGAAGTGAAACTTCTTTGGAAAACCTTAGATTACCGAGACTTCTAGGGAGGGAAAAAAGCAAGATATGTTAGGAATTTAATGAATATTTTTATGACAATTAAAGTCATTATAACAATATACAAAATGCATAATTTTTAAAAAGAGAATTTATGAAATATTTTTATTAAAAATCGTATATCTAATTATTATATGACGAGTGACAAATTAAAATGTTATTTGTAAATATAAAAACTACCTAACCTTCGAACGAATTAGCATAAAAAACGCAGCATATCTTCGTGACGCTAATTATGCGTTTCATCCCTAAAAATATTAAAATTTAAAATTTTAAAGAAGTTTCACATCAAAAACATGAGAATAAATTAATTGCTCTAAGATAAAATAAATCGAAAACATATGGTTATGGTCTTTTTATATTATCAGAAAAGGAGACTTGACTGTGTACTTTGTGGGTTCTTCTCAGAACAAGTCGCAAAGGAACGTTTTTTTTAAATATCAATGTCAGTTGTAAATTGGAAGCAATATGAGAAAATGACAGTATTCGATGATTCAAAGCGCTGTAACGGAATGTTTGACTAATTGATTGATTGATAAATAAATTTGCGCCAATGTTTTCTTTCAGTAAAGTTGCACTCCAATAGTATGGGGTTCAGGTGGACAATCACAATTATTCACGAATATAAACGTCATGTCACACTGAAATTAATTGTGTTTGCTCGTAAACATGTTCTGACATTGATTTATGGCATTAATTCCGCGCCATAATCGTCAAACTTGTTTTATTAAATACATTGTACATTGCGTCACTAAGCGTGCGTAGTTAATTTTAATTGCTACAATATTCGCAACATGACAAGATATAATATAAATATCTTTTACATTTACAACTAAAATATAAAGTTTAATACTTGTGTAATATATAGAAAAGGTTTAAATTGTATAAAAAAAAGTTGATGAAACGAAGTTTTGAATCGTTACAAAATTTTTCTCTTTCTCAAACTCTTTTAATGTTTATACTTTGAAATATACCATCAAAAACATTATTTCAAACCAGATAAAACTCTCGTATTTTATTGTAATTTAAAAAATATGATATGCGCGAAATAATATGTACTGCCAAATATCGAAATATTTATTTAAACATAATGATATAATTTTTTTTTATTAAACTATATAATAAGTAAGTAGCAGGCCATAACATACATCTATTAATTGAAGAAAGCCGCAGCTTTTTTGTATTTCGGAATATATGATAAAGAAATTGCTTATGAATGGGTTACACATATCGCTTTCTTATATTAATTAATTTTCATAAAATATCGCGCTAATAACGTTTTTCCCATATTCCCACTGGATCGGCGCCTACGCGGTGAAACGTCGGAGAATAACTAATTAACAAATAAAGAGAAAGAATTTTAACATGGCATAAAGGTAAGACTTAGCTCATTAACGTCCCATAGCTGGGCACAGGCCTCCTCACTCATAGGGAAGAGGGGTTTTAGAGCATAGACCCACCAATGCGGGTTGACAGGCATAGCGCAGAAGTGTGCTCTTTATTCCTTCACTCTCATAATCCGATGTGACAGCAATCCTACACCACCGGAGATAGATGAGGCTCAGGACCGACGGCTAAACGTGCTCTATGTTTATATAAGAATAAATACCAGAACATGGGCCTTGAAATGAAGTCTTTCTAGTCTCACTTAAACCTTGATAAGTGAATATTCAGTAGAGCAGAAGAAATAAAAACATTGTCACCTCGAAATGTTTACGTTTTTGTGAGAAGTCGTTAAACTTTATAAGGCGCATTATGGTCATGGTTGAATCCTCTTTATGTAATCGCAACTAGGGATCTCTAAGAAAGAGGATATTAAGTGAATGAGATAGCTAGAGTCCATTGGGTTAATATTATCTATACGTAAAATGGAGGTACTAGTTGATATTGCTAACAAATTTAAGAGTAACTATTAGATTGAGAATAAAATGTGTAGGAATTATTGTTTGTATGTTTCTTTTATTATTTGCAATTTAAAATTAACAGGTTTTAAACTAAATGTAAGTACGGTATATATAACAAAATGCTTGTGTTTATTCAGGCTAATGTCTAAAGGGATTCTGACGGGACTTTCACCGGCAGATAGATAATATTATAAGAAGTATCTTTGGCGACGTTTATAAAAAAAGCATTTAGGTTTTAGCGTCTAATTAGTTTATATTAAAGTAATTTGTAATATTTATGTGCTCTGTACGTAAAAGAATTTCATATAATTCTTCAGCGTCGTCATAGATTAACTTTATTATGTTCATAAAGAGAGAAAAGAATAATCAATTAAGATATTACTTAAATACTTGCACTTACCATAGCGCGATAACCAATATTGGATCTGGAGCAAGGCAAAGTTTGAAACATTGTATGCGGTATCCGACGTTGTCTAAAGAGAAGATATTCTTGTAGTTTGCATTGCGATCTGCATTATGCAAAATGATAGAAACCTTCACTATAAGTTGGTAAAACTGTAAAAGTGTAATGAAGAGCGGGCCATTAAATATTTTTCTACTTTACTTGTAATTTAAAATAACACGTTCATATTATTATAGAATATACTCGTACATATAATGCATTCATTTGTAACTTCTATTTTTTTAACCTATCAAATATCTTGTAAATGCCTCATTGACCTAGTAGTCATCCTGTTAGGATTCAGAAATGAGGTCTTGGCTACGAGCTCTAGTTCGAAGTTGGGAAGTTGATAGTATGCTCGACCGCCGTGATTGGGAGAGCACGTGAAGCCGTCGGTCCTGCACCAGATCTCTTTTGTGTGTCTTGTGTTTGAGCATACACTTGTGCACTATAATATCTCCTGCGCATATAGATAATCTCTGAGTGCCTCATTGGTCTAGTGGTTAGCATGTTCGACTACAGACATGAGGTTCGAGGGTTCGAGGGTTCGAGTTCCGGATCGAGCCAATTAAACAAATCGATATTAAGTTATCTAATAAGATTTTCTCAATATTTGCCCGAAGTTGGGAAGTTGGTTGGTGTGATCCACCCCCGTGCCTCGAGAAGCACGTTAAGCCGTCGGTCCTGCGCCTGAACTCTCTCCGGTCGCGTCGGATTCCCGTCACATCGGACTATGAGAGTGAAGGAATAGAGAGTGCACTTGTGTACTATGCCTGCCAATCCGCAGTGGAGCTGCGTGGTGGGTCTATGCTCTAAAAACCCTCGCTCCTCGGAGTGAGGAGGCTTGTGCCCAGCACTGGGACGTTAATGGGTTGTTACTTACCTTACTATATAGATAATCTCTGCGTGAGATTAGCCATTGGAGACAAAAATTTCCTTCTTACTTTCAATTCTTTTAAGACTAAAATCCTTATAATCATCATTTAATAGAATAACAAAGAATTATAAAGACCTTTTCATACTTGTATTTATTGTAATTTTTTTATATGCTGAGCGGTTAGTGCTTGACTGTGATCACACCTGATAGTAAGTGATGATATTTTCTAAAATTGAAGCGCGCTAATCTCGTAAGAGGCAATTTACCTCTTATGAATCGCATTGTTGGATCAAATCTATTGGTTGGCGGTCTTTGATGATACAGTGGATTATATACTCATACATATTAGGCAATTTCTTAAGTCCGCTTTAACGGGGATCGAACTCGGAAAATCCTTCCAAACGGGAGTGTGGGACTCGTCGATTTACCAGAACACTCAACAGCTAGCAGATATTTTGTCGTCTTTGGATGAGATCAATCTAGTGACCCGTTTCCTATTTCCCATTCCACTCATAGTCGGCATTGAGTATGTACGGTTAACTGTGTACATTACGATATATTAAATAGTTGAGAAACAAATGTCTCTTGGTTTTAAAACTCATTGATGTAAAGCACATATCTGCAGCAGTGTGATATTGGAAAATCCATTTTCAGTCAATTAAAACTACGGGTGTTCGACTCGGTCCGCAAATTAGTTCAATTAACCCGTAGCGATCGCATTAAGTATAATTATTACACTATTAGGCGTAATAGTGTGGCAGTAATTAGATGATAGGGTGTGGACTAAATATATAATTACCATGAATTGACTTCGATAACTTATTGTGTATTTAATTTTGCTAAACCAATATGATTACAAACCTATTGATTTAGCAAAATTAATATGAGATTGACTGTATATTAAATTGTTTACCAAAACAAGTTATTTTTGCTGTTTTCTCGAAATATGCAAATATCGATTGGTATGTTTGACGATCGTATGTTTTAATATGTTATTATGTGTAATAATTTGATTAATAAAAATACATTGAATACAATGACAATTATTTTAAGCATCTCTTTGCAATGTCAAAACTACAGCGTTTTATTAATTTTTGCCTCTCTGTTTGTTCCTTATAACCTCCAAAACGATTAAGCCGATTTTGCAAAGTTAACTAGCAGTTAACTTATGTTATAACACTTAAAACGGGTTAATATATTTTTAGCGAAACAGGAAATTATAAGCGTTTAAGTCACATTTATACTAAGCAATAGCAGTGTGTGGTAGTTTAATAAATAAATCTATTTCCATTAAGGGATAAACTCCACTCAGTAACTTAATTATAGCGACATCCGAGAAAAGAAGCATCGTTATTTATAAAGCCTTATCAGCTCTGAAAGATCGCTTCATTTGTGTTTATTAATTATAGAGCTTTTGAGAACTTTTATTTTGCTAAGGGCTTCATTCAAAAAAAAGTTTATAGTACTTTGTTAAAGGCCAAAAATAAACACATATCAAAATTGTAATATACATTCTATACTTTGACGGCTTCGTTAGTGTTGAAGTGTATATCTCACTTGGTCATCAGAGGCTCTAGGTTCAATTCCCCGCAAGGAAAATTTAGGAAATTACATGTTTATGTATTAATTCTTAAGTATCGAGCCCAGTATGTATTTTGTCTTCATTGAATTTAGGAATAACTAACATTACAGTTACAAATTAAGTGTCACGTATTTAGAGAATTATATATTCAATATTTCGAAGTACTTGTAACAGTTTTATATATTGTTATATCAGCATTCATGTGTTGCTTACTTTTAAGTAGTTTTAGATTTAGACTGTCCTTTTTATAATTTTTTTCTGTATAGAAATATGTATTAGATCTAAAAACTGTTGGTGAGCCAAAACAAAAATATAGACTAAAGGAGTTAGGGGAATTGATTTGGGATAAATATAAGAAATAAATTTTGAATGAAATTAATACACTGTATATGGCATTATTGCTAACAGGTTAACGGTAGAATGTGACTTCAACTAATGGTTATAATATTATAGTTTTAAATAAATTAAAGTTGTTTTGTTTAAAATAAATACATATTTACACAGTATTTTTTATTGCTGACAGATACCAGAGAGTGATACCACTTGATGCTAGGTGATGGTACGGCTAACTTAAGAGGTAACTGACTCTTACATGGTTTATATACAGAAAAGGATTTGTTTGTTTGGCGGCACACGTTGCTGGACGGATGGTAAGTAGCCATAGCTGATGCACTCCACCAGGTCAACTTTTGTTAACAGTGCCCTGCCAATAATCTAAGTAGCACTGTTAGCGAACCAACACGTAGGCGAGCAAGTACTGTGATCCCAGCCGCGGATATTAGTCTATCACTTTACATTCCCTACTCTTATCAATGACACTGACAAGTGAGCTGCCACTGCAATCACAACAATCTCATCTCACGAGAAGGCTTACGAGGATTTGAGAACAGGAGCCGTCCCGCATTCATCCCGCTTGACTGATTGTTTCGTCCCGCCATATTTCTTTTCTCTTCCTCATTTAATTAATGTCAAGTGATAATTAACTGGAAATGATGTGTTTTATACATCTTAATAAACTACTACATGGGCTGATAATCTATCACCTCCATTTATTTATCAATATATATGAGGAAACTATATGAACTGAACGAACCCAATAATTACCACAAAAATGCCGATTCTTTTATATAGTGACTCTATTTTCGATATTTTGCAGATTTGGTACCTATGTTTATAACTTTTTTTTTAATTTGAGAGACCCGAGTTTATCGCACCGACAGGATGAACATCAAATCTTTGACAGATATAAATTTCATATTTCTGAATGTATTATTCAGGTAGATAGAAATGCTTTATTGCACATAAAATTAACAGTACAGAAACTTATAAAATTAAAGTATGTGCAACGAGCGGCCTTATTGCTCTAAGCAATCACTGCCAGGCAACCCTTGTCGAAATTAAAACTTGTAATTAAATATAAAGCTAGTGCATAAATAAAACAAACGTATTACTGTGTTGATAAGCAATGCTTCCTTTAGGTGACTTTTGAAAACAGCCAATGATTCCAAGTGTCGTATATTATAGGTTAAGTGCGTTCCACAGCTCGAGTGCTGGATGTAATTTTTCCATGTTTACTGTTTTAAGTTTTCCTTGGTTTCCACAAACATTTCAAGACTAAAACTAGCCAAAACGGTCCAAACGTCCTTTAATGTTAGAGAGACAATTTATTTATTCATTTTATTGGTTAACTAGCGAATACACACATAATGTATGCATAAATTACATTTTTGAAGCACCTACAAAATATGTGGAATCATTTAAAAGCGACCTCCGCATGCATAAACAATTAAATTAGTTTAATAACAAATATCTTATTAACTGAATCGTACACTAACTTTATCGAAAAACAATGCAAAATGTTATAAAAAATTTCATGCAAAATAAACTATAAAGTAAAAAAGATATTGTTCAAAAAAATTGTTAGGAATTAAAAATATAATCTATTATCTTACAATTACTTGACTTATCACTAATATCCGAAAGGCAACAATGAACATCAATTTAATTTTATATAAGTAAAATAGTAAATACTTGTAATTTATACGGATTACCAATTTTTTTTCAATGTCTATATGATTACTATTACCACAGATAATAAATATTGTTATATTACAATGTAAAGCAAATATACTCGTATTCGTCAAAACGGTGGATAAAACTATGTTACCTTTTCATTCGCTTGAAATCTACACTTTTTAGTTTTTAAATTGATGCCAAATAAACCTAAAGTTATTTAAAATTCTCAAAGGGAGTAAATACCCTTTTTATGTTATTTGTACTATCCAATTATATTTTGGTGTCCTATGGAATCCTTTTTCAGGCCGATGTTGTTACATTCATCAAAAAGTTTTTATTATCGATTTGAAAGCACAAGCAACAAAGGTTTTTTGCCAAGGGTAAAATGACATTTCTTGTTTTATTTACATCATCCATCAGTAAAAATAAAACCCTAACAGTTTTATTACTAATTGAGATGGCAAATTAACAATTGTGAAAGTATCAGTGTTGTTACAATTATATTGTAAAATAAGATTGTTCATTGACTGTTATGTAAGTATCAGCATGATGTTAATATAAAGATGGTGCATTAATTTATTTTAAAAGGTTATACTAATTATCGCGAATACTAGTGTTGAGATTAATAACACATAATATTAATCCTGATTTATACAAACATTTCTATTAAATATTATAACTCAATACATTAATACTTTCTTAACGCTCCACTGTTACTCTTTTTTTTCCCCCAAAACTAAAACTGTAGTATTCTATGATCAAGCTCCGCCAGCCTGATATGATGCAAACATATTTTATCTTGTTATACATTCTAATAACGCACGCATATATCAACTTTTTCACCACAGTATTTATTATTTAGTTAAGATATTGCTCTAAATCAACTTTATTATAGTTGGATCGACGATTCTGGTAAATATATAACGAAAGTGCCGAACGTAGCCGAAATCTATAAGGTATTTCATTAACTTCGTTCTCTAAATGACCATCGAAGCACAACTCTAGTTTTATTGTCGAGTGTGGGTAGTTGGAAAGTCAGTTGTTGACGTTGAATTATTCATTATATTGTTTATTTATTTATGCACTAAAAAAGAAGTCACATTAATAAGAAATTAAAGTTAGTATACATAGGATATCTTATACCTTTGGAGAGATCTCTTCTAGATATTATTTGGTCATCCCATACAGTATGGAGTTATTTGAAAATGTGTACATAAATCACTATTTTTGTTACATTTATACGTTGAAATTACCATTGACTTGTTATGTTTTAATTAACGAAAGTATTACCCTTGCGTATACAACATGATTACTAAAAAAATGTTTCATATTTTAACGCAATGAGATGTTAACGCATGTTCATGATTTGTACAGGTTTGTTATATTAGTGTTTGGAAATTAAATGAAAATGAAGTGGTGGTTTTATAACGGATGATAATATATACTATAATAGTGAGATAAATCTTATAATGTTCTAAATGCATGCGCTAGGCTGATCGTAAGACTATTAATATAAATGGATAATTAATTTACTGGTTATGAAACGGCTTTTGTGGATCTGATTGGTTTTTACTGATAAAATTAGAGGGCTTATAAAGTCGAGGGTTACTTATTCAGTACATCGAAAGTAATGCATATATCGCATTACCCTTGATATTTCTCGAATATTAATAAATAATAATAATAATAATTTTTGATATTAAAGTTACGCTATTTCGGGTTAAGAAAATGTAAAACAACTGAAAAATATCTATGTATAGTAGTATAATTATATGAGTAGTTTATATATCATGTTATTCATTCATCATTAATAATTTTTTGACGTAATAATAATATATTAATTAATACGAGTATACTAGGTGTTGATACCCAGATGGTTTCCATTGAAATCCCAATTGAATTGTCAATCTAAATCAATTTTAAATTATCTCATCAAGAAATACGCGCTCAGTAGAATTGTATTAGTTTATCATAATATAGGCTCTCCTTCATTGGCTCTTAACTACCTCATTGGTCTAGTGGTTAGCACGTTCGACTACAGACATGAGGTCCTGGGTTTGAGTCCCGGGTCGGGCCAATTCGAAATCGATATTGAGTTTTCGATTAAGATTATCTCAATATTTTCCGAAGTTGGGAAAAATTTGGCGATGTGATCCAGCGCCGTGCCTCGGAGAGTACGTTAAGCCGTCTGTCTTGCGCTTGATCTTTCAACGGACGTGTCGAATCGCCGTCACGTTGGACTATGAGAGTGAAGAAATAGAGAGTACACTTGTGTACTATGCCTGCCAATCCACAGTACAGCATGCATGTGGCGAGTCTATGTTCTAAAAACCCTCTCTCATGTGAGTGAGAAGACCTGTGCCCTGGAGTGGGACGTCAATGGGCTGCTACTTACACTACTTACATAGGCTCTCCCTGCCCTCCCCACGGTTAAATATGGCAATAATTAATAGGAAAGTAAAAAAAATACTGCATTTTACTGTAGTATATTTATAGAATATATGTTTCAAGCTGTTCTGTGAATTAAAATAAATATCGTTAAGAAAGTTGACATCACTTAATGCGTTATAAAAATATCTAGCATTTCCCATAAACTGCAATTCAAGGACCCAAAGTTGTCAAACTGGTATTGTAGTTTATAAAAGTTCATATTTCACAAATTTGTCTTCGTTAAAATGCTTCTCTGAAAGTTAGATCAGTAGAAAAGTTTTAATTGCTATCAAACGGAATTGCCAGTGGAAAGGTGCATCTGCAGTCTGCATTGGGAGCGTATATTTATTATTTAATATGTACAATTGTTGCGAAGTGTACTTTTAAAACATGCTTTTATTTATTGCTGACTTTAGCACTTTCTCTGATGGTAAGTGATGAAACAGTCTAATCTTGAAATTACCTCTAATTGTTTTGTATACACCATGCTACATCTTTGTTGGTAGGGTAGTAACAAGCCGCGGCCGAAGCCTCCCACCAACTGAGACTCAGACATATTAGAAAATGGATATTTCCTAAATGTACTCAACATTGCCAGGAATTGAAGCTAGGGCTTCTGTTACTTAAGAAGCAATCCTGAGAGGGTACCAAAGACAGGGTGGTTGCGCAAATGCGATACTGGAATTTTTCTCAGGGAGGAGTCGTTGCGATATCGCACGAGAGTGTCTTCGGTGTAGTCGTTCTACGAAGAACCCGGAGTCATTTGATAGGTGCACAGGAAGGCTACTGGAGGGGTTTTAGTTGGTACAATCCCACATCACCCGACCTATCCCTCAAAGGTTGGGTATCTTTCGAAGGTATCCCTTTCGTTAAAAAAAGGGCTAATGCTAGCAAACCGAACACCAACATCATTGTGTCACTCGCAAATGCAGATAAATGTGAATAAGTTGTAGTAAGTGATTATTATTTTAATAGCATGTTCCCGGAGGATTCCTGATCCCGTGGAAATATGGGAAAATGAGTTATTTATCTGTATTAAAAAGCGTTATCAAATCCATTCGAACACTTATAAATTTTATTTAAAATTTTAAGATAGACCAGCCATTTAGAATATACATATAAAGAGATATATTTATGTATATATAAAGGTCAATTATTATCGACGCCTATGAAATAAATATGTTTTTCAATACCGTAAAATAAAATATATGTCTTAAATATTTAGAACGTAAAATGCTCGATGTGTATTTTATAATTTGTTAAAACACATCTAACGTTCTAAATAAGTTTGGGTTTTTATTGTTCTAAGAAGTTAATAATATGAAATTAAATTAGGATTTCAATTGATTAACCTTTGATCTACAGTGCCTCTGAAATAAATTTAGATATAAACGAATTGTTGAAAAGTCCTTCTATCTGAATTTATTAAGAATAAACTTTCATTGAAAATTTAACCAGTTTCAATTTACGGGTCTCGACAATCTTAAAACGAATTAACAACTAAATTTTATTTTACAGACTTCAGTAAATTGGCTTAAAGTAGTCCTTAACTTCGGTCTACATCTGCTAATTGCTCCCAAACTTGTTTTGGACATAATTTTTGGCTAATTGCAGTCGCGCGCTCGGCATTGCGCCAAATACAAGTTTTAGGAGGAATAGACTAAATCATCCACCGAAAATATAGCAACTAGCTTACACTAAGTACTTTAGTTTCTATTACTTGTTTCTACGACTTTTCGACCAAGCAACAAATTTGAGCAAAGAAATAAATAATATAAATAAAAATTCGTGGACCAGAACTAAACTAGTAACTCTTCGTTCCACGATAATGGAATGTTCTTCTACTAATAACCTCTACAACCGCTACTCAATTAATCGTTGGTATATATCGGCGGGCTTGATATTAAAAATATGTAAGTAAAGGTTAGTAGCAGCCTATTAAAATCCCACTGCTGGGCACAGGTATCCTCACTCATAGGAGAGAGGGTTGTTAGAGCATAGACTCAACACGCTGCTCCACTGCGGGTTTGCAGGCATAGTACACAAGTACACTCTCTATTCCTTCACTCTCATAGGCCGAATTCCATACTCTCTCATGTTGGGAATCCGACACGAACGGAGCGGGATCAGGCGCAGGACCGACGACTTAACGTGCTCTCCGAGGCACATCGCCAAGTTCCCAACTTGGGGCAATATTGATAAAATCTTAATAAATTAGCTATAGTCGCCCTGAAGTTATCCATAGTCAATATTTCAGTTTTTTAATATTATATAATACCTTAATTATTTTATTATATTACTTGTTAGATATATTGTGATACTTTATGTTTATTATTTTCGAATATTTGGCCTTTGCCTTGCATAGAGTAAACAAATGAGGGATATATTTGATTTGACAAGCAACAAAAACTACGGCCTGGATTTATGGTTAAAATTTCGAAAATACTAACTGTTGCTCATATATTATTTTACATTTTTTTATGCAGTCAAGCGTGTATTTCAATAAGACATTGTTAAAAAGTTGCGCTATCCAATGATAATGATTGATAATTTAAAAGCTCCGAGACAAAGTTTATGCAAATCATTGATTGAAAAGAGTTTTATCTTGTTACGCCAAAGAAGTACACATTTTTTAATGATGACAGGTTATCGTTTATCTGTAATCTTACGTGATGGTGAAATTATAGTGAACTAACCTGGTAAGTAGTAATTTAACTCTTATGGTGTCTACACAACATTGTACCGGAACCCAAACTTGGGTTGGTTTAGGAAATTGTATAATTTGTCTGAGTCTGGACTGGTGGGAGCTTCGGCCTTGGCAACAACCCTACCAGCAAAGACGTACCGCCAAACAAAGAGATTTGTGATCCGGTACGATGCTGGCTAGAAACCATAAGGGGTATATCACCGCATACCAGATTAGCGCGCTTTCATCTTAGACTATATCATCACTTACCATCAGGTGAGATCACAGTCAAGCGTTGTCAGATCACCGTCAAAATAAAAAACTATTTAATTTTTCGCAAATACCATCATTTAAATATTAAATTCATTAATTAAATTTTAATTTGTATATAAAAAATCTGGGATACATGTAACCTGCTAATCCGTATTGAGGCAGCGTGGTGGGTCTATGCTCTAAAACCCTCTCTGAGATGAGCGAGAAGTCCTGCGTCTAGAAATGGGATGTTAATAGGATGCTAAACTTGTTTGTAAACTGCTTGAAGTTCTTAATATTACATTTTTTACTTAATATTTTTCCTGTAAAGGTCCCTGACGGCGACTACATTAACGGGATTGAGCATTTGAGCCCCGATCTTTATGCGTCTAATAATGTTATACGAGGCCCTTTTCTGAAGAAGGAGGGCTTTCTTAGGTGAAATGGACGCCTTTATCTTTTTATATTTTATTGATTGTTTTAAATTTATGAGAGATTTTCTTATACTTTGTTTTGTTTATTGCTAACATGTTAGTGATTAACTGTAATCTCACCTGATGATAAGTGATGATACAGGCTGTGATGGAAACGCGCTACTCTAGTTGCAAGTAATTTATTCTACATTACGTTGTAGAGGAACGTAACGATTTCTTGCTAAGCGGTCTTTACTGGTAATCTTCTCTCACTAGTCCAGATGTAGACAATTTAGCAAATCTTATTTCCAAAACTTATCCTGCCGGGAATCGAATTCGGATCCTCTGCTAGCGACGTGAGATCGTCAGCGCTGTTTTGAAAGACGAAGAGAAGTAGCAGCTTATAATCATCCCAACGCTGGGCAAAGAGCATAGGACCACCATGTTGCTCTTTTGAGGCTTGGCAACTCTAGAAAATTCCAAGACTATGTTATATTGTCCCTTATACTCGTAACTTTGTTTATTCAAAGTAAACTATAACATTCAACAATACTCCAAATCTGGATCAAAATCTGGTTTAATATAGGAAATTAAAAATTCGTGAAATATTTAATGTTATAATGAATCTCAAAATTTTGAATTTTTATAAATAAAATGGCATATAAAAGAAAATTTTGAGTAAAGCCAATTCTTATTTTCATCCGTTATCCTTCATTTCTGACATGTGAGTTGCAAAAATATTCAAAGTTTCTCAAGTATTTCTGATAACTTTGATATATTTACCTGTTTTATATGTAAACTAATATTATAAAGAAGAAATATTTGTACGTATTTGTGTATGTATGTTTGCTACGATTTCACTCAAAAAGTCTATTTCAAAATTTTTTTCACCATTAGAAAGCTGCATTTTCACAGAGCGACATAGCTTATATTATTTTCTCAATATAATAGGGATCCTTAAGAAAACTGCAGTAATGTAACCCAAGGTGTTATGCCACTATAACTACTTTTTTGCACTTTTAAAGTTAATAAAAGTGCAGATAATAATCAAACCATATTATTCATACCTCTGTATCAATTCTTATCCTATTAAAAAGACCGTTTCAAATTCTGTACAATACTTTTTAAATATTAAAATCGGGCATTCCATTGAAAAGACAACTTTTTTGAATATTTGTTTTTATTTTTAACAATTTATTATAATCAAGCCTAAAATTACTAGACCGTTTTAGAAAATTATTTTAATACCTGGAGAGCATTTTTAAATTTACTATTGTCGGACATTCTACGTAAATGATGTCACGAATTTAAAAATGTATTAGTTAGATATATATTCGTTGTAAAGTAAAATCTGTACATTAATTAGATTATGAATGTAAGTGTGTATCTGATAATCTGAAAGGAAGTAATTAAAAACTAGTGAAATATTTTTTTTTTAACTTATAACAAAATAATAAATCTATAGTCCGACTTAGTAGATTTAACTGCCAGGGCTAATTTGAAGTATATTTAATAAAAAAAAAAACAATATTAATTAACAGAGCACGAACTATAAACTAGAAACGAGTGCATAACTTTAAGCTAATAAAAAACAATGTGAAAAACTTTTGCCAGCTCTATTCTCTATAGCATCGACTTCTGAAACATGGAAAAATGCAGTTAGTATTTTTTTCCGGTTGAACAGTGGCTTGTGTCCGGAAACTCCGGAAAGCTATTTTTTTTAATCGTTTAACATTCCTGCTCACCGAGCTTCGTAAACCGAGTATTCATTGAAAATCACTTCTTAGCTCGAATCCTGACGTTGATGTATGGGGCTGCTTGGTCGGGATTTGAGGTCAACGATTCATTTCATTACATAGTAACGACCGACCACAAATCGTCATTGGGCATTCCAAACAGCGACTGTGAGAAATTTAGATATTTTACAAAATAATTGCAGTTTTTCTTATTTTAAATACGTTGTTCTATTTCGGAATCACATTTAGAACTAGCTGATCTCCGTAATATCATCCGTTGTTAAAGAGTGACTTATTATTTTTACGTATATATTTGCATACAGGTATATTTATATGACGATATTGTATAGGTAATTACTTGTGTTAATGAAATGCTGAACCGCAAAGTCGTTGGTAGGAAAATAAACATCCTCAGCAATAGGCAGGCGGCACTAAAAGCACTTGAAAGAAGCAAAATCAGGTCTGGCCCAGTGCTAGAATGCGTGAGAAGCCTTAACTGTCTTGGACAAGACAATACGGTAAGGCTTGCATGGGTACCAGGTCGTGAAGGTATAAAGAGCAACGAGCAAGCGGATGAGCTGGCTCGAGCTGAATCGAGCAGAGGGTTCATAAGTCCTGAACCCTGTATAGCAATAGCACCGTGCGTGATAAATGCCGCACTATCAAAATATGCCAGCAAAAGAGAATTGGCAGAATGGCACCATTATAGGGGCCTAAGGCATTCCAAGACTGTCTTGGATGCAGTACAATGGGGCTTCACGAAAGTTTTTAAAAACTTAAGTAGAAGACAGATGAGGTATGCAGGGACAATCGCACCGGGCCACTATAGTACAACGGATATGTTAAAAACCATGGGCATTGCGGAAGACTCTACTTGCAGAGCCTGCAATAAGGAAGAGGATACCATAAGGCACCTACTGTGCGAATGCAATGGCTTAGCTAGGACACGAATGAGTCTGCTGGGAGTGGCCTATCCGCAACCAGAAGACTTTAACGGCTCCAGCCTAAAACTTACTCTTAAACTTCTGGAATGGGTTCTTGAGTGCATTTAGGGGAGATTAAAGGATGGGGCGCGTATAAAAGATTCACAAGGGTCGAAGTGCATCCGCTGCCACAGCGGGCCTTGCCGCGAAATAATAATAGGTAATTACTTAATGCCTAACAAGCATTATTGTGCTTGTGTAATTTTCAGCACAAAATATTCACGCGTCAAAGTAACGTTTCTCGATTGGATAAAAGCACACGCAACAATTCAGTTTTAAATGAAGTTAATATGTTAAAAACTCACATCAAAAACACCACAAAAAAAAAGCTTTTGTTTGGCATACTTCACAATACCTCACGAACAACTCTCGCTCATTTACTACATCTTTACCTATCCTGGATTACGCTGACTTTACTTATTTAGATCTTGGTGTAAACTGACAAAACAAAGTAGGAAGACTACAAAATTAATGTACTTTATTCTGTTGTCTATATACCTAATACTCCATCCTACCTTAAAAAACGTTTCGCTTTCCACTGTGATGATCTTAACCTTGACCTTCGCACCCGATCTAATAATAAATTAAAGCATCCAATATGTATAACTAGTTATTACAAGAATTTATTTACTGTCCAGCTTATAAATTTATAGAATGCGCTACCTGATAATATCCATCATTCAGAGTCATTGGCCGTTTTCAAAATTCGTTTGAAAGAAAATTATTTGGCTCAAAATTACTTTGAATAACACTTAATTTCCATTTTTATCTCACTTCATGTCTATATATTCTTTATTATTTTATTCTATTATTGGTATTTTTATTTGTCTCAAATAATACTTAAGCATATATTTGTTACATGTCCTAATAATTTATTACTTAATCATCCACTTTTACAAAGGTTGTCTGGAAGAGATCGCTTGCAGCAATAAGGCTGCCTTTGCGTGCTATTAGCTTTTGTTTTTTTATTGTTAGTTTTGTATTTCCTGTATGTGTTTCGTCGTCGCTTCAATCGATGGGCGTCCACTGCTGGACATAGGCCTCACTTAATGACGTCCACAAGGCCTGATCTTGCGCCACCTGACTCCAACGGCTACCGGCGACCCTCTTTATGTCGTCGGTCCACCTTGTGGGGGGTCTCCCTACACTGCGCCGTCCGGTGCGGGGTCGCCACTCCAGCACCTTTGGCCCCCAACGTCCATCGGTCCTTCGGACTATGTGCCCCGCCCATTGCCACTTCAGGTTCGCGATTCGCAGGACTATGTCGGTGACTCTGGTTCTACTACGGATCTCTTCATTTCTGATTCGATCACGTAGAGAAACTCCGAGCAAAGCCCTCTCCATCGCACGCTGAGTAACTCAGAGCTTCGTATGTGTTAGTGTGCAATAAAATGTTTCTATCTATCTATCTATCAACTCAGTAGTATATTAGTGCATATAATATAATAAAAACAACAAGTGTATATTTACATATGCATACAGTACATAAAAACATGGTTATCAGCTAAATGCTCCGAAAATACTTAAATATCTTAATCTTAATGAAAATTTATAACTGTTTATTGTTTGGTCCAATAAGCCAGAAATAAAACAAATACAGCGAGAGTCAATGGGTAGAAGGACTATGAAGTTTGTCGTCAAATAAATTTAAATAAATACTATATAATAAATAAAGTTTTACGAATATAGCAGTCGTAGTTAGTTAACAGAGATTAAAATTTTTAAATTAAGATAAACTTAAACTGTGTTAATATCAAGTGATTCTACAATTTTAAAAGGTGTACTTGAGACAATAAATAGAAAATGATTTATTAACTTCTCGTGGCAGTGCAATCTACTAAGTCGGACTATAGTTTTTTGTTTTGTTAACTTATAAGTTTTATTTCACTTAGTTTTAAATTACTTTCTTTAATTATGAGAAACAAACTAACAGTCATAATCTAATCAACATACATAGTTTACTTAACAAAGAATATATAATTATATAACTAATACATCTTTAAATTCGTAACATCATTTATGTAGAATGTCCGACAATTGTAAAATATAAAAAATATTCAAAATGTAAAATTTTCGTCTATAATATTAGAGAACAGATTTATTTGTAATACTTTATTGTCTCAAAACCTTGTTCTTGTGTATAGGAATTTGATATTTGACAGTCTGGAGTTCGACTCGGGATACATTCTTTTCTTTAGATTGAGATTTTTAATATCTTCAGTTTCATCTTGAATGGAATGTCTGATTTTAGTAATTTAAAAAGTATTTTACAGGCATTGAAACGGTCTTTAATAGTATAAAGATTAATACAGAGGATGAAAAATATGATTTGATTATTATCGGAACTTTTATTAACTTTTGAATTGCAATAAAGTAGTTATAGCGGCATAACTACAGCAGTTGGACATTTGGTATCACGGACTTTTTTATAGATATTACTGCCATACGCTTTATAATATTGTAGAACTTTTTTTTGTTCTATCTTCAATAGTTTTCGCAACACACGCGATATCAAATTTTTTGTTTCAGACATTGGCTTACATTAAAGCATTTTCCTTAGAGTTCCCTTTTTTTTGAACGCGTTACAAAAACAAACGTTTCCTGTTTATAAAAAATACTTTAGAGTGAAAATTAGAGCAACGTATTTAAATACATATATGGGAAGTGTGAACTAAAGTAGGAATTGAAACACTTGAGAGACGGGATAGTTTTGGGCCCGATATTTTTTTTTTTTTCGAGGGCAGACCAATGTATGTTGTTTACGTTAATAAATTAAAGTTTACGTTATATTCTAAACACTGTTGCGTAAAGCCTAGAACATCATATGTAGCAGATGAGAGATAAATCAAGTCCAACGCTGTTTGGGATCTGACAACGTGGAAAGGTATATAGTGTTAAATCCCTTCATAGTCGGTTTATAAGCGCTCCCTCAGCACTAAATGTCTAATCTCTTTTGACTTGCAGTCAGTTACAATATGAATATTTTGGTTACGGTAACATTATTTCATCTGATCATTTCTTAAGGATACACAGTATTTAAAATTTTCCAGTATTTGTATAGAGCTGGAAAGTTGCCGATTTGATATACGAGTACGCACGTATTTCGGAGGGTAGGTGAAGCCGTCGAGTTTTAGCATATGTGCATATATCCCTGGAACAATTCTGAGATACCTCGAACCTGCCATCACGCAGTGGCGTAGTGTGTTGGGTCTATGCTCTTAAAACAAGTTTCCCTTCAAACAAGACTTTAATACTTTGCTACATAACGTAATTTACCTTTTAATAATAGTCTTTACATTTGGCATAAACATTTACACAAATATTTGACGAATATGGCTTGCAATCGCGGAATTAATGCCATAAATCAGTGTTGGAACATGTTTACGAGCTACCAGAGTTAATTCCAGTGTGACATGACGTTTATATTCGTGAATAATTGTCGTTTGCTCACTACAACACGTACTAATACTAAATCTTAGATGAAATTATTACATAAAGCTCTTAGAACTCTGAATGCATTTCATGCTATTTGTTAATTTATGTTTATTACGATTCTGGGCCCCTGACAGACTATCGGAGTTAGAGTTCGCATTATACTTTAATTTAGGTGTAACATGAGTGCATACTGAAAAATATATAAAAATGTTTTAAGGTAGTTAAAGCGTATAAGCGGAAACTAGCAAAAAAGTCATGATTTTTCATAGTATAATTTGAGTTGTAATTAATATAAACCTGAAAAACAAAAAATCGTAAAATTAACAAAAAATATTAACATTCTACGATTGAAAGTAATCTCTCATTTCGGTATCATGAATATTTTCGTTTAATCGCTTTCTTGTCACGTAGCATGTAGTATAAGAACTTAAATTAATAATAAAATCACAGTACGAGCTATTTACATTAACAATATAAAAAGTTAAGGGAAATTGAAATTAATATAAAATTTAGATTACATACATAGCTTCACGCCTCATTCCCATAGTGGTAGGCAGAGACCACGTCCTTACACTTGACACGATCCTTGCATATCTCCTTCGCTTCTTTCATTCTCATTAAACCTTTCATACAAGTTCGTCGGTTTAGAGTACTCTTGACCTGGCCCTTATTTAAAATTTCCTCGATTTAGTCCAGGAACGTTTGCCTTGGTCTTTCCCTTACATGTTTCGCATTCACTCTTGGCCCATAAATCCTTTTTGTCAATCTCCTTTCATTCATTCTCTCTACGTGCCCAAACCATCTCAGCATACCTATCTCAATTTTATTCACTACATCTTTTATGCCACAACGTTTTCTTATCACGCTATTTCTTACTTTGTTATTCAGTTTCAATCCACTCATACTTCTGAACGCTCATATACCTACCGCATTTATTTTACTTATGTGATTCTTCTGCCATACCCAACTTTCACTACCACACATAAGTGTTGGTACCAACACTCCTGCATGTATAGCCAGTCTGGCCCTTTGAGACACCGCAAAAGAAGGCGTGCAGAGCACTATTTACCATATTCCCTGCATTCACTCTCCTTTCAATATCACTTTCACATGTTCCATCTTTTGTAAATTTAGATCCCAAGTGTACAAATTCTTTCACCTCTTCCACTTGTTCCTCATCTATCAGATTATTGCCATTCATCATAGATTAATTTCTTTCAAAAAGCATAACTTTCGTTTTGTTTACATTTAAATTTAGATTACCCTACGTATATATGCTGTGATTACACGATATATAATAAAATAAAGGAAAATCTCTTAAAAACAAATCGGGTTGTGCCTTAAAAGCTCTCCCAATATCAATTAGCTCTAAATGACTTTTACGACATAATTACAAGCTCCACCTTACAAAGTAACATCTCTAAAACTCAGAGGTCCACAACCCCCGTAATGGATATGCTGTACCTTTTCAATCCCTTTTAATTTAGTCCGGGAAATTACCGTAGAATTCAATCAAAGGAAAATAATTTGACTTAATGTTTACTTTGTGATGACATTATGAACAAATGTTATGGAATATATGATGGATAATATTTATCAAAAAAAAAAACTTTTCCTCTAGAAGGTAAAAGTTTTCGATCTGCGTATTATTTGTTTATATAAAAGCCACAATTTCAGTGATAACAATTTACTGATTTGATTTAGTAATAAAGAATTAAATTTTTGCCCTTTTCAAACTAGTGTTAAATATATTTCAAGTTTGTTAAATTACAGAGAAGTAGATGTTTCATATATTTTTTAAATGTACATTTTTTTTTACTTGCTTGTTTCATTTATATTGAATTTAAAACCCTAAGCATTATTACATGTAACCGTATCTGCAATAGATTAGGTTACACTCTGGTTACATCTACGTCGTTCTTATTTGGAATCGTAAATAAAAGGTAGCTAAGAAAAATGACGTAAAAGTAAGTAAGCGGTTCTTTTTTTCCTCATACGTTGCATGTCAGTTACTTTGCCACCCCGCTATCTTTCATGAGTCTTTTATATGGTAATGAAGTTCATCACTAATACGCAAAAGTTTCCCTTCTCCCTCCCACACTTGGCTACCAACACTACACAAACAATACAGTTTCTAAATATTGCAATGCAGCAACAGAGGTAAGCTCATTGCAATTTTGTTATAGACAGATAGACTTTCTGCTTCAAATTTACTGTAAGCCTGTAAGGAGTTCCATTGATCATCATGTTTAAACAACGACAATTATTTCACTATAACTAGGTAACGATAGGTGACTCAAATATCCGGATAACTTATAAAACAATTCTGCGGAGTATCGTTATTTTGTTTGTAAGAATTGAGGAGTTATGTTACTTTTACATGGATCCCATGATGAAATCCTAATCAAACTATCATCAAACAGCCCTATACAAACAGCCATAGAAAGAAATCCTTTTTAATAAAGAATCATCGATATCGGTTGGCGTGATCTCGAGTTACTCTTCATCATGTTGCGCAAATGTTTAATGTAAATTTAAGATCTATACGATTTCCTCATGGATGCTATCATCAGAAATGGACTTAAAAAAATGAGGCCCTAAGATAAACACAACCTTTCATATAAAAAAAGATCGTCAAGATCAGTTCACCCAGTCGAAAGTAATGAGGTAACAATAAAAAAAATACAAGTCGTAAAACATACATACATACATAGCATCATGCCTCATTCCCATAGGGGTAGGCAGAGACAACATCCTTCCACTAGCCACGATCCTTGCATATCTCCTTCGCTTCTTTCAATCTCATTAAACCTTTCATACAAGTTCGTCGGTTTAGAGTACTCTTGACTTGGCCCTTAATTAAAATGTCCTGGATTTGATCCAGGAACGTTCGCCTCGGTCTTCCCCTTCCAACTATCGCATTCACTCTTGACTCATAAATCCTTTTTGTCAGTCTCCTTTCATTCATTCTCTCTACATGCCCAAACCATCTAAGCATACCTTTTTCAATTTTAGTCACTACGTCTTCTTTTATACCACAACGTTCTCTTATCACACTATTTCTTACTCTGTCACTCAGTTTTAATCCACTCATGCTTCTCAACGCTCTCATCTCTACCGCATTTATTTTACTTTTGTGATTCTTCTGCCATACCCAACTTTCACTACCATACATAAGTGTTGGCACCAACACTCCAGCATGCACTGCCAGTCTAGCCCTTTGAGACACCATCTGGCTATTCATAAAAGCATGCAGAGCACCATTTACCATATTCCCTGCATTCACTCTCCTTTCGATATCACTTTCACATGTTCCATCTTTTGTAAATTTAGATCCCAAGTATACAAATTCTTTCACCTCTTCCACTTGTTCCCCATCTATCAAAATATTGCCATTCATCATAGATTCATCTCGTTCAAAAAGCATAACTTTCGTTTTGTTTACATTCACTTTCATTCCTTTCCCTTTCAAAGCTTCATTCATAATATTTAGCATCTCCTGAAGCTCGTTAGCGGATGACGCAAGTATTACTTGATCATCAGCGCAGAGTAAACATTTGATGAGTAATTCATTCATTCTTAACCCATGCATAGTTTCTTTTAAATCTGTCAAACAGTTATCCATGAATAGGTTGAACAGCCATGACCCAAGCACTAGAACCCTCATAGAGAGACTTCATTGCTTGAACCAGACTACCGCTCACCCCATACGTAGATAACGTTGACCACAGCTCATTCCTCACCACTCGATCATAGGCCTTTTCTAAATCTACGAATGCGCAATAAACTTTTTGGTTAAGTTTAAGTTATACAAGTTTGTTAAAAAGATAGAAAGTTGTAATGTAAGTTAATACAATTTTTTTATTCAAATGTTAGTTGATTCATTAGATGAAATATTATTTACGAAAAATTGTAATGCTGTACATTACATTTTTTTACGTTATATTGAAAACTCACGTTTTACGTGTGCTGAACCTGAGGTTGTGTGGTTTAGAGGTGCTATAAAATGATATTTAAAAAATTCGTACGGAATGACCCTTCTCTTACAGGTGTTTGATTACCTTGTTACAATTTCTAACCTGTGCATGACATTGATTGGACCTGACAATCAGTTTAGCCATATATATATATATATAAAAGATATCCGGGTATCTATTGACTCACCACGATATCCCTGGAACCATAAGGTGTTGAGACTTGAAATTTGGTAGGAATATTCATTTTAGTCGAGTAGCGGTCAGCTAAGAACGCATTTTACGAAATTCTACCCGCAAGGGGGATTGCCGGGGTGGTAATTAAAAAATTCAAACTTTCCCATTAAAAAAAACCTTCATATTTACAAACTTTGTTTTATTACGGTATATAAAACTTGGTCAGAATTTTATTTCATGTAATGGAATGTATAAAAAGTAAATTTTAGGAAATTCCACCCTTAAAGGGCAGTGCGGGTATGTTTCTTATTTGTAAAACAATTTGCCTAAATTAATGAAAATGCTACCAATAAATATTCCACGCAGACGAAGTCGCGGGTTCAGCTAGTAGATAAATATAAGAACCAAAACCAGGTTATACTGAATAAAGATTATAATAAACATCACCGCCTTCTTTTGTTATGAACAATATGAATCACAATTGAGAAAAAAAAAATCAACATGCGTAGTTTTGATATAATTGAATGAATTGCTATGTATATAATTGTTATTTAATATTCGGTGAATATCGTGAGGACACTTACATATCTTGAGAGCAATCCTGGGACATGTATAGAGTGTGTGTGTGGTGGTATAAAATCCTTATTTTGTATTAGTGAGGAGGCATGTTTCCAGCAGTAGAAGGTTAATAGGCTGCTACTTTATGGCTGTTAATGTTATATATAAAAATAATTTTAATAGTAAATATAGTGTTTAAAACTGACAATGAGTATCAAAAAGACGGCTTGATTTAACTTCTTAAACGAGTATTTATTTTTATCTTTTGTCAATATCTTATTTATGAAAAATATGCCAAAGGGCCCACTGTTTAACAGAATGAATAATGTAAATTTATTTAAGAAGCCACCGCTGTTTTATGACGAAAGAAAAAATAAATGAGCGGTAAGAATAAAACTACGTCCGCAACTCGTTGTGTATTTTTCCTTTTCCCTGCCCATTTCCAGGCAATTTCGTTCTCTCTTTACCTGTTTTGTTCGTGACAGTACGTACTTTATTTGTAAGTTCGTCAAACAGCGTTCCAACCTTCCCACAAAATCTTAAAAATACATACTGTTTTTTAGCCAAAATATAAGTTTAGAAAATCCTTTTGTTTTTATTGCTAATAGTTTAGCGTTTGAACGTAATCCCACCTAATGGTAAGTGATGATACAATCTACGATAAGTTTATTAGCCTAGTAAAACATAAATTACCTCTTATGTTTTCTACACAACATAGTATCGGAACGCAAATTTTGTCTTATACTAGACCCGACTCAGACAATGAGAGAAATGCAATTTTCTTAATTCGTCCTGCCAGGAATCAAACCCAGGATCTCTGCTAGCGAAGCGAATACTTGCATAATTGCATCAGTTATGCTGTTATTCAAGTGAAAACTTCATTTTAATATATTGAAAGAATTGAGCTAAAACGAATATTATGCTCATTTGAGTAAAGTCTTCTCTCGTCACCGAGGGTTGAAAGGAGTGTCGAACTATTACTTCTAAATTTCTACTACATACTAAAGGCTAAGAAATCATTTGATTTGTCAAGCATACGTATATGGAATAAGATAATGGAATAAGTTCAAGCAACATGTGAAGCAAACTTATGCAGGTAAACTGTATTATACAAAACTTTTATTATCTATTAAAGAATCCTCATACCGCCTGTTACGAATAATGACAAAATTAGAATGATGGGATTTTAAAAGACGTTTATATTTAAAATATAATCTACTGACCGTTTCCTGCGGTGCCACTCAATTATATCAGGAAAATAAGTAACATTGATAAATGTCAAGTCAATCACACATAGTTTTCGCAAGAATATTCGATAGAGATCATGTGTTAAGTTATAGAATTTCTAGCTGATCCAGCAAACCTTGTTTTGCCATATAATTACTATTATCGCTATTAAAAAATAGGGGTTGGTGATAGAAAGGTGAAAATTTAGGGTTGTATGTATTTTTGTATGCTGTATCACAAAAAAATAAAAACAATAAATTTCGTCTAAAAATTAAAAAAAAACTTAAGGGTGAAGTAACCTTATCACTTAGGGGTTTGAAAAACAGATAGTAGCTGATTCTCAGACCTACTGAATACGCATATAAAATTTGGTACAAATCGGTAAAGCCGTTTTGGAGGAGTACGGTACGATACGGTAACATTGTGACAGGAAAATTTTATATATTAGATTTAATGGTTCAAAACCATCTTTGTATTGCCTTTCTAATAAAACCAGTTTGAGGTTCATCTATTAGATGGTTTTAAAGTCTGTAATGGACATAAGTACATATTGATTTAGTAGGTTTGCATGCAAAAGTTAAAATTACACAGCTAACATCCAATTTCCCGAGGCAAATATCTGCGCCGCGGCCGCTCCAATTTTCAATGGCAAAATCTACGTTAACCTAAAGTGCCCTCTGTCATCAACTGCGTTTACAAAATAAATCTGGTTCAAGAATAAATTAGGGTCTTTGTGTAGTAAAATTGTCCCCACTTATCCAAAGAAGTCTCGGTCGCGGTATTGCCAGGTACCACCTTCCACCCGCAAATAAACTTGTGATTTACGAACCCAATTTCCAATATCAACGATATAAACTCATATATTTTGCATCGCGTGTTTAACCTTATGTAAATAAGATATTTCTATAATACATATAAATATCACACATAAACAGCTATAGATTTACTTGCCTACATTTTGTACTAAGGCTGTAGAATATTTCTTATAGATGTTGTGATTGTAAAAATTCTTGCAGTAAGGAAAAAGCCACGCTCTCCTTCTGGTAAAGACGCGTGTATTCTCTTTCAAAGCTTGCGCGTTCGAATCCTGATCAGACACAGTTAATATTCTCTATATAAAAAAATGAAACTTACGTGCTTAATTGTTAACGTTAACGACAGCCTAACTCTTCTTTAGTTAGGCTCTCATCTTTAACTGGTGCTTATATTAGCAAAAAATTTTGTCATTTTTCGGACACATCATGAGGCGAGAGCACTGAAACTTGAAAAATCTAATAATAACAGGCAACACAGAGACGGAAAAAGATCTCGAGGCTGTTTACCAACACGATGGGCTGATCCATCAAAGTACGGTGAAGGAAAAGATCGCGAGGAAACCTGCATATCATTGGAGTAATTCTAGTGTATGTGTATCCTGCCAAATCGCAATAGAGCAGCGTGGTGAGTCTGTGCTCTAAAACCCTCTTGCCTATGATTGATAAGGTCTCCACCCGCCACTGGGACGTTAATAGGCTGCTTACGTAGCACTACAAATTCAGTTTGTTTATAGTTATTATTATTTATTATGCAAAATGTATCAAAATTATAAAACAACAAAATTATCTAAGATAATATATTCAAACTTGATTTAGAATATGAATCTATAAGAATCTATCATAAGCTATTGAAGTGAGCAGGTTTATGTAAGCCATTTTGTATGCACTTACATAACCACGGTTCATAATCTGCAGATAGTGCAGAATAATTTGATTGTTCTCATTGCTGGTCTAGTTGAAAGTTTGTAACTCCATAGCTCATGAATTCCTTAATTCGAATCTCGGGTCTGGCCATTTTGTTAACAAATTTTCAGCAAGTGCTGGAATCTGGAAATAGGATGCTATTGCCCTCTGTATTGAGATCATATGAAGCACTGCACTTATTCTCTCTCTGATCTTTTAGGGCATTAAATGTTGAAGATTATTTAAAAGTTAACATTTTATGCTTCATTTTAATTGCACATGGAAACTTAGTGTCATATAATGTAAACTTATAAAAACTTTAATTAAAAAATAACTACTGAGTTTCTCGCCGGTTTTAAATTCGGTTTCAAAAGAGACTAATGATGATTAAAAACATCCTATTGAGCCTACTCAAATATACAATATTTTCATTTATAATAAAATAATAGGAAAAAATGATTTGTGTTTACGACCCGACGACATAATTGAAAAGGTCATCACTAT
This sequence comes from Elymnias hypermnestra, assembly GCA_015832385.1. NCBI lineage: Eukaryota > Metazoa > Arthropoda > Insecta > Lepidoptera > Nymphalidae > Elymnias > Elymnias hypermnestra. The sequence goes on along the minus strand of JACTOM010000045.1, from coordinate 2,617,390 downwards.
GTGGTTAATACTACGAAATACATTTTCTTATGTTCTATAACATTTATGTATTTATTAATCAAGATAACACACGTACGATTGTGTATAAATATTTTACTTTGTTGAGATTTTCTTTGACCCTCTTAAATAACGATCACCGAGCTAGTATTGTAGTGACACGCTGACTATATACCTCTTTCGCTCTCTTACCCGACATTATACGAATGAGCGTTACGTAGCCGAGCGTTGCAAATTAGTCTCATGTAATGAACTTTGATACTGAATGAGAGTGAGTTAAAACGTTTATTATTAAAGTGTGCGACACGAATAAGAAATAATCATTAAATTGATAACATGTTCATGATTTTTAAAATTTTTTAGAATTGAATAGGATTTTATAATAAAAGTGAATAACCAAATTAAAATATTCTTTAATTCCAGTAAACTTAATAAACTTTTTTGTCAATGACTCTAACACTGGTTCGGAACGTAGGTACTACTGAGAAGAAGCCGGCTAGAAACCCAAAAGATACACTTTTCTATCCATTTTATCATTAATATCGAAACACAATTGTATCATCACCATCAATTGACATTATCTATAAAACAAATAATACACAATTATCATTCCGACGTGGTAATAAGACAAAAGTTTTAATTTGAAGAAATACATTTAACTTTGTATTGCTTAGCAGCTCGATTTACCAACACAAATAACTTAAAAGACAATAACTGGTAGCTAACGTTGATTAAAACTGAGAACTCGGCTAACTTCTACCATATATAACCTTTTATAACTTCCAAAATGAGACCATTACGGCTAAATACTATTGAGAATGTTTGCCGCCACATACATTTGTTAATTTATTGAGAAACCAGCATTCCATTGATTACAATTAATGCAATTTAAATAATTCTAATCATTTATGAAACATTAAAACGATGCTACAGCCAATCGACATCAATTATAATATTTAGAAATCCCCCAATGGGCCTTTGTTTCTAAGAATACGATTTAATCAAATGACTAACCGGATCCTTTATTTAAAATATTATTTTATTTTAAATATACTATCACGCGCCTAAACTTTTTGTCAATTTAAAAAGTAATGCCAATTATATTTCGAAATATGCGATCAGTACTGAAATACATCCCTAAATTCCACATAAATATTGATATAGGAGGGGTACTAATAGGGTGGAATGGTGCGCCAGTGAATTTCGGAGGTCAGCAAAGCGTTGCCGAGTGCCAGCGTAAGAGATATATAAGGCAACGGAAATAATGACGTCCGCTCTGTAATTGGAATGGGCCGTAGCGCACGAGAGCAACTCGTATATGTACCTAATTTGCATTCAGATTTATTGATGCACGACGAAAAGAAGGTGCTTGTGGGTTTTTCAAGTATGTCTTACACTGTACTATTAAATGTTAGGCTATTTTCACCGCTTTTCAATTCAATCTTAGGTTTGTCTACTATAGTTACGTAATTAGAACTTTTTCTATAACATGTAAATGTATACTTAATATTTCATTATAGAACTCAGTTATTGCGTTATCTTGTTTAATTTTAGTCTATCTACTTAACACGTTCACTGCGGCACAGGCCCTTTTAAGCATGCCACGGTATTACAGTTGGTGCAGACGAAGAAAACTGTGTTCCTCTCACTGGTGTGGAACGAGGTGGTTTAAAGAGTTGGACAGAGATAAATAATTGTAGATATATTCTATAAAAAACATACGCTATTTCGGCCCACCACGCGCTGAGTGTTAAAATATCCATAATATATATTAGAATATGCAAGTATTATGTGACATATATCGAAAGCAGAAAAATAAAATCTTTTTTTATTATAATTCTGGTTTATATTTGATATCCCCTTATTTTTGTCCGTCCTATGACCACTAAAAGTAATTTCCAGTGCGGATCGGGTCTGGTTTAGTTCTCATTTTTTGTTTGACGGATCCCGGGGCGAATCGAACCTAAGAAAGTTGAATTCAAGGTTATTCTGAAATTCCAAAAAAAAAAAAACTAGTATTTATCACGTTTTCGCAAAATTATAGAATTTGAATCTAACCTAGTGCTGGTGTGTCATAAAAGATCTGCCGTGCACTGCCGCAAATTTCGTTGGGGGCTCAATTCGAGTCTACGCCGCACCAGATTGTAGTACGTGATTTTACTTGCCGCAGTGAAGGTGTTAAGGTCCTCAAAGTTATAGTAATGTATGAAAAATATACAAAAAACCGAAACGAGGCAGATAACTGTCCATTAAGTTAATTTTTCGAACCCTTTTTAGGAACTAACATTCCAAACGGTCTTAGATACCAATAAGTTTTAAGACTTATTTATATTTTGCATTTTTTTGCTACAACAATATGCTATAACATTGCCACTATCACTATTTACTTATTAAAAGTTTCTAGCTAGCATTGTACTAGAATGGTGTAGTGTACAAAACCTGCTAAGACAAAAACGTAAATTACTAATAATAATTTATACTCTATTCAATATTTACTATAAAGATCTTTAATAAACTAGTTTTCAAAGTGAAACTTTTTTTATCAGGCATGAAACAATTGCATGACCAATCAAGCCCTTATTCAACTAATGATTAGCGTCACAAAGATGTGCAACGGTTTTTATGCTCATTCGTTTGAAGGTTAGGTAGTTTTAATATTTACAAATAACATGTGGCATTTTAACTTGCCACTCGTCCTTTAATAATTTAATAGGCTATTTTTTATAAAATATAAAACACAAATATTTCATAAGTTCTCATTTCTAAATTTTAAATTCAAAAGCAAAATTTATTTAAAAATTATTAATATTGACAAAAACACGAGGCATTTTTATTTACAATTCGTTATTTGAGATTTCAATAAATAATTTTCGACATTTTTAATATTGTAATGACAATTAAATTCCTAACTTTTACTTTTATTTTTAACTTGTAATGGATATCACTTGATGTTAATACAGTTTCATTTATATATCAATAAAATACTTAAATTTTATTAATTAAAGATCCTTTTTCGAAAAATTGCACGGCGTCACTTATTGACACCTCAAATAAAGGTATCTTTCTATGTTATGAGTTTGAGAAATTCGTGCTCGATAACGCTAGTAATCTTTAGGAATTGACTTAACTTTTTTCTATGTAACAAGGTATAATAAGGATTTTTTAAATAGCTTGTAAGATAAGTGAAAAAGGTAAGTAGCAGCCCATAAACGTCCCACTATCTCATATAAGAGAGGATTTTTAGAGCATAGACCCACCACGCTGCTCCACAACCGAGATACGAATTTTTTTCATATTACTTGTTTTTTATGTAAGACTAAACTGCCTCATTGGTCTAAACTGCCTCATTGGCCTAGTGGTTAGCATGTTCGACTACAGACATGAGGTTCTGGGTTCGAGTCCCGGGTCGGGTCAATTCAAATATCAATATTGAGTTTTTTATTAAGATTTTCTCAATATTTGCATGAAGTTGGGAAGTTGGCGGTGTTGTGATCCCGCCCGTGCCTCGGAGAGCACGTTAAGCCGTCGGTCCTGCGCCTAATCTCTTTCCGGTCGTGTCGAATTCCCGTCACATCGGACTATGAGAGTGAAGGAATAGAGAGTGCACTTGTGTACTATGCCTACCAATAATTAGCGGAGTAACGTGGTGGGTCTATGCTCTAAAAACCCTCTCTCCTATGAGTGAGGAGGCCTGTGCCCAGCAGTGGGACGTTAATGGGCTGCTACTTACCTTTATGTAAGACTCCAAATGATTGATTATTAAGATTATAGTATACAAAAAAAAGTACGAATTTACTATTGACTTTTCTAAATTGACTAAGAGATTTCAAGGCTTAATCCTAGAAAAACGAAACAATCAGTAATACTGAAAAGATAAAAGCATCGTCGCCTTGAAATGTTCACGTTTTTGCGAAGGGTCCCTCATAAAACTTTATTAGGCACATTAAGGTCGTGGTTGAATCCTGTTTATGTAATCGCCTCTGGGGACCTTTAGCAGGAGAAATATTAGGTGGAAAAATAATATACTTTCAATGTGCGTTGTAAGATTACGTGGTTAAACATTAATAGCTGGCTAAAATACTATTGATATATTGTAGTATATTGCGTTATGGCTGTTATTTTTAAAAACCTTTATAAAATTTATATATACCAGCTGATCCGCGGAACTTTGTCTGCGTAGATATAAATACGGGATTTAAAGTACGGTGCTATAATTTTGATGCTAATGTAACTTAGTTTATAGTAGAACTGATAATTAACGATCTTCTAGTTTTTAATTCAATGAAAAGAAATCTATTCTATGCCTCAAGTTGAACCAAATTAAATATTATAGAAAATGTCATTAACGTTTAAGTAGTTTCATAGCCCATTGACGACAAAAATCATGTTACATTTTATATAGAGATTAGCAATGCCCCCCGGTTTCACCCGCGTCGATACCAATCTCTTGGCAGTGGAGAGTTGCAGTATGCATGTACGCGGAAAGAAAGATCGACGTAAACGTACTGTGGCTGAGGGCCATGCATCCAAGATGTGCGGATGAAATTTATTTCTCCAAGTTGTCTGTTTATAATATCGTGACCACAGAGCTCCTCAGAACATTCCCCTTTATAGATACGATAGAACACACACAGAGAGCTAACGTCCCTACGGTGCTCCAGCGTTTCCAGCTTACTGGTCAACTGGGAGTCGTCGACAATTCATATAGCCCGCCTCTGTATCCGTTCAAATGGAAGCAGTAGATATTAGGGTGCTCCAGTCCATAGATGAGAGCCGTACTCTAGGTGCGGTCGGATTTGGGCCTTATATAAAAGCATCCTGTGTTCGGGCGTAAAGTACCGCTTGGCTCTATTGAGTACCCCAAGCTTTTTAGAAGGCAATTTGGCTTTGCCTTCCAAATACCCACGGAATTATACTTCGCTAGAAACATTAATTAATACATTTTTAAATTCGTTATTTACGTACAATGACCGTCATTAATCAATTTAAACATACTCTACAGTAATTTCTAGCTTGGTAATAATAAAAACAGAATAGGTAAATCGCAGGGTATCAATGGTATCCTTGAAATATAAGCCAACTCACCAGTCGCAGGCCAGGCAGGCAGGTACATTTTTTATATCTTTTGAATGGAATGTCCGATTTTAATAATTTCAAATGTATTTTACCGGTATTAAAACAATCTTAAATAAATTATCATTTATTAGGACGAGGATTAATACGGGAGTTTGAATAATATGGTATGATTTTTGCCGGCATTTTTTTCTTTTAAAATGCACAAAAGTAGTTATGGTGGCATAACTACAGTAGTTGGAGATATGGTACTGGGGATTTTTTTTGGAGATATTAACACCTTCTATAATGTTGTAAAACATTTTTTGTTCTATCATCAATAGTTTCCCCAGTACACGCGATGATAGATTTTTGTTTCACGTCTTGGGTTACGTTAATACATTTTTCTCAGGAAGCCCTATTGTTTTTTTTAGTACTATAGCCTATGTAGCTTAGTGCAAAATCAGCTTTCTAATGATGAAAAAGTTTTGAAATCGGTCCAGTAGTATTTGTGTGAAAACGTTACAAACTTACATACAAACAAAAACACAAATGTTTCCTTTTTATAACATTAGTTGAGATGGAACAAAAAAATTGTTTCTATCTTGGTTATATATTATGAAAACATACAAACGATATACCCCACTGGTTACACGAAGATGCTTTTAGTACATACTTGCGATCGGCCCCGGGTTCGCACGGGCAGTAAGAGCATATTTTTTTATTTTAGGTTTTGTATGTTATAGGATAGCATCAACTTGATGCTTTGAATCTTTGGAATAAATTTAAATATTGTATAAAGTATTTGAGTTACTAAGAAACTAGGCAGCGTTGTCAAAGATAGTTCCTGAAATTTGGGCCCTAACAGCATAAAAATACTTTTAGTATAAACTGACTTTGTTTTATAATATACTAGCTGAACCCGCGACTCCGTCTGCGTGGAATGTTTTTTGTCATTAATTTAGGCAAAATGAATATTCATGTCTCTATGGTACCGGAGATATCCTGATGAGTCAATAGAAACCTGGATATCTCTTTTAAATATATAGATAAGGATATGTCAATACCAACACCTTCCTTATTATTCNAGCTTACTGGTCAACTGGGAGTCGTCGACAATTCATATAGCCCGCCTCTGTATCCGTTCAAATGGAAGCAGTAGATATTGGGGTGCTCCAGTCCATAGATGAAAGCCGTACTCTAGGTGCGGTCGGATTTGGGCCTTATATAAAAGCATCCTGTGTTCGGGCGTAAAGTACCGCTTGGCTCTATTGAATACCCCAAGCTTTTTAGAAGGCAATTTGGCTTTGCCTTCCAAATACCCACGGAATTATACTTCGCTAGAAACATCGATGGCAAGAATTAATTAATACATTTTTAAATTCGTAACATTATTTACGTACAATGAGCGACATTAATCAATTTAAACATACTGTACAGTAATTTCTAGCTTGGTAATAATAAAAACAGAATTGGTAAATCAGAGGGTATCATTGGTATCTTTTAAATATAAGCTAACTAACCAGTCGCAGGCCCAGTTATAAGGGTCGCTACAATTTTCTTTAGTTGACATCTTTAATTTTTTATATCTTTCGAATGGAATATCCGATTTTAATCATTTCAAATATATTTTACCGGTATTGAAGCGGTCTTAAATAAATTATCATTTATTAGGACGAGGAATTAATACGGGAGTTTGAATAATATGGTTTGATTTTTGTCGGCCTTTTTATTAGCTTTTAAAATGCACAAAAGTAGTTATGGTGGCATAACTACAGTAGTTGGAGATATGGTACTGGGGATTTTTTTTGGAGATATTAATACATTCTATAATGTTGTAAAACATTTTTTGTTCTATCATCAATAGTTTCCCCAGTGCACGCGATGATAGATTTTTGTTTCACGTCTTGGGTTACGTTAATACATTTTCCTCAGGAATCCCTATTGTTTTTTTTAGTGCTATAGCCTATGTAGCTTAGTGCAAAATCAGCTTTCTAATGATGAAGAATTTTTTGAAATCGGTCCAGTAGTATTTGTGTGAAAACGTTACAAACTTACATACAAATAAAAACACAAATGTTTCCATTTTATAACATTAGTTGAGATGGAACAAAAAAATTGTTTCTATCTTAGTTATATATTATGAAAACATACAAACGATATACGCCACTGGTTACACGAAGATGCTTTTAGTACATACTTGCGATCGGCGCCGGCTTCGCACGGGTAGTAAGAACATATTTTTTTATTTTAGGTTTTGTATGTTATAGGATTGCATCAACTTGATGCTTTGAATCTGTGGAATAAATTTAAATATTGTATAAAGTACTTGAGTCTCTAAGAAACTAGGCAGCTTTGTCAAAGATAGTTCCCGAAATTTTATTATACTCGTATGCCTAAACCTTGCTTACGAATCACTTTATCTATGGGCGCTAACCGCATAAAAAAGAAATTTAGTATAAACTGACTTTGTTTTATAATATACTAGCTGAACCCGCGACTTCGTCTGCGTGGAATGTTTTTTGGGTAGCATTTTCATTAATTTAGGCAAAATGAATATTCCTACCAAATTTCATGTCTCTACGCCTTATGGTACCGGAGATATCCTGATGAGTCAATAGATATCTCTTTTATATATATAGATAAGGATATGTCAATATCAACACCTTCCTTATTATTCTTTGTAGATATCACTTCAATAACTATGCAGTATTAAGTATTTTTTAATCTGCTTAAATAAATGACTGCTTAAATGTTTTGCCTTAATAAAGAAGGAACATCACGTACTATTCCATATTTCGTTTACTTTTAATGAATCTGTAATTATATTTGTACAGGTAGAAACTCATTACGTTTTATTGAAACAACGATAAACACATTATAATTATAATTTAAGTATGTGTAGGTACGTTAATTGTAGAGGATCGTTAATAGCATTTTGTATCTACGATATTAACGTGTTAATTGGCTTTAATATCAAGTAATATAATTCAATTTGATAATAATTCTTACTTAAAACTTTATAATAGTAATTGACAGGTGCTACAAGTTTAAAAAATATGTTTGAACTTGAGTGAATGAAAAAAGTTGGAAATATATTGGATCGCAAATTGGAAAAAGATATTTATAATTTAAAAAGTGTTTATTATCGATAATATCGTCTGGGCAATAGTTAGCTTTTTACTGTTTTTACTGTCTTTACATATACTATCTATGTAAGTTAATGTTAGCGTCAATCAATTACAGGTGCTCTATTTTATCAATCGAGTCCACATTGCCTGCTGTAAAACATAAAAATAGGTTGTAACGCACACCGGATATTTATCTAATATATAAAATTTCCATGTCACAATGTTAGTTACCGTACTCCTCCAAAACGGCTTTACCGATTTGTATCAAATTTTATACGCGTATTCAGTAGGTCTGAGAATCGGCTACTATCTATTTTTCAGTGATAAGGGTTGTTCACCCTTAAATTTTTTTAATTTATTGACGAAATTTTTATTTTTTTGTGATACAGCACACAAAAATACATACAACCCTTAATTTTCACCTTCCTATCACCAACCCCTATTTTTCAATAGCGATAATAGTAATTATTTGGCAAAACAACGTTTGCTGGGTCTGCTAGTTTATTTATAAAACAAATTTTTTTTTCATCTGTTTGCTAATAAGGCTTTGAAACCATGCAAACGATATTTCCAAAACATTATTACAAACATTAATACTAAGATGATTTTAGGCCACTATACTCACTCACTTATCACGAGATAGGCAAACCATTAGTAATTTACTTAAAAATTTGCAAAACATGACTTTCCGCGATTTAGACTCTCATTAAATAGAGATTTCTTTATTTTCCCTATGGATTGAGAACTACGCGAGTGTTGGGCTAAGTTTAGTAGCTGTTGATATAAAATAGTGTTTATCTGAATATCATAAAATCTTGATCCTATTTGTATTTTAGAAGACAGTACTAACTTTTTTTAATGCTGACAGTTTAGCTCTTGATTGAGACCTCATCTGTTGGTAAGTTACGATACAGAAGCACGCTAATCTGTTAAGAGGCCTTAAAACCGTTAAGGGGTACTTAACGGTTTCTACATACATCGTACCGGAACACAAATCTCTTTGTTTGGCGATATGTCTTTGCTGGTAGGGTGGTAACTAGCTACAGCCGAAGACGCAGAAAATACAATTTCCTAAATTCGCCCTACCGGGGATCGAACCCGGGACCTCGTAGCCGACAAAAATTGATTAAAAATGCGCGCAATTAACTCGTATAATATGGTATTACAAAGCCTGCCAGAAGTTAAAATCAAAATATTTTTTATTTACGTAGGCTCAAAAACCACTTTGAATCGTCAGTAGTCTGTCCGTTAGTAATAAATCTACCACTGGTTCGGAAAGTTGATTCCGCTAAGAAACCGGCAAGAAACTCAACGGTTACTCCTTAAATATAATTTTTGTACGTTTACATGAAAGCTATTCATGTGCAACTGAAATCAAGTCCAAACATCTTTGTCTCTTAAATAATTTTAAATATTATAATATGCTTTTTGTAAAAGGACCTTTTTAACATACATCTTAAAAGTATGTGGAGGGAAACTCAGGAGTGATTCCAAAATCTTATTAAAAATAATTTTTGAACCTTCTTCACTCTAAAATATTGCATTACAAAATTGTTTTTATTTCTTGTATTAAAATTGTGTGTTTCGCTCTTTTTGCTGTATAAATGAATATTATCATCAGTTATATCTATAGTAGAGAAATCTTAAACAATGTTTGGTTGTCTGTTGGAACTCTTCAGGTCACGCTTTATCTATATGCAATATATTGGTTATTTTATTGCACAATACCAAAGCTCACGTAAAACTTTTAAAATTTTCTTCGTATGTAGTAAGTTTAAGAAATTCGAACTAGACGGTATTATTAATTGCTAGGTATAATAAGTATTTCTTTAAATAACTATGTAAAAAGGTAAGTAGCTGCCCATTAACGCCCCACTGGGCATAGGCCTCTTCACTCATAGGAGAGAGGGTTTTTAGAGAATGGACCCACCATACTGCTCCAGTGCGGATTGGCAGGCATAGTACACAAGTGCACTCTCTATTCTTTCACTCTCATAGTCCGATGTGACCTGAATCCGACACGAAGCACAGAGGTGGATCACACCGTCAACTTCCCAACTTTGGGCAAATATTAAGAAAATCTAAATAGAAAACTCAATGTCGAATATTTAAATTGGCCCGATCCGGGACTTGACCGCAGGACCTCATGTCTGTGGCTTAACATGATAATCACTAGAACAATGAGGCTGTTGTTAGTTAGTTAGTTAGTTAGAGTATTTACTTGCAAATAAAAAATCCAGTTAGAGTTATGCGAGAAATTAATAAAAATCTTTCACTAAAACTCATGAATTTTCCAAAAGCGTCTTTACATTTTATTGCCACGTTAAGTTTGACTGCATAGTTATCGTAGTTATTACCGGTTCTCTCTGTTCAATGTCGTGAATAATTCACTTAGTGCACTCGAAAATTTCATTCAAATGATCTCGATTCCGTGACTTCACAATAAAATGCAAATGTTTTTATCAAGTATTGACGAAATCTGTTTAATGGTAACTTTCTGTGAGAAACATATATTGATGTGGGATAGATTGCACTATTTCTTCCCCTTTTTGTGACAAAATTCTTATTGACCTGAAATATTATAACTAATACACGATTTATCATCATATGTTGATTTATACATTTTCGCGGTCGTACAAACGTTCGTGTTTCTTTTTATTAATATTACGAATTATTTCGTAAAGAACTTAACTTAATTTTTTTGTCTGTCTATCTGCATTGTCTGGGATGATTTTGATGAGACTCTTCCAGGCAGCTACTTGAAAGAGTAATAGGTAATGATAATAACGATGATTACTTTTAATTGAAATATATTATATATGTCGGAGTGCAACAGTCTGTGGAAAGCTGGCACCATCTATCTACCGGCGTGGGGCAGAGTCAATATGTGGCAGTCCGGCGCGCCTTTCGGGAGTTCTCGGGTGACGGTCCGCCGGTGCGTGCGACTTTTGCAACTGTAGCGTTCCTAGCTATTAATAATAAGGAGTTTGTGTAAATCAATATCGAGAACATTAAGTGATTGAACATTATAATCCCAGTTAATTAAAGTGTTTCATTGCACAGTATGGAAATTATGGATGCCATTAATGACGATATCGGCGGAGAACCCTACGCCCCTATGCTTTGTGCTGCTCCTTTTCTCTTATTCTCTGACATATATATTTTTCTACCTTATTATATCTCGACTTAGAAGATACTGCGTTGTAAAGTGAGACATAATCAATGAAAAGAGTAGCATTCTGTCATCATCCCACTGCTGGATGTGCCTAGTAGTGGAACAATAATCGCCTCACAGGCCTCGCTCGTAAGTCTTCAGAGCATACGCCTACCATGCTGCTCCTCTACAAGTTTGACAGTCTACGAGTAAAAATATTCTACAATTGCTATATTGGATATGCAGGTTTATTCACGACATGTTCCTACACCAAAAAGCATATTAATTTACTTGAAACAACAATTAGGACATTAATTTTACAGATAGAACTTCGTGATTAGATAGAACTTAGTGAAGCCGTTCCAGGATTCGAATCCGTTACTCCTAACGAGATTTTACATGTCTAACCATTTGGTCATAACGACTTTGCGCAATGAGAAAATTATTAGAATTATATCTAGAACAAGCTTCAAGCTGTGTAATTGAAGAAAACGGTGGTGCCTTGCTAGTTATTTATGTGATCTTATAAGGCCTAGTCTCGGAAGACCCGTAAATCCTCTTGTAACTTCATCAACGACTCTTGTAAGCTTTATAAAAATCTAGACTATTACGTAAGGAGATAAATTGCACAATTTTAACGTTTATTGTAAATATACTAAATATTATATCATAGATTTAAACGTAAAAATGTGTTTTGGTGGATGTTGGACCACTAAAACTACTTTTTGTTTGTTTTGGAATCTTCGTCGGGTCTTTACCCATTATTTTCCGTGTTATAAAATGGAATAAAATTGGTATAACAGGTGAAAAAATATGTTTGGTCAATTCTTATTTTGTTAATATATGGCATAGTGGGTCGCCTGATGTTACCTTTGTTGTCATAAAATCGACATTTAGGATTAATGATAGTTTGGTTGCTGGTATACAGCCATCGGAAACGTTTATGCATCGTAGCTTTACAAGTAGAACTCATAATTAACACTGACATAATAACAAAAGCAGAAGCTAATACATGCGCCGATAACACAAACTTTTTATACTCATTACATAGAAAGAAAACTTAAAACCCATTACGTGAGCCTTAAATACATTAAAAAGCCTCGCTGACGCCAAGGTGCGAATACTTGCTTCGCTAACAGAGGTCACGAGTCGTTTACCGGCACGGCATATTAAGAAAATTACTGTCTGAGTCTGGATTGTTGCATGATTTCGGCCGTGGTACCGCCACCAGCCAAAACGCACTGTCAAGCAAAAACACTTGCCTCCCGGTATGGTACTGTGTAGTGCCCATAAGTGGTAAAGTGGTACTTTTTAATAGGTTAGCGTGCTTCCAGCTTCGACTGTAATCACTTACTGTTAGGTGAAATTATTGAGAGGTTCTTTGCAGCATTTTACTAGGAATGGGTCTCAAGGCAAGGCCTCCTTGCCCTGATATCTTTTTTCGGGTTTCTAGTAAATGCCCAGTACTCTTTTTTGCCAGGTTTTTTATACGAGTTGAATCCCGGGTCCATCCTGGATAAATGTGATGGGTGTCTGCTGGACGAACATCTCAATAGGTCCGCCAATGCACGTAGGTGAGATTAGATGCTAACTTTTTCGCAAAAAAAAAAAAGATTGCGCTGTATAATTTTTTGTTATCCATTACGATATTTAAAAAAATGTATTCGAACTTGGGGTGATTAATAAAATCATATTATTATCAATTCATAATTTCAACAAGATATGTATAAAGGTGCGAACTAATAGTATGACTTGAGAAAGAGATGTATGTATTTTTTAATATAGACCTTTAATTCATCACTTTACGTTTCAAGTATATATTTTAATACGAGGTTGAAGTTTACATGGTCACGTTCCGGCTTAATCTCTTTACTATCCAAACAAGTGACAAGCTTGACATTCTGCCGATACTTGGTTTGATATTCGCAGCCAAGTTGGGCAAAACGTTGAAAAATATATATGAAATTCCACAGAGCAAACATTGCAGACGCCAGCCATTCCACAAATGGGTTTAATTTAGCTAATAGATGTGTGTGTACATTTCATTGTTAGTTTAATCGTAATCGTAATTCTTTAAGCCTTATATTTATTTAGAAAATGTTATACAATTTTAATTAATATAATTACTGGACATATTGTATTTTCTTGAAAGAGAACACTTTATATTAGTTTGTTTATTTTAGAAATCAAAGCATTGATATAGAAAAAAACATAATGTACCATGTTTATTATTTGATCTTCTTCATACTTAACTCGACTATTGGTGACTATTGGTGAACAGTTTACTTTTAAATTAAATTTAAATCGAAAATTATAATACGAGTTAATTAATAAAGTGTTTGATTGCACCAAAATTACTCATCAACACCCACAATATGGAAATGGAAATTATGGATGCCGTTAATGATGATGTCGGCGGAGAACCCTACGCCCCTATGCTTTATGCTTTCCTTTCTCTCTTATTCTCCGACATATATATATATATATCAATACATAAAAAATATTAACTCTTATGCTTTTTTAAGAATTTTTATATCATGTAACAAATATCCATAATTTGTATGTGTCCAAAGATTTCAAAAATATCAATTTCAAATCTTGTATTCTATTTCTACAATACTTTGTTTCATTCAAAAAGTATTTCGCTTCGACTAAACTCAACATTTCAGGAGCAATACATGAACATTTTCCCGATATCAGCAACAGAATCGTTTTATTTTCCAGCTGCAAAATAGTAATAAACTGCCAGAATATTATCGTAAAAGTTTAATAACATAACAGCAAAATATACTTTTCACGTATGTAAATTAAATTAAGACATCGTTTTCGTTCAATATTTATATAGCGTTCAGAAAAATAATGTGATTTTGTTATTAAAAATAGTTTTAATAAGAGAAAGACGTGAACGTTGTAGTACGTGCCGTGCATTGTCAGATTTTATATTAACCTCTCGGAAGACAACACAAAGATATCTCGTAACTTTAAATTCATATTTCTACACTCAGCACAAAAATTTACTTGATTTTGAACGTTTTTTTTAATTACGGGTTAGCTCTTTATATGCTAACTTGATACGACGAATTTTAACTAACAAATATTCGCCCAAATAATGGGTTTTCCCATATTCTCAGGAAATCGAGTACTACGCAAGTAGCACTGCGGGTAACAGATATTATATTATGTTAACCATCATTGTTAATTTTGTTGCATTGATTGTTTTGTTGCTGACAAATCTCTCTGTTTGGCGGTATGTCTTTGCTGCTAGGGCGGTATCTAGCCACGGCGGAAGCCTTCCACCAGTCCCGACGCAGAGAAATTAGAAAATACGATATTCTAAATTCGCCCTATCGGGGATTGAACCCGGGACCTCCGCTAGCAAAGCGAGTACTATCACCACTGCGCCAACGAGGCCGTCAAAAATTATTGCTTGTATTGCTATTAAATTACTATATTTTTATATTATGCTAAGGTCTTTGTTATTACGAGTATATCAGTAAAACGTTAACATGTTTTTGTTAACTTTCGCTTTAAACAATTCTGTTAATTTTGTCCAAGTTGGATACAGCTACGTTATTACAATGGTGCTCTGTTCTTAGTCTAGTCTGTGAATTAATGTACTGTTTGGCATAGTTTTGAAATAAACGTTTTTGTTTCTTTGATTTCTTTATTATTTTTCGTGTGGGAAGTTTTACAAGGGGATGTAATCGACGGTAACGCAAGACAACGGAAAACTTTCAATTTGTGGCACGAGAAGAATAAAGTGTGAGATAAAATTTTAGGAAAATCGTAATTATTGTTGCAAATTAATGGAGCTTTCTAAAATAATGATATTTAATTTTTTATATCGTCAAATGTGATTTTATTTACTTGTACTCAAGCCATTCAAGTAATACGTATAGATATGGATCGTCTTAGATACCAAAATGAATGAACCAATGAGCTTACAGTCAGCAGCGGACGCGTCCGATTACCGGCGTATCAACAGACAGATCTCCAAATCACAAAAACGTGATCTGCGAACCTTCAATACGGAGCGCATCAAAGACGCTATTGAACGCAATAAAGGCTCCAAAGTGTTCGCAAGAGACCTGTCTATTGGTCAGCGCCAGCTTACGCGGCTGAGGACCAGTGATGGCAAGCTCATTGCGTCGAAACCAGAGATTTTGAGCGAGGTCGAGAATTTCTATGGACAGCTATACTCATCGACTGTCAAGCCTATTGACTGTTTGGCTGCAGATCCCAGAGCCAAACTAACCCGACACTACACTGAAGACATCCCGGACGTCAGTCTGTACGAGATTAGTATGGCTCTCAAACAGATGAAGAACAGCAAGGCACCAGGTGATGACGGAATCACAGCAGAACTCCTGAAGGCGGGTGGAAAACCGGTACTCAAAGTCCTTCAGCGAATGTTCAATTCCGTCATCCTCGATGGCACAGTGCCGGAGGCATGGCATAGGAGCGTGGTGGTTCTGTTTTTCAAGAAAGGCGACAAGGCCTTATTGAAGAACTACAGACCTATCGCGCTGTTAAGTCATGTCTACAAACTGTTCTCGAGAGTCATTACGAATCGTCTCGTTCGCAGATTTGACGACTTCCAGCCTCCCGAACAAGCCGGTTTCCGAAAAGGCTTTAGTACCATAGACCACATCTTTACGCTGCGGCAGATTATACAGAAGACCGAGGAGTATAATCGGCCACTTTGCTTGGCGTTCGTGGACTATGAGAAAGCCTTCGATTCGGTGGAAAC
>JACTOM010000045.1:2534788-2593143 GCA_015832385.1 Elymnias hypermnestra | reverse complement strand
ATACGCTCGGCATTAAAGTGACGCACATCACGCTTTTGCGATTTAGAGATCTGTCTATTGATCTGCCGGTATGCGGACGCGTCAGCTGTAGACTGCAAGCTCATTGCATGTCTCTGTTCCATGAGACCAAGAGTACGGTCTGAGAATCTCTTGGTTTGCTTTTTACGGGGTTTATAGAATTTCATCCCAACCGTATGGACAGTTTCCACTAGCCTATTGTTTAGCTCGTCCACGGAGTCGCATTCCTCGAGGCAGGCGAAGCGGTTTTGCAGCTCTAGTTGGAAGCTCTCGGGGTTTTGAATATGAGCGCGAGTGGGTCGGAGCGTTGACTTCACCAGTCTGTACCGTTCCCGGTGTACGTTGATATTCAATGTGCCTCTAACCATGCGGTGATCGCTCCCAGTTTTCACTTTATTGATCACAGAGACATCATTGAATATGTTCCGTTTCGTAGACATGATGAAGTCTATCTCATTTCTCGTGGAACCATCGGGACTCAGCCAAGTCCATTTACGGAGCGGCTGTTTCTTGAAAAAGGAGTTCATCATGTAGAGTCCCTCCTTTTCCATGAAATCAGCTAGCATCTGTCCTCTCTGGTTCCGTTGCCCATAGCCAAATTGCCCCACCCTCAACTCTGCCCCGCTTCGCTCGCCGAGTTTTGCGTTGAAATCACCCATCACAACGTTGTAGAAGGTCCTAGAGGTATGTATGGCCCTGGATATGTCCTCATACATAACCTCTACATCATCGTCCGGATGCGATGATGTGGGTGCGTAAACCTGGATGACCTTCAGCGAATACCGTTTGGTGATTCTGAGTATCAGGTACGCTACCCTGTTGGACACGCTGTTAACTTCTACAACGCTGTTGACGAGGGATTTGTGGACGAGGAACCCGACACCACCTTGGGATTGGTGTTCTCCCTCCCGGTAGTAAAACAAGTTACCGGATTTGAGGATTATCGTGTCCTCCCCCTCTCTACGGACTTCGGACAATCCTACAACATCCCAGTGTAGCTTGCTTACTGCTTCTTCCAGCTCATAAATCTTTTCGTCGGTCCTCAAGGTGCGTGCGTTGTATGTTGCCAGGTCAAGTCGTCGGGGTTGGCAGCGGAATCTCTTCCGGAGATTCTTAGCACCCCCTGCCCCGCCGTTACCATAACCGCTGCCAGAGCTAGGAATAGCGGGGCTGCCGGGGACTGGGGGCCGTTGCTGCCTTGTGGTTTTCATTTTTGGTTTTGCCGGTAATCACCACGCTTGGCAGGCGGGTTGGTGATCGCAGTGCTGACCCTCTCGCACCGATAACGCTGCTGCCCGTTATCGGTCTCTAGCATTTGGGTCAGCGGGGAATGGATATACCGCCATTTATCGGTGTGGAATGTTATAAATAGGAAATGACAGTCAGATAGGAGTTTCGGGGGGGTATTTGGGTTGGGGATAGGATATTTCTACCGCGGAGGGGAGAAATTGTAGCGGTAGTAACAGCTCGAGGCACCCGGGGTCGCTTACCCGCGTGCTTAGCTAGTAACCGGACAGGTTATCTGACTAAGCACCCTCTGGGTTTATACCCTTCTCAATACTTACTATGTGGTAATATCAACAATTTCACAAAATTTACTTAAAACGCTGGTTACGCAATAGAAAGACTCACAAAGAGCGACCCACAGAAGGTAAAATATTATGACAAGTTATAGATACATGATTCACAAATTATTAAATTCAAACCTGCCTACGTGTACTACGAGGTAAGGTTCCACACTTGATAGGATTTATATATAAGATTTAAACCTTTTTTTATCAATAAAACTAACTTTATGCTATAAACTAACTAACAGCTCTTCTTTAAAGTTGTGATTTGTAAAGCTGACTTTCTTGATAAGGATCAGCAAAATCATGATTAAAACATCACGCTCCTAACGACAACTTCGTGTAATTGAAATATAATTGGAAGGGTTAAACCGGTAACGGACAGGGGAGTAACGAGTACGCCAGCAATAAGTAATAAACTAAATTTCCTGCGTGCGTATTCGTTTTTCGTCGCAATTTATTGGTTACAGCCTTAACAGGAATGTTACAATTAGTGAGGGTTGCCAATGTTACACACTGTTAGTATTGGTTGTTTCGCTTAAATACCTAGTTTTGATAATCAACATGATAATTTTCTTTTGTTACAACACATTCAGATCCCCAAAATTGATTAAGTAAACAAAAAAAGTAGAGAAGTAGCCCATTGACGTCACATAGTCGGGAACAGGCCTCCACACGCAAAGGAGAGAAGGATTTTAAAGCATAGACCCACTACGCTTCCCCCTGCAGGTCGGCAGGTATAGCACACAAGTGCACTATCTTTTCTTTCAGTCTCATAGTCTGTGATGAAATCCGATACGATTGGAGATAGATGATTAATGTGCAGACTCAGAGTCACTCAGCGGGCGATGAAGAGGGCTATGCTCGGGGTTTCTCTACGTGATCAAATTAGAAATGAGGAGGTCCGTAGGAGAACTAAAGTCACCGTGGTAGCCTACAGAATTACAAAGGTGATGTGGCAATGGGCAGGGCACATAGTTCGCAGAACCAGTGGACATTGGGGCCCGAAGGTGCTAGAGTGGCGGCCTCGCACCGGAAAACGCAGCGTCGGCAGACCTCCCACCAGGTGGACCGATGACATCAGGCGGGTCGCCGGCAGCCGCCGGATACAGGCGGCGCAAGATCGGGCCCATTGGAATTCATTGGGAGAGACCTTTGTCCAGCAGTGGACGCCCATTGGTTGAGACGACGATGACGACGATTAATGTTCTCTTCTAGGGGGTGGAGCACAACCACAACTTACCAACTTCGGGTAAATATTGAAAATATGTTAATATGCTATCCATTAGACCAATGATGCAGCGTTGATTTATTGGAACATAACTATTTAACCAACTTCAAAAAAGGAAGAGGGTATCAATTCGTCTGAATCTTTTGTACGTTTGTTATTTCATAACTTTCGACAGGGTGAACCGATCTTGATGATTCTTTTGTTAATATAAAAAGTGATGCATACCGCGGGGTTCACCTTTTTTTGGCCCAGTTCTGATGATGGCATCCATGAGAAAACTGTATAAGTCATAAAATTGCATTAATTATGTAATATTCTCATATCACGACAACCGGTTTCGACCCACTTTGGCGGACGCCGACTCCGAATGTAATAATAATTGTAACTAAATTATATTGTCATAATAATTTCGGATACTTTTAAGCAGTCCAATATTTTTCATTTTACTTAAGAGTATTCTAAAAAAGAATACGCTATTATTTATTACTTTTTAGAGCATATCATTTGTTTGGGATAATTTGATTGGAAGGCGTTTCTTTTTTTTAAACTTTTAGGTTTGTAATACGATGTCGTAACAAACATATTTTTGTCCGCTTAATTCGCAAATCCTGACTAAATTTTATGAGATAAACCAAAGTAATGTGCTACGGAATTGCATATCTTAAAAAAAATCGAATAAAAATCCGTTATAGGATCTATAAAGGGAAATCGGCAGTAACAATTTTAATCATTAATATATAACAAAAAAATATGTGTCATTTAACAAGTTATTTTATATATTATACTTAAGTTTGTGGCGCTGTTCTGTCTTATTATTTATTTTAGTCTGCTTCTTTACATAATAAGGTTGTCTGGAAGAGATTGCTTGTAGCAGTAAGACCGCCTTTGCACGCTATAATTTATAGGAATAAGTATCTTAGTTAATATGTCTTTTTATTTTTGTTTTGTGTGCAATAAAGTATTTTCTCTCTCTCCATTTTATACACTACAGTTTTAATCCTTATCAAATTAAATAAAAAACATACGTTGTATATGTTATGTAGATCAAAACAACCGTTATCAGCATTTCATTAAAGTGCATATCTTACAAGATATCAGAGATTTAAAAAGCGGGGGCATAGTGGCTGGCACGCTTTAATATCGTCCCAGTTACATCATCAAACATCAAATAGAGATTTAATGTAGTTATTTTTTACTATACTTAATTTTATTCTATTTATTATTTATATATATATATATATGGTATGGACTATGGTATAAAAGAAGCCGTAGTGACTAAAATCCAGGAAGGTATGCTCAGATGGTTTGGGCATGTAATAAGAATGAGTGAAAGGAGACTGACAAAAGGGATTTATGAGTCTAGAATGAATGCGAAAGTTGAAACGGGAAGACCAAGGCGATTGTTCCTGGACCTAATCCAGGACATTATAAATAAGGGCCAGGTCAAGAGTATTTTAAACCAACGAATTTGTATGAAAGGTTTAATGAGAATGAAAAAAGCGAAGAAGATATGCAAAGATCGTGGCAAGTGGAAGGACGTGGTCTCTGCCTACCCCTATGGGTATGAGGCGTGGTGCTATGTAATGTAATAAATGTATTAACTATTTCTTAGAAGTAAGTGATTTCACTAAATAATTTATAGATAAAGTATAGCACTTAGATCTAAGGTGTGACCTTTATGAAATGATTTCCTGTTATGACGGTATTATAAATAGCCATGTTGTTTCTAAGGATAACCTTGGTATTTTTCCTACTTTTGCCCACATTCCGTGCTGGTTGGCATGCAAGAAACGAACATCCTTGGCGAATTTCCGGAAGCTTACCCTAATATTTCTCATGGAGGTGTCGGTTCTATTGATTTGTTATTCGGTGCTTCCGAGTATAACTCACTACGGGTGTTAATAAAATCACAAAAATTGTTTCTCTATATTAGAAAAAGGCGACAGTCACTAACTCATCGATCACTAGATTTTCAAACTGTTAGCCGACGGGCTAGAATTTCGTCAGAAATATTTCTTTTGAAGGTCGGATTTCCTCATATTTCCATGGAATCAAAATGTACATAATAAATAATCATACATGACTAACCTGATTGTTCTAAAATTCGACATACGTATTCCTGTCGCAAACTCGGCGCTTATTTAAAACGAATTCCTAATATTTCCACGGGATCTAGAATTACGTGGTCACCAACATGATGAACAGCTGGTTCAATTTATTGTAGTAAATATAAATCTTTATTTATTGTTTATAAAGTGAAGTCATTTCCGCTGCTTTTTCGCTTAAATTTAAACCAGAGGTTCTCAAACTTTTTTTCTCATAGACCGCTTTCAAAATTTTCCTGGTTTCGGTGGACTATCTGCAGACCACTTACCCTCGATTACTAATTGTGTACTCTCATTTTTTGTCACGCCAACCTACACCCCCATCGAGTTTCTCGTGGACCCTTGGGGTCCATCTGGACTAATTTGGGAATCACAGCATTAAACTGTTCCACGGATTGTAATACAGTTTTCATCAATCGCTAAAGTGATTGAAGAGGAAGGTTCATATGTAATATAAATATAATATAGTAGAGAAAAACCGAAAAAAATCACATATTTTAATGTGATGTCGTCACAAGCACAAGTTTTTTGCGCTTAAATTGCAAACGATGGCTGAACCTTACGAGATAGATAACATTAATGGGCTACTGAATTATATATCTAGAATGATAAAAAATGTCCGGAGTAGTAACATTAGTATCTGTAAAGTATAACCCACGGCAACCATTTTTATCTTTTATATGTTACAAAAAAAATGGCCCACTTACCAAACTATTTTATACAGTACAGTGTTATTCCTTGTCCAACTAAATAGATTACATTTATTATATACTAGCTGAACCCGCTGAAGACTTCATCTGCGTGGAATGTTTTTTGGGTAGCAATTTCATTAATTTTGGCAAATTGTTTTAATAAGAAACATGACCTCTACTCGGCAAAAATAATATTTTTATCAAATTTCAAGTCGGTACGCCTTACAGTTCTAGATATATCGTGAGGAGTCAATAGTTAATACCCCAGCAACCCCCCTTGCGGGTGGCATTTCGTAAAACCCGGTCTTAGCTGACCTCTACTTGGCAAAAGGAATATTCCTACAAAATTTCAAGTCTCTACACCTTATGGTTCCAGTGACATCGTGAGGAGTCAACAGTTAACACCCCAGCAACCCCCTTTGCGGGTGGAGTTTCGTAAACTTCGTTCATAGGTAACCTTTACTCAATTAAAGGATATTTCTACCAAATTTCAAATCTCTACACCTTATGATTCCAGTGATATTATGAGGAATCAATAGTTAACTCCGCAGCAACCCCCCTTGCGAGTGGAATTACATAAAATCCGGCCTTAGCTGACCTCTACTCGGCAAAAAGAATATTCCTACTAAATTTCAAGTCTCTACGCCTTATGGTTCCAGTGATCTCTTATATATATATGTATATAGATTACACGTATATTTCATGTGATCAAAACAGCCCTTAAAAGCATTTCATTAAAGTTAATATATTTAGAAGACATCAGCGATTTAAAAAGAGGAGCTACAGCAGCTGGCGGGCAGTACGATTCAAAGTGGCAAAGCTAGATAATCATTAAATATATGTCACTGTACTTTAAGATCGACTTTTACCAGTAAAAATGTATCGCCAAACAAAGAGATTTGTGTTCCGGTAAGATGCTGAGGAGAAACCATATGCAGTATATTGCCTCTTACTAGATTAGCGCGCTTCCATCTTAGACTGTATCATCACTTACCATCAGCCAAAATGAAAAGGGCGTGCGTACAAAGTACACATGTCAGAAGTAAAACTTCTTTGGCAAACTAATTTTTAAGTCTTGTTTATATTTATAAAAATCTAAAACTTTAGATTTCCGAGACTTAGAGAGAGGGAAAAAGGAAGATATGTTAGGAATTTAATTAATTTAATTGTCATTATAATATTAAAAGTGACGAATATTAATACAAATAATTTATTGGAATCTCAAATGGCGAATTGTAAATAAAAGTGTCACGTGTTTTTTGTCAATATTAAAAATTTTAATTAAAATTTAGAAAAGAGAATTTATGAAATATTTGTATTTTATATTTTATGAAAAATAGTATATTAAATGACGAGTGGCAAATTAAAATGCCACGTGTTATTTGTAAATATTAAAACTACCTGATCTTCAAATGAATTAGCATAGAAACGCTGCACATCTTCGCGACGCTAATCACTCGTTTCATCCAAATAAATGTTATCCTTATGCTCCTCAAGAAGTTTCACTTCAAAACGAATAAATCTTTCGCCTTTTATTAAAGATTTATGTGGAGGGGAATACTCAAATGGGACGAGATTATATAATAATGTCCAAAAATTGCCAACAATAACTATGACTCGTTTAATGAAATAATATCTTTAAGGAACATAAGTTTTTACGAAAAAAACTAAAGTACCTACGGAAAATCTATGATATATTAACAAATTGCTTTCGTGTTCCACGGTTCATTCTATTTACTGAGCGGACATCATTATTTCCTCTACCTGGGGAGGGAGAGCCGGCACTCGGCAACGCTTTGCTGACTTGGAAACCTAATGGCTACTTCGTACTAATAGTAACTAACTTAAGTTTTCTTAAGCAATTTTGCTCAGGTACATTTTATTATAGAAATTTCTTGAAGTTTATTGACTGTTGTTCTATATTCTTATACATTTTTATTACTCTAAAACTTCATATCCTTGCAATTGTAGTGAAGTGAATTCTTTTTTTTATGTAAATTTTGAAATTCTTTCACATTTACACAGTACATACAGTGACTGTCCCATTGGTCTAGTGGTTAGTTTCTTTCGCTACAGAAATGAGATATTTGGTTCGAGTCCCGGGTCGGACCAATTAAAAAATCGATATTGAGTTTTCTATTAAGATTTTGTTAATATTGCCTCGGAGAGCACGTTAAGCCGTCGGTTCTACGCTTGACCTATCTCCGGTCGTGACGGATGGCTGCCAACACGCAGTGGGGCAGCGTGGTGGGTCTATGCTCTAATACCCTCTCTCCTATGATAGAGGAGATTTGTACCCAGCAGTGGGAAGTTAATGGACTGCTACTTATCTTTCCTTATGTATTTTATTAGCTTGATTTGTTAACTATTAGAATGATTCGTAAGTTATGAAACAAAAGTTACATCTGTATAACTTTATGTTATCAGTATGCGAAAAGAAATGTTTATAAGCTTTTTTAGCACATTTCGAGTACTTACGTATAACTAATCTTTATATGAAGGAGGAATGCATTAGCTTAATTAAAGCATATATACATATTAATACAGTGAAATTAAGTTAATGTTATCTTAAGGAAATATATACGCTCCTTATCTATTTATACATAATATTTATAAAATTCCCTTTCACAATGGCCGTCATGAACTCTGAAACCATTCAACCAAATTCGATATATTTTTATTTATGCACACTTAAGAAGTTGCATGGCTTAGCTGGTATATATAAAAGTAGAAAAGAAAAGTTTCGATGGTTTATTAGTACCACATAAAGTCATAATTTATTGAACGCTCTATTGTCTACGTAGGCTACTTTTGTCCCCAATTTCTAGAAGGAAAGCCAGCTGTTATGGCTATGCTACGAGACTTCTGGTTTTAATAGGTCAATTTACTGGCAAATAACTGGGATTAGAAGTTCTTTATACATCTATCCTAGTAATTGTCCACGATATAACATTTACTCCGTAATTCCCATGGGGAAAGAACTTCATTTGATCTCAGTAATTCTGAAAGGCTTTGATTATTTGGAGTCTCTTAGCCAATATTATAAAATAATGATTATTTTTAAAAGTTAATTGTGGTTATGTTAGTATTAGAGAAGTGGATTTGCTGGCGCAGTGGCGCGAGTACTTGCTTTGCTAGCAGAGGTCCTAGGTTCAATCCCCGGTAAAGCGGATTTAATAAACCGTATTTACTAATTTGTCTTAGTCTGTGGCCGGTTACCACCCTACCAGCAAAGACGTAAGTAAGTAAGTAAGTAAGTAGCAGCCCATTAACGTCCCACTGCTGGGCACAGGCCTCCTCACCCCGAAGAGAGAGGGTTTTTAGAGCATAGACCCACCACGCTGCTCCACTGCGGATTGGCAAGCATAGTACACAAGTGCACTCTCTATTCCTTCACTCGCATAGTCCGACGTGACGGTAATCCGACACAACCGGAGAGAGATAGGGCGCTGGACTGACGGCTTAACGTGCTTCCCGAGGCACGGGATGGATTACACCGCCAACTTCCCAACTTCAGGCAAATATTGAGAAAATCTTAATAGAAAACTCAATATTGATTTTCGAATTGGCCCGACCCGGGGACTCAAACCCAGCATCTCATATCTGTAGTCGAGCATGCTAACCACTAGACCAATGACGCAGTCAACGCACAGCAAATAAATTTGTGTTTCGGTACCATGCTGTGTAACCAGAAACAATGAGAGGTAAATTGCCTGTTACCAGATATAAAACTGTAACTAGTCATCAGATGTAATCACGGTCAATCACTAAAACTATCAGCAATAAAAAAAAGCTTGGTCTGGTTCAGCTACATATTTAATAGAGAAAATATACCTTATAAGTTTACCGACACCTACGCAGACTTTAAAAACTATAAATATTTTAGTTACATGAGATATTTATAAGAAATACCTGTGATGAACTTTGTGATCTGCTGCGAGTTTCGTTAGTTTCAGTATTTTGTTGAGTTAATTACAAAGCAACATATTTCACTCACATAATTACATGTATTTCTGTGAACATCGTTATTTTCAATTCATTCTGAGTTTTTTTTTCCACCAAGGCCTTATTCTTACTTCAAATGTTGTCTTCAAAAACGTTCTAAAAATAATACCCTCGTTATTTTACTTTACCTTTAAAGAAAATGTTTCAGTCGGTTTTAAAAAATATTTCATTCATTTTGGTTTGAGAATTTTAAAGGAAAAAGTGTACTAAGGGTAATGTTTTTCTTTTTTTAATTGAAAATCTTAGTTAACAGTGAATATTTTAGTTCAGTGCTTGTTTAAAAGTAATTAAAAGACTCTTTTTGTCCATTTCCTTGGGGCGATGGTCAAAGTTTACGTTTCGTTAGTGGATTTGATTCCCGGCAGGTTTAATTTAGGACATTGTATTTTCTCATTTGCCTAGATCTGGACTGATTGGAAGCTTAGGTCATGACACAGCACAGAGTGCAATTTCGATTCAATGCTGCGGGGAAATCAATAACAGTTCAATTACCTACCATTCGTACCATACCTAACGGGAACCTACCATAGCTACCGGGAAGCCATCTTAAATTATATTATAAATTAGCTGAGATTAGAAATCATTAACAGTTGTATCACCAATTGCTACTATCGTAAACGGCATTATCACTTACCATCAGGCTACATCAAAGTCAAGCATTATTGAGTAAGTTCCGTATTAATATATTTTTTAATTTCTGGGGTTTTTTTTTCATTTTAAGTCAATCGGATATTGGATATAAAGAGGTCTCTTCTCGGTGCTGTCATCCGCATTATTCCGGATCGTGCGAGAATGTGGAAACTAATTTTGGATAAGCTAAATAACTTCGGTCAATTGGACGAGATCTTTCAACGAGTCAGTACATAATTGCGTTTCGCTTATATACATTTATTGAATAGATAAATAACGAGAAAGGGAATGAACTGCACTAAGAATAATCGACGTTGAATTGTAAAAGGTCTTTTTAATGTCCTTTTAAATTGTTCTCAGCCTTTATCATTAGTAAAAAACAATGGATTCATGTAATTGACGAGTGTGGAGTATATGCAGAGCTTTTACTCATTAGACTTTGTTGCTGTGAAAAATTTATAATGATGCGGCTCGGTGAAAAACAATAGACGTACAATATTCGCTCACATTCGTCATTCATTGTTATCCCTTTCATTAACTCCAATGCTCATTAAAATGCATATAAATATTAAAATACAAAATGCTATTATAAATTTCGTATGTTTTCAATGATGAAACGTAAAACTGTTATAATTAATTGATATTTATCCGAATAAATTTATTATAAACGAACGATAACTCACTGGGGTATTGTTGCGAGTATTAATATCGTTAACAGGTACGGGGTTCTAGGTTTACAGGCCAAATTGTACATTCTTTTTTAAAAGGTAAAACACCTTTTAAAATGTTAGATTATTTAAAAACTTGCATTGCATTACAATAAATGTTCGATATCCCTTTATTGAGAGCCGTAATAGCCCAGTGGATGAACAACTAGGTTCTTGTTGCGAGTTATAGCTTCAGTACCGACTCTAGCATTTCCTTGTAAAACTTACCCATCCTCCATACTTTTTTATATTATTGACAGTTTAGTAAGACTAAGATGGAAGCGCGCTAATCTGGGTAAGAGGCGATATACCCCTTACGGTTTCTACACAGCATTGAACCGGAACACAAATATCTTTGTTTTAGCGGTACGTCCTTGCTGGTAGGGTGGTAACTCCAGACCAGGCTCAGATAAATGAGAAAATAAAATTTTCTAAATTCATCCTACCGGGGATTCGACCCAGGGCCTCTGCTACCAAGGTGAGTACTCGCACCACTGCGTTAGCGTTAAAAGCTGGATGTTTAGAAGTATGTAGTTAAAAAAGTCTGCTACATTATGCTAAAATGAAAACCTTGCTTGTAGTGTTATCCGTCTGCCCAGAATATATAAATTAAACGCATATATATACAAATATAGTCACTTTAATCAATGATCCTTTAACTGATTAACACCAGTTATGTCACATTATACACTTAATCGCAATTTACTAAAAAAATAATACACTGATTTACGATACATGATAAACACTTTACTGATACAACTTGAATGAATCTCCGTAGTAACACAAACACTTGCGACGACAGTAGTTTCACTAACCGAAGAGGTTTGACCCCAGGTGACTAATTTAAGCATACAAACTCATTTTAGTTATTCTATTCACTCGCTGGCTGACGATCTCAGGAACGTAGTTATCCGAGTATATTCTTCACTGATCCTGAGTTAAATCTCCAGCAGGGTGAATTTAGGAAATTGTATTTATTAACCTGACTGGTTTACGTGGAGGCTTCGGCCCTGGCTAGTTACCATCGCACTAGCAAAGACGTATCGTTAAGAAAAAGAGTTCCAATTTGACGCTGCATGGAACCCTTTAAGATATAAATGACTAGTTTAGCATGTTACCATCCTAGACAGTATCATCACTTACCATCAGGTGAGGTTAAATTTAAGCTCTGGCCTGTCACCATTAAAAAGTTAACAAGTTAGTCTTTATTTACGCAAATACACATGTATAGCATACAATTATCGCAGTATTTAATGACGAGACATGCAACAACGAAATGCAGGTAGCACTAAACTAAGTCTGCGCTTTGTTCCTCCTCCCAGTCCTCGTTAAATATTTAAACTCGAATGAATGACGTTTTTATAAAACTGTTCTATTTCAACGAGAAACTTCCGTAAAAATCCCTTTTACAAGAAGCTGATCCTCTGCGGAGAGTATTAAAACAGTTTGCAAAAAAATGTAAGCGTCTGAGGGATGTATATTAAATACTTTCCTTTTAATAGGTGGAAATGTAAATAAAAATTAAGTTCACGATAGTGTTGTGCATTAGGAAAATCGAAAGACAAGTCGATTCAAAGTGTTTTTTTTTTCATGAAAGATTAGCACTTTATTGTGAACACACCTAATGGTAAGTGACAATTCACTTCTTATGGATCTTGTCAATAATGAATAACTATTTAGAAATTATCATACACTTGCAGATATAATAGTGCATGAGGGGAAAATAAAAAAAAACCACATTGTGCCCATTAGTATAAATTACGTATAAGCCTGTTTCCCTCTCCCGTACTCATTATATGTTGTTAATATCTAAGCACATTTTATTTATTTTATATAATAATTTTAAAAAGCACCCTTTGTCACCTATATAATAGGTTAAAATTTAACTTCAACGTTAAACTGCAATTGATGGCCAGAGGCAACGTATCATATAGCGTTATCGAACATTAATACTTACACATTATTATTAAAATTCAAAAATTCTTTATTAGTAGGCCTTTGAAGATTATAGATTTTTGCAAACATTATCTACAATGTATGAACGATGATGCTCTAATTGTAAACTTTCTTAAATAAACACCTGATAATTTTGTAACACTATTATTTCCTAGATAGATAAACAAGATGTTAGGAGACTGCTCCCGAAAACGAATACAGATGATTGTATTAATGACACCTTTGACAATGGAACGGATAAAAATCGTTCGTCATTAAAAAAATATATTTTTAAAACGTTTTATGAGCATTACTTACGATCTATCATGTTAATGCAGCTAAATGAAATGATAGTTAAAAAAAATACATTACTTTATTGACTATTTGAACGGGTACATATCACGATGGCGATTTTTAATTTTTGATTTATAATTTTGCCGATATTTCGACCCAGTTGCATGGATCGTGGTCACGACGATACTGCTGACACATTACTTTACCTTAAAAATTAGCAATTAAACACAAAATCAGTATCAGATGACGGTCGGGTCGACAAAGGCACGGGTGCGGACCTTGACTCGAGCGTCAGCTTTTTTTTATTTATTTAAATAATGCCAATCAGGATCCAGGAGCCAGGAGCCAGGATCGTTTTTTTTTCCTTTTCATCAAAGGTCTCATTAATACTATCGTCTGTCTTCGTTTTCGTGAGCGGTCTCCTACCGCCATGTATTAAGCAAATATTGTTATTTTTATTATTTCTTGTCTATAGTATCGAAAGTAGATATAAATAATGTTTGGAATGACTGAGGATTATAGTTCCAAATGAAATGTGGCTGTATGTTTCACATTAGTTGTACATAGTTTTGTCATTTACATTAGATTGGTTTGAAATATCGAAAAATGATATTTTTATTCTTAAGAATTCAGTAACAAAAAGCTAGGAAGAAGCCACAAAGAGATTTCTCTTGGCCAAATGCATTAGAGACCGGAATCAGTTCAATCAGATACCAGTAAAATGCGATGAAACGTAAGGAATTACTTGCTTTGAAGATTGAATCCGATATACATTGTGTAAGAGTTTGTTTTATGTCATTTTGGTCATTATATCTCTTCCAGTTGCAAAGATATCACGTCAAAGTTAATGTTATTAAATGAGAATAAATTTGCGCGTTTCTATGTTACACTGTGTCATCGGGTGAAATTAGAATAAAAACTATTTTATCATTCAATTAAATCTTAGAACACTCATACTGAAAAATAAAAAAATAAATGCATCATCAGTTCAAAAGGGCTCATTATTGTACTATACTGTTCTATATATAACTCTCGATTAATGACAGAATAAGAAGAAATATTAATCTGGAATATTCAAAAGTATGAGCAATAATTCACAAAATATTAATAAATTTTGCTTCATAGTTCAAAACATGAAAGTTAAGTACGTTACGAAAGTTCATTTATGAAAATAAATAATGAATTTAAAATGATACGACTTATTTATTAGAAAATAAGTCAGTGAGTCGGGTAAAATACTTCCTAACACTGCAATAGAATGGCTTGAACGGAGTTCTGCAGATTATCTTTTTCAACTTTGAGGCGTTTCGTTACCTTAATGAAATCCAGTCAAAGGAAAGAAAGAATTTAATTTAAGACGAATCAGAAAATATTCAGCTGCCGCTCTCTAGTTATAAATCATTTGAATGCTAATAAATTCGACTAACCCCCAAGGCCCCAGGTGGAAACAGAATTTCTTTCTTCGTCTTTATTTTTTAGGCAAAATGGAAAATTCTTTATTATTAAATTCTTTCATAAAGAGAGTCATAGCTTTGGGGTTTTTTTGGTTTAATATCGTAATGGAATTTTCATTTGTCTTATGTTGTAACAACAGCGGTGTTTATATTTGAACTACGATTATACTCATCTCTGCTAATTGCCCATTAGTGCTTGTTAAGCTTTGTTTTGTGAGTAAAGCCCGTTGGAATTGTTATTTTACTCTCTTCCAACAAATTCCTTTTGAAATACATTGACAGAAACTGCGCGCATTCTGTCGAATTATATTTTATATCATGAGGCTTTCTTAATAAGGGTGTAAAATAGCATTAATTACAGCTTTTACTGATATAAACATCATGAAGCAATTGAATGAACGAACAAAAATCTGTTAACAGTGATAAGTGTTAGAAGTCATACAAACAAATGTTTTATTTTCATTATTTACATTTAGTACGTTTGGTAAGTTTGTAATAGCACAATTTGGTTAAAGATTTTTGAAATAATGGTTTTCTTATTGACTATATAATATTTATATTAGTAAAGAAAAAATTATATATTTACTTTTTAGTAGCTATTACAAGATTTATGAAGTTGTTTATTCAAGTAGGCTTTTATAGCACCTTTGAATGGTTAAATATATTTTTTTCTTTTATTATTAAAATAGAGCTTATAAATAATTAATGCATCTTCGGTATTTTGGATGGTGGAAAGGACAAAGAGTAAGATGAATATAGTATTTAAATTGTTTATAAAATTGTAGCAGGGTAATTTATAAGGGATTATATTAGCAAATATACAGATGGAAGAACTTGAAGTGCAAAAAAGTGTCTTTCTTATTATAAAGTCATAAGTCGTTACAAACATGGATATTTTTAAAATTATTATTTAAAGTTATAAGAAATATTTTCTTAGTTTTACATTTTATATCTCCAATTTTGGGCACAGACTTAAAACTGTTAGGCTTTGATTATTTATATATTTTAGTTATTATTTAAATCGTTAGTATTACATACGATCTCCTTATTATCACTCGGTAAGTTAATCTAATAATTAAAGAATTAGTTACACTTTAAATATAGGTGCTTATAAAAAGAATAAACAACCGAACTTAATGATATATTTTCCATATAACTGGAATTTTTCCAACTAAGGGTGTAAGACAGATTTAAAACCTTTTTTTGTTGGCAAAGTCAGGAAATACGCGGCGCCTTACTTTGAAGTCTGACATTTAAGTGTAAGTAGACAAAGTTGCGCGGGTCAGCTAGTAATTATGTACTTATTTATATTGAAATTACTAATAGAAAACATAATGGTACTATTGCCAATTTTCAACTTTTAGTGAGCTATGGATGAAGAAGAAAAAACAATCATTTGTATCTAGGGCATGATAGAATGATGAATCCACATGACTTAGTTGCCTACGAGAATTAGCTACATTTTAAGTGTTAATGGAGTCAGTTAAGAGAGTGCAGGTCAGCGAGCACATATTTCCTAAATTCTGTTTAAAAAAAATTTTTACATTGAAATTTGTAATAGCGAACATCGATTGTCCCTATTAATATTTTTAGACCTATAAATACATAACTTTACAAGAGAATAACTAACTTTAACAGTCAAGATTATCAAAGCTCATGAAACTAAATAAAAAAAAAGAAATAACCTTTGGTTATCATTTACATAATCTAAGCCACGTAATCGCATACCCGCTTTTTTAATAAAACAGATACTAATTTTTCTACACAACTAAATTTCATTAACAAATACAAATATATTCAATCATTCTCACATACTCACTCACACCTACATAACACCCACTAACTCTTCATAAGTACATAGCGAATATCTCAGGTTTTTCTCTTTATTGTGTCTAAATTCGGACTTACTAATATCTGCTTATTCCAAATATTTTACAGTAATTTGTGTAATCCGTGATTGGCCCTATTTTAAATATATTAACTATTCTTTGTAAGAACTTGTTAAAAGGCTTTAGGATTATCAATAAATAAATGAAAATAATAGTTAATTTCCGCATGTAAACTACGAGGTAATGTTTCACATTGACCTGATTTAGGTAATAGATTTTAAAGTAAATAAAACTAATTCTAAACCGTTCATCTTGTCAGTTGTGTTTTTGTTAATGTGATTATCTTAATAGGGCCCAGCGATGTTATTTTATTATTTCCATCTTAACTAAAATCTATATATATAAAAGAGATATTCAGTTATCTCCTGACTCGTCGCGATGTCTCTGGAACCATAACAACAACCCGTGTAGAGACTTGAAAATTAGTAGGAATATTCCTTTTGCCGAGTAGGTAGATAGGTTAGCTAAGAACGGATTTCTAGAAATTCCACCCGCAAGGAGGGTTCTGGGGGTGTTAACTATTGACAGATTACGTTATCTCTGGAACCATACGGCATAGACTTGAAATTTGGTAGAAATATTCCTTTTATCGAGTAGAGGTCAGCTAAGAACAGATTTTGCGAAATTCCACCCGCATGGGGGGTTAATTTAAAAAATCCAAATTTTCCCATTAAAAACGAATTCAAACTACACATTTACAAATTATATCTTTTATGGTACGTAAAACTTGGTATATGGTATGACATAATGGAATCTATCAAAAGTAAATTTTAGGTAATTCCACTCTCAAAGGGCAGTGCCAGTATGTTACTTATTTGTAAAACAATTTGCCTAAATTAATGAAAATGCTACCAAAAAACGCAGACGAAGTCGCGGGTTCAGCTAGTAATAGATATCAGTGGAAGGATTTATGTATGGTAAAAATTAAGAAGATTATAAGGTCATTTGCATCTTGGGGATGCGTTGTGATAGGGCAATGTATGGGTCCGCGCGGCTTAGTTGCCTACGAGAACTGGCTACGGGCGCCTGTGTCGCGTGGCCCGCTACGTTGTAACGCCGCTACAACTGCGTGGGTTTACACTAAGTTTCCGTTATCAGTGATAATAGACTATTTTATAGTGTTTTGTGTGAATTACTTTATTTTATGCGTCAATGAAATTTTGGATTATGTAACTTTGTCTTAGGTAAGTCCATTCTCCATATAAAACCAAAATAAACTGAAAAGGAATACTATAAATGGTGATTTTCCGATAAGACAATCGACAAATATTACGAAAGCATTTCAATAAAGCAACTTTTTTACGGATGAATTTAAAGTAATATTGCTGTAATTTTAAGAACTTTCCTAATTACTTTTTTAAAATATTAAACGTTGAGTGTTAAATTATTTTTAAAATCATTAACAAAACTTGTCTAGTATTATATTTCATTACATGCAACAAATTTATGTTTTTTATTTCCTTTCAAAAAGAAAGAATATTAACATTTACTAAAAATAATTATAACTTTATTTAACCATGTTTAAAAAAGATATATAAATGAAATAATTCTGCGAAATTAGAAGCTAGTGAAAGTGTTAAGAGTGTATTTAATATCATTTTATATAACAACAATTACTTTTAAAAATGCAGTAACATGTGAATTTGTTTTATTTAAAATTTTGTACGTGTAACAAAGTTACGATTTTTTATTTCCATTCAAGAAGTGGGATAAAAATACCTTTATTTATTCTTATTTAAATAAATAAAATCATAATAATCTGGTAAAAGTCTTAAAGTGAATATTATATTTCTGCAAATAATTGACTATTTTGATTATTTAAAATAGTCGGCCGGTATACAGCGGGCACCATTGTTCGACAGCTTATATTGTTGTAGGATATATGACAATACTGATGGAATTTAAGGTACTGAAACGATTAATCCCTTAAGATCCTTTTTATGTTATATTGCTGTGGTGATATATCATACACATATACGTACATACTACAGACGTAAATTGGATTTAAAACTCGACGATTACAGGGCTCCCACAATTCCACTAAATTAAGATACAGTTATGGTAAGTGGATGCCCATAGGCGTCCCAATGCTGGACACAGGCATCTCCACTCATAGGAGAGAGAGTTTTTAGAGCATAGAACCATCACGGAATAATAGACAAGTGCACTTTCTATTCTTTCACTCTCATAGTCCGATATGATGGCAATCTGACACGACCAAAGAGAGATCAGAGGTAGTTTAGTGGTAAAAAAACGCGAGTAAGATTTAATCCCTGGAAGAGACTAAGTAACATATATCTTCAACCCAGTTGTTATAAAGTTTACGACGAGGGCAACACAATGAATCAAACAAAGAATTAAAATTACAAAGTATTATTTGAATATCTCGTGGAAAGAAAATTCTATAAACTTTTAATAACAAGCGTTAAATCATTTTTTAAAGGTTTTAAAGCATAACAATACATCTGGCTACCCCACAATCATTCATTAGATAAACAAGATATTTCACTTAACCAAAAAGCACAATGATGAATTTATTATAATTCGGCGTGTGAGTTTTACAAAACGAATTTAGTAGCATTATGAACCCGTGAATCTGAACAAAAATCTAGGTCTATATCCATTTACGTCATGACTCAATTTATATCTGTAGTGGACAAAAATGAAAACAGCTTGGAAATACGAATTGAAGTTGCAAATTAAGTAGACAACGTGAAAATTTCACATTGGAATTAATTAAAAGTAATGTGGACAAGAATTTAAAGATAAAGAAAAAACAAAGTTTGTTTGCATTATGCTTGTCCCAGCTTATCTTAACGAGATCAATGTTTTTATGATAAAAGACTTGGAAACTTTTAATGAACTAAGTCTTTCATGATACTTTTTAACCTTCTTGTTATGAAAAAGACTTGACATTGTTTAAACGTAGTATACGTGTTATTTGACTAATTTTATTAAGAGTTTCAGTAAAGTATTTTAATTCGAAATATTTACAAAGACACCTATAAAAAAGATTTTAAATCACGTATGTGGAGCAAATTAGTATTACATACAACAATTCCTTTAAAAAATACTACAGTCATATGAGGTAACTAGTCCTTTACGACAGTCTACTTAAAATTCAAAATATATTTTTTCAAATACGCCTTTTGAATCGTCAAACATACCTTTTTCATATATATTGCAATGTCCGACTGACGATGATATTAAAGAACGACTTACAATCTAAAGCTACATGGGTTTCTTCGCGCTCTGTTTTGAGAAGAGCTTACAACATATTCAGTCGGGTTTGCGTGTTTTTTCTTATCGTCATTACAATAGATAGTTTTAATTTATTCTATATCGATTAGAGCAATTCATTCGCTCCCAAGCTTTTTTATCTTTTAAGTAGTCCTTCAATTATTAGAAAGATTTCTCAATTAGTTTTCTTTTAATACAACATTAAATTAAATTTATTTAGAGACTTCTCTGGGATCTCCTTCTGGGAGTTTGTTATAGACACTTATATAGTCACCCCTCGTCAATCGGGCAAATCATTGTGGAAATCTCGCTGTAAATGATTGATTTTCGCTTATATTCCACGATCCCGTAAGAATATAGGGAGACCCGTTCTTAGTGAGCATCCAGACTAATGGTTTAATAGTAATTCTACTTTTCCGGGCGGAGACAAATCCAACAAATCGGTGATCATAAAAATTGGTCCAGCTAATCTTGTGTTATGGTATAATATGACCTCGTTTTATATTCACAGATAAGTTTTCCCAATAATAAGAATATATAACTAAATACACACAATTAAGGTAGTTTATCTAAACTAATGTTATAAAGAAGAAACATTTGTGTTTTTGTATGTATGTATGTTTGTAACGTTTTCACATAAAAACGACTGGAATAATTTCCAAATTTTTGTCACCTTTGTTGTTTTAGTCACATTAGAAAGCCGCATTTTCACATAGTTTATATTACTTTCTCAAAAAAGAAAAAAAAAATAGGGATCCCTAACAAAATGCATTAATATAACCCAAGGTGTGAACCAAAAACCTGTCATCGCGTGCGCTGCGGAAACCATTCATGATAGAACAAAAAAGTTAAAAGTGCGTGCGTGCAAAGTACACATGTCTGAAGTGAAACTTCTCTGGCAAACTAATTTTTAAGTCTTGTTTATATTTATACAAATCTAAAACATTTACATTGCCGAGACTTAGAGGGAGAGAAAGATGAAGATATGTTAGGAATTTAATGAATTTAATAATGAGTAATGTATTAAAAGTGACGAAAATTAATACAAATAATTTATTAAAATCTCAAATGACAAATTGTAAATACAAAACCCCAGGTGTTGTTTGTCAATATTGGAAACTAATAATTAACTTTGTTTCTGCATTTTAAATAAAAAAAAAAGAGAATTTAAAATATTTTTATTTTGTATTTAATGGAAAATTGTATATTTAATTATTAAATGACGAGTGTCAAATAAAATTTTCACACGTTATTTGTAAATGTGAACACTACCTAACCTTTGAACAAATTAGCATCAAAAACGCTGTACATCTGCCGTAAAAATTTTGCCCACACGCGCCTAAAAAAGTTTCACTTCAAATTTCTACATTTATATAGAACGCATTAATATCTACAAAAAAGTCTGCGATACCATATGTGCAATTACTGTAGTTATGACACTATAACTACTTTTTTTACATTTTAAAAGTTAATAAATGTGTCGATAATAATCAAACCATATTATTCATACCAATCCTAGTGTGGAGACCTTCAGCAACCAATGGGCAAAACGTTCTTAAAACATTTGCGATTAATGTTAAAAATAATGATCTTGCTTTACATTGAATGGTCATAGTCATTCCATATAATACGAGAACATTCCTGTAATATATTTAAGTAGAATTTTGGTGTAAAGTTGTATTATAGTTAATGTCAATAAATTATTATTATTCTACTTTTACAGTCACGCCCATTTACGCGAATATATGTAATATTTATATTACATATAGATAGCTTTATAATTATTACTTATATAGAGATATAAAATAATTCATAAACATTAAAAAGATAATTTCTAATTTAGATTCTGATCACTGTGGCCAGCTCATTCGTTTTCCTACTGTAAATAAAACAGTGAAACGCAAAATCTCTTATGTGCCAATTACTACTAAGCGTATAAAGCGAATGAGATCAAACCTAATTTTTAACTGGTATTCTTCTTCTTCTTTATTGCATTCTTTGAATCCCAATGAAGTATACAACCGCTTTTTCAACAAATTCAACAAAAATTTTAATCTTTACTAGTAAATTGGCCATGTGTACTGACACTTTGGCATTCAGTGAATGGGCAACAGATGATCTACATAAATGTAGGTAAAATTTATATGAGCTGTATAATGAGCGTCATTATAACACTAGTGATGAATTCAGAGATTTTGTAAGATCATTTTCTAAAGATTTTAAAAAGAAATGTGTTTTAGCAAAATCACAACACAACTGAATTATTAATACTTATCCAATTAAATGGACCAAAAAATTTAATATTATACAACAAGTTGCTTATAATAGGGACGTCGTCCAGTATTAGGTGACATTAGGTACTTATGTTGCCTACGAGGACACGTGATGTCAGGAGCATTGCCAAATGCGCTGTCTTCCGTAGCACTAAGATGTGATATCTCACGTCCTTGTGTTGGCGTCTGTTTATAATAGGTTTAAACAAAGGAGCCAAATTGTTTAATATCGTCTACTAGTTTATTATTCTCGAGTTTAGACATTATTCTTCAAAAACGAAAGTTTAACTTTGTAGTTTCAGCTATACTGAAGGCGTAGATTACGAATATATCTTTTTATCATTTATAATAAAAATGATCAATATTTTCAGTGATATAACGGACAAACCGCAAACATTTAAAACAATTTTATACATATAGAGAATATGTCAACGGCCGCAAAGTATGAAGAATCAAACACACAATCCTGATTGTTTAATCATAATTATTTATTTATATGCTCAGAAACATTTGACATGTTTGGTGCTACAATTTTTGTGGTGTAACATGCAAATGTCTTAATAAATAAAAGTCATTAAAAACAAAACAAAATTTATTTAACAAAAATTGTTTTGTATAGAATTTTCAATAGAATGATAATATTAATAACTAGCAATGTCCCGCGGTTTCACCCACGTACCGATTTCATGGCAGTGGAAAGTCTTTTTTTTCTCTGGGAAATGCATTTAGGCACGAACCCCGACCTACACGTCAGGAATGTGGGACTTGGCGAGGGAGGAGACCTCGCAATACCCACCAAACCCAGCGGAACCCTCTTCAACCGCAAGTGAGGCACCAGGTGTTCAGCTTTCGTATTCGTCCCTGGTACCTCAGATGAGTCCAACTGAGGATTCAAGGAAGGAGTAACCTGCCTCCTTCAGCGGTGAGCGGGAGCATCCGCTGCGTTCTCCCTCTCTCGCTCATGGGCTTCGTTAAGCGAGACTACGGTCTCGCAGAAATAGGATACTCCGGCCCACATCCTATCATTGGAGAGCTTCGCGTCTATAATGCTCCCCAGCGAGAGATTACCATGGCAGTGGAAAGTCTACTAAGTCGGACTATAGATATCTTTTTGTTAATATAAGAGTTTTATTTCATCTAGTTTTCAATTATTTCCTTTTAGATTATTAAATAGAAAC
The DNA here is from genome assembly GCA_015832385.1 of Elymnias hypermnestra. Classification (NCBI taxonomy): domain Eukaryota; kingdom Metazoa; phylum Arthropoda; class Insecta; order Lepidoptera; family Nymphalidae; genus Elymnias; species Elymnias hypermnestra. The sequence goes on along the minus strand of JACTOM010000045.1, from coordinate 2,569,924 downwards.
CTACATTCATAATCTAATCAATATACAGATTTACTTTACACCGAATATATATCTAACTAATACATTTTTAAATTCGTAACATGATCTACCTAGAATGTCCGATATTAGTCAATTTAAAAATACTCTACAGGTATTGTGAGACTTTTTTAAATCGGTGCAGTAATTTTTAGCTTGATTATTATATTTTTTTTTAAATAAAAACAAAAATTGAAAATGCTAAACTTTTTTCTATAATATTAAAGAAGAGATTTATTTGTAATATTTTACTTTCTCAGAACTTTCCTATACAAAATATTTGGTGTAGTTTTGTTTTGTTCAGGACTCGGGATATGGTGTTCTCTTGAGGATAAGATTTTTTAATTCGTTATATCTCTTGAATGGAATGTCCGATTTTAATAATTTACAGTATTAAGAAGTATTTTACAGGTATTGAAACGGTATTTAATTTAGTAGATTAAGTATTAATGTAATAGATTAAGGATTAATACAGAGGTATGAATATTATGGTTTGATTATTGTCGGCACTTTTATAAACTTTTAAAATGCAAAAAAAGTAGTTACAGTTGTGTAATTGCAGTAGTTGGATATATCGTATCGCGGACGTTTTTTATAGATATTAATACGTTCTATCTTCTATAGTTTTCTCAGTGGACGCGAGAATAGATTTTTTGTTTCATTCTTTGAGTTACATTAATGCATTTTTATTCGGGATCCCTTTTTTTTGAGAAAGTAATATAGCTATTAAATTATAAAAAATTCAAATCTGTCCAGTATTTCTGTGTACAAACAAAGTGATACAACGTAACAAACATACATAATGACAAAAACGTTGAACTGTCTAAAATTTAAGTTTACGTTTTATACATAGGAGTCGTCGATTTGTATGTTTAGTTGATAACAATACTTAAAATAAATAATTTGTATATGACAACCGTTTATCGATATAAGTTTTTGAATGAAGTAAATATAGCCTATTCCAGAATATTGTTATTCAAGAAAGTAAGTATTAGGCTTAAAAAATAAATACATTCATTTTTCAGTAAACCACTGATAGAGAAATAGATCAGGCAACGTCTTTTTTTAAGGAAACAGAACATGTAGAATTTAACATCGGCAACATGTCTTGCACGTCGAAAAGTTGCGCCGAGACGTGTCACGAAAGTCACGATGTAGTAAATTTACATAGACTTGTAATAAAATAAAGCTGTCTCCGAAGGGAAAAGTGAAAATACTTATTGTCATCTTCAACTTTGATCTGTAGGAATTGACTATGAAATACTTAAGAACTACTTATCTGCTTCTACTCTAGTTAATCATTATTTCTTTTTTAGGAACACCAACAGCATAAACTTTTAAAATCAAAGTAAAGTTATTAACAACAGTACGTCCTCATTTGTAAGCCAATTACACGTATTTGCAGCATTGAAATAAATGTCTATTAAAAGTGATTTGTTGTTTTAACAAGTTTTGTGTGTGTGTTGACAACAAATATTATTTATTTCAACATCGATGAAAGAACTATTTCCATTTAAATTACTTTTAACGTAATTTTCTCCATTGAGTACGTACTTATACTACTTGTGATTATTTAATAATATTCTAAATATTAATTTTAAGGGGTGCAAACTTAAACTCTCTGGAGTTTTAACGTGTGTGTACGTTTCGTCGAGTTCTTTTTTTTTAAATTACATAGTACCTAATAATATACCAATTTGCAATATTAGTAAGGGCATGGAGACTTAAAAATATAATTACAAAATATTGTATAAGTAAGTGGCAGCCCATTACGTCCCATTGCTGGGCACAGGCCTCCTCACTGATACACGAGAGGGTATTTAGAGCATAGACCCACCACGCTCCTCCACTGCGAGTTGGCAGGTATAGTACACAAGTGCACTCTCAATTCCTTCACTTTCATAGGCCGATGTGATGGAAATCCGACACGATCGGAGAGAGATCAGGCGCAGAACCGACGGCTTAACGTGCTCTCCGAGGCACGGGGGGTGGATCACACCGCCAACTTCCCAACTTAAGGAAAATATTGAGAAAATCGTAACAGAAAACTCAATATCGGTTTTTGAATTGGCCCGACCCGGGACTCGAACCCAGGACTTCATGTCTGTGGCCGAACATGCTAACCACTAGACCAATGAGGCAGTTAAATTACATATTACATTACAAATATTGTATAGTAGAATATTAAGATAAACTAACAAAAAGTAAACTTAAATACTACGCAAGATTTTGCGTCTGGAGGTTTATTTAATACCTATTATTAAGTCACACTCCCCTACTGATACATAATCATTAAAAACTATTCGCGTTCAACGCTTAACTTCACTTGAGAATTTTTTATATAGCACGTTACTCTTTAAATATTGGTGGTACATATTTTATTTTTACATTTTTAAGGTTATCACTATATTATGATAAATTAGCTTCAATAGACTTCAATGTGAGATTACAATTAAGTGTTAAATTGTATATTATAACAAAAAATAAGTAACGGTTTGTATGTATAATTATATAAAGCACATTAACTACTTTACGTAATAACCAATTTCTAGTTAACTATATGTAATAACCAATTACCAGTTAACAATATGTAGTTAACTAGTAATTGGTTAATACAAAATTTCATAACGTTTCATATTTGTTAGACCTGTGGTTATAATTAATGTAAAATTTTGTTTATCAGAATTTTTTTATTATATAGACAACATGCAATAAACCGAAAATGTGTTTGTAAGTAATAATTTCAAATCGCGTTTATATGAGTTAACAACAAATATCATTTATTTCAATATCGGTGAAAGGAATATTTCCATTTAAAATAATACTTTTGATGTAATTTTCTTCATTGAATACGTAGTACACTAAATATACATATAGACGTATAAATATATTTATTTAATTATTATTAAATCATCATAAGAACAGAAATATAATAAATATTCTTTTTAAGGGATGCTTTCCCGTCCATCCTTTTTTTATCACTGGTAAATGCGTTGACGCACCCCGGAAGAATAAGAATTCTTCCAACCGGGAGTGTGGTACTTGCTGAAACCAGAATACCCACTAAAACCCAGTGCATCCCTCGTCATCCTTGGATGAGATCACTAGAGGATCCCATTTCGCATTCCATTCTAGTAGCCTGGATGATGCCGAATATACCAGTCTACAGTTTACTGAGGGGAATAGTGGAGCGCATACGTGCGCCTATTGCAACCCAGCCTCCTTCGACGGAGAGGAAGGGCATTAGCAGCATCCTCCCTTTGCCTCTCATTAGCCTCCTTTAGCGAAATGACGGTCTCGAAAAAGAAGGCAACCACCCTCCAGCCAAACTCGCTGATGAGCATCACATCAATTATGCTCTCCAAACAGAGGTCTCATCGGTCCAGGGACAATAGCATATGCCGCTAGGGCATCCACGCCGGATTCTGTCAACGTATGGTGCACCGTATCTGTCGTCGACAGTAGTTTTTAAGAAATTACATACGAATAGTACCCAATGCAATATGCTTGTATATATGGTAAGTAGCAGCCCATTACCATCCCACTGTTGGGCACAGGCCTCCTCACTCATATGAGAGAAGGTTTTTAGAGCATAGACCCACCATGCTGCTCCACTGCGGATTGGCAGTCACAGTACATATGTGTACTCTCTATCACTCTCATAGTCCTCGCATCGTCGAACATGCTAACCACTAGACCAATGAGGCAGTCTTAAATATATTATTAAATATAATTACAAAATATTTGTTTCTGTATCAGAGTGTCCAATAAAAATAAAAACTATTCGTAGAGAAGATACAACTAAGCACCTTTTGTTGACGTTCCAATAGATCTGCATAAATAAACCGTACTATACCATATGGTATGAAGTGGTCATTTATACTTTGTATTTGTTTGTTGATGTTTTTAAATAGTATTGTTTTAGTTTAATATTCTTCTTAGTAATGACTTCCCTCACTGTTTTAGGAAACTGATTTATTAGGTAGGGTTTTAATGTAATGCATACGTCTTTACTCATACAAGTTATATCTAAGTAGTTGAAGTTAGTAGGTAGAAGTAGGTCTTGAAGTTTTCGGACAGAATAAGTCTTCTGTATATTTTGTAAGTTGTTAATTCAATTTTTTCGGTTATGGGTAAATATTTGTTCTTTTTTTTATTAATCAAAATTTCAAGTTGCCCTCCGACCCGGGTCGGAGACTTTGTACATCTAAATATTGCATTATTACATGTTTTAGTTTAATAATTTTTATCATATCTAGATAATAGACATTTCCAACGCTATATAAGCTTATTACAGAAAACTGAGAGTCATAAGCTTATTAAACTTTGTAATTAAATGAATATAATTAAGATTAGGTTATGTATCAATAAAATCATACAATTAAGCTAACACTACTAAAGTAATATGTATTATTAGAATATAACTTAGAATCTAAAATTAATAAACTAACGCCTATAAAATAATACTTAAAAATAAAACTATATTTTGAACATTGTTTAGTAAAGAATTAAAAACAACCACATAGGGTTTCAATAGGGTCTATAAATTTATATATTATTTCTTAAGTATAACAAATATTGTGACCTATTTCAGCAGCCTTAATAAATAAGTAAAAATAAAATAAAATATGTCTAGTATTATTCTAAATATATAGTCACTGTATATCGTCTAATGTCAAATTATTTAGTTCTATTTCTACTATTTACATCTAAAACTATATTAACACAATATGCTAAAAATATCTCTCTTTCCTTATTACTTTCTAGTATAAGTCTTACGTTATTCTTGTTTATTATAATATCTAATTCTATTGGTAACATTGTCCTTTGTACTTCATATTTTGGAAAATTAAGCAACAGATGTTCTATGGTTTCGTGTTCATTGGTGTCACAAATACATTCGTATGTGTTCTTACATTTAAATCGGTGTAAATAGCTGGAGAAACCAGTGTCCGGTAAAGGCTTGGACTAAGTGTGGGGTAAGATTTATTTTGCCTATTGTTTTTTATGCTTTCTCTAAGTCGTGGAAATACATTTTTGTTACTGCAATAGTTTTGCCTGTTTGATAGCGCGTCTTCTATTTTTTTATGCTTTCTTGTCTTAAAAATCGCTTGATGTGTGAAATTGGGCATCTTCTATAGTCTCTTTAAGAATCCTTTGACAGTGCGCCCTGTTTTGCGAGCTTATCTGCACGTTCGTTTCCTACCACTCTCATGTGGGCTTTGATCCAGAAGAAACATGTTTCATGTAATTTTATTAGGGTTTCCATTATCTCCAAGACTAGGGGGTGAAATCAATTTTGACGTCTTTTCAAATCTAAGGCTGATCTCGAATCACAGAAAATATTACAAGAGTTTTGTTCTATTAACGCCAGTAAAGATGCTTGGCAGAGTGCATATAACTTAGCTTGTAATACAGAGCAGAATGGATCCAATTTAAATATCTTATTTTTAGTACTGACATCATTATACGAACAGGATAAGGCTGCCTCGACTTCACCATCAATTTTGCTTCCGTCCGTAAATACATTGTTTCCTTGGATGTTGTATTCCATGTCTTTAAATCAAGGTCTTTCACGCACTCATTAGATACTGCAACCTCTTTAGCTGGATGATTCGCTCTAAGGAAGCTGACCTTTCCTTCGAGTTTTTTGTATCGTATCATTTCTTGTAGTTAACCTCTTTTCGCTTCATAGAGGTTGACTGCTTCTTTAACGCGAAAGTCTAGCAGAAGCATTCTCGCAAGGATTAATTCAAGGAGACGGTGCGATAACTTTTGTGATTTTTAGAGCGAATCCTCGTTGAATCCTTTCAAGTTGTTTTCTAACACCAGCCTTATAAGTTGCTGTTCCCCATGCACTTGCCGCATACAAAACAACCAGCCCAATTGCTGCCATATATATTGTTCTGATAATTTCTGGTCTTAGTCTCCATCCATTATATAATAATAAGATAATAGAAATATGACTAAATGACTGACACGTGATTTCCCTAAAACTAAATACTTAATTGACTAAATATTTTGCAACCTAAACGTTCATTAAAAACGTAATACTAATATTTCGACAAAATCAAGGACAACACAGTTGATAACTTTCATCATACCTTATTCAATAGCCGCTTTTTCTTTTGGAACCGCTGTTATGCCTTAATAATTTGTATATAAGCAAAACGTGTCAAAACATCTGGCGCTAACTCCAAAAGATTACAGTAAATACTTTTATTTTATCGAATAATCAACGTAATTTACTGGCTCGGTTTACTTTATCCCTTTTCATCTTAAAGGAAAGTTTTCGCAATTCTCCGTAATAGCAGCTCAACTCGCTATAATAAACGATTCAGACGTAAACCTATCGCAGGCTCAACATTGAAATTCCATTTAAGTTTCTTTATAATATAAAGTGTTAGTAGTATGGCGGTTTATAAATGTAGTAATATACCCAAGTTTTAAGTTTAAACTTTGTCTCTTTACTACGTTTTGTTTCAAACTCTAGTAAAAACTTTAAGCAAAGTTGATAGTAGTGGCTTTTACTTTAATAATTAAAAATATTTGATAACACATAGTAACAAAATATTGTTATAAATATTTTATTTACTTATTGATAATCCAACAGAGTTTTAACACGATGTTACATAGAATACTTAATATAATTAAAACAAGGCTAATTGCGGATTACATAAATTACTATATAATATTTGAAATAACAGAGAAAATATAAAAAAATCCGAATTTAGAAAAAATAATTAGAATAAACTAAGATATTCGCTATGTACTTGTAAAGACTTAGTGGGTGTTATGGGTGTGTGAGTGTATTTGTGAGTTAATTCGTATTTTTTGGTGAAATTTAGTCGTGTAAGAATTAGTATCTGCTCTTGTAAAAAGCGGATATGCGTTTTTATGGTTTAGAGTATGTAAATAATAACCAAAGCTTAATAACACCCACTAATAGCTTTGGTTATTCATTTAGTTCCATGTTTCATTTGTTTTTGAATCAGTTCTATGAACTTTGATAGTCCTTGAAGGATTCTTTAGGTAGGTAAAATAAGTCAAGGTGTGAATATTATTTGTTATAAGTTAGTGAAAGACTTGGTATTATGGAATTAAGGGCATAGTTGATGTGTTGATGGGGTACTTGCTACAAAGGAATGTTTTAATTTATTCTGAACCATGTGACTTTCCTAGCTCAAGTTTCGCATATCCGTTGATCATGTTTTTCGATCGCCGATGAATGTTTGAGGAATCTATTTCCAAGTAATATTAAATACCTGCTATTCTTAATAAAGAAGATAGATAGATAATAAGAAATACATTTTGTTTTTCTTAAACCGAAATTTCTTATGGTTCTTATTGCAATGATGGAAAGTAAGCAAAGCTACAGAAAATTTCCCGATGTTGCAAGTAGCTTCGGTTAAATTTGGCGATAGTTTGTTTGTTAATCGGTTGGCACTCCAACTTTAAAGATCTCATGTGACGTAAGTTTAGTTGTCTAAAGTCACAGTCAAATTAAGGCATTCAAATTGGATTGGATAGTTTAAAAGCCTACAAGGAGCATAGATAAAACAAATGCTTTTATATATACTCGTAGATTGCTTGCCATCCCGCAGTGAAGGAACGTGCTGGGTCTAAAACCCTGTCTCCTGTGAGCCTATGCTTAGCATTAGGACGTTAATAGGCTGCTACTTACTATACTTATATAGATTTTTTGTATTTTAGTAACTTGTAGTTTTATTTAAATCAATAACAACACGACATGTATATTAGCAAATATGTTAAACAGTACATGTCGCTTTTTGTTTATTGCTGACAGTTTACCGCTTGACTGTGATCATACCTGATGTTAAGTAATGATACGATAAGTGATGGTAAATCTAAGATAGAAGCGCACAAATTTGGTAAGAGGCGATATATCTCATGCGGTTTTTACACAGCATCGCACAAGAAAACAAATCTCTTTGTTTGGCGGTACGTCTTCGCCATTAGCGTGGTAACTAGCCACGACCGAAGCCTCGCAACAGTCCAGACTCAGACAAATTAGAAAATACGATTTTCTAATTTCACGCTACCGGGGATTGAACCCCGGGCCTCTGCTAGCAAAGCGAGCATTCGCTCCAGTGCGCCAGCGAGGTCGTCGAAAGCCAAGTAACGCTCCAAATGCACCTGTTTTATTTATTGATTTATGTATAAACTTAAACAACCAACTAACCTTTACATGCTTTTAAATAAGACAAAAAATAAAAGCGCTAATAATGAATAGTTATACGTAGTTCCTTTCTTAATATATATTTAAAAAAAAAATGAGATTGTTACCAAAAGTGACAAATTTACCGAAAACACTGGAATGTTTATTGTAAAATTCTGTCATTTAATTACATATGGTCTATTAAAACAATTTCTCAATACGAAATGTTTTCTGAATCATCTTACTTATGAAATTCTGAGTTCAGTTGTATTTTCAATTCAGTCTTAGGATTACTTTAATATTATATAACACAAAGAGCTCAGACTTGTACGCGTCTTATTATCACGAGTTCTTTGCATTTTTGAGAAATAAATGTGATATTTTAGGGAGGGACGCAATTTATGTGAGCATAACGAGCTCTTGTTAGTCTTTTGTAAATAAATGGTTCAAAATTGGACTTGTTAAAAGAGATGCCAAGTGTAAGAAATTGCGTTAGCCTCAGAATTCAGGGTATAGTGGCAGATGTCTGCCTAGAAAAGAAAAAAACTTACTTGTTTATTTTGTGAGTAATATTTGTAATCAAATATAGAAAATAAATATTGTCATAGCTAAATATCGGATTTACTCCGAATAGTTTTACATTTATCTATTCATAGTATACAGAATTGTTTCTACCTATTCCCATTAAAGACTTTCTCGAAGCTATTCAAAACTATTTGAAATTTTGCAGTGATTTCTTTAAAATGTAGTCAGAACTATAGATTACCCCATATTTCTACGGAAATGGAAATTACGCAAATGTCACCACGAGAGCAAATGAGAATGATTTTCTAGTAAATTATTTACTAATTAATAAAAGAATAAGTTGACTAATCTATGCAGATAGAGATAAATTTACGTATATAAAATTCAGTAGAGCTGTACATATACACCAAAAATACATTCATTTAATATATTTATTAAGACAGTTATTTAAAAAAGTACGTAGATATTTCGGTAATGATCTCTACAGAATATGAAAATGACTTTTAGCGTAGCTAATGGCGCAGTCGATTTTACGTCCTTAATCTTCAGTCAATACCATAATTACGTTGAATATTTGGTTGGACTGTTTTAAAAAATAATTTACATATTCGAACAATTCGCAAATATTTCCATTCTGCTGTAGTCTAATTAATATTCATGAATATATAAAAAAGTAAAAGTGATAACTTTTTATGCCATATATATTTAACTTATTATCATCTACCTTATGTTTGCCTCAAGCTAAATAATTATCAATTACAGTTACGCAAATCACATACATACATATACATACAAGGTGTTAGGAGACCGCTCCCAAAAACGAAGACAGACGATAGTATTAATGACACCTTTGATGATGGGACGGAAAAAAATACATCCTGATTTAAAAACAATCGTTTTATTAGCATAATTTACGCTCCATCATTTTAATACAGATAAATGTAAATATATTATATATACAGGTATATATAAACCACATTATTGAGAACCAATCCATATCACGTTGAAGGTTACCAGATAGAGATTGTTCTAAGCAATAGGGTCACCTTTGCCGATATTTTAATTGAAATTTTCTCCTTTGTTAAATCTCCTACTTCAAGTGTTGTGGTGCAATAAAGTATTTTTCTTACTTTCTTTTCTTCTACGGATAAATTAATGATATTACTTTATTGTTAATACTTTTCAAAGATTAAAGAAATATTAACGATTATAGATAAACATCAAGTTATATGGTGTAATGAATGGCGGGAAATTGGAAAAATTGTATAAAGCCATAATGGAAAGAAATCGTGGCTACTAACTCTGGGCAGGCACAGTTAGCTATCTCTAAATAAAAAGAAACTTAAGTGCTGAATAGATCGATTCAATGCATCAATATGTCTTTCGGTGGAGAAAAACTTTGTGAGGAAACCTGCATTTCACGAGAGTAATTCTGAGATTTGGGTAGCATGCCAACCGTAGTGGAGCAGTTTTAAAAACCCTCTCTCCTATGAAAAAAAACTAAACAATTCCAGTTAAATAAAAGTAAAAATGTAAATGTATATTAAAACATGATTCAAGGCAAAGAAATATGGTAAAGTTTTATAAAACAAGTACCTTAATGAACCTTAACAGCGTGACCTTTTGAAACTGAGACGAAATGGAAACTTAAATTACATCGAGAATTTTAAAAATAAAACTTCATGTTTAATAAAGAGGAGACAGTTTTACATTTTGTAAGGATGATATTTTAAAATGGCTCTGTATAATACGTATTTCACAACGCTTAAGCTTGTTCGTTGACATGTAATAAAGAATGGCTTGTCGCTTTGACGTATCGACACCGAGCCGGAAGTCAAGGAAGTCAACCATTCTTCTAAAGTCGATAACGAATTACATAGCTATGTGTGTTTTTTTCTTCATTTTCATTTAAAGAGTTCGTTTCGTTGTATGCTATTAAGTTTACCTATTATATGTATAAAACAAGTGTGCTTTAGACAATAAACAAAATATATATGTTTAAACACATATGTCGGAGAATAAGAGAGAACGGAGAAGCATAAAGCACAGGGGCGTAGAGTTCTCCGCGGACATCGTTATTAATTGGATCTATTATTTAATTTCTTATTCTGTGGGCGTTCGTGGGTAATGTTGGTGCAATTAAACGCTTTATTAATTAACTCGGATTATAATGTTCAATCCCTTAATGTTCCCGATATCAATTTACACAAACTCATTAACACTAATAGCTAGGAACGAGACAGTTTCAATAGTCGACCACTCCGGCCGACCGCCGCTCGAGAACTGCCGAGAGACGGGCCGGACTGCCACTTATTGACTCTACCCCCACGCCGATACAAAGATGGCGCCAGCGTTCCACAGACTNCAATTTAGACAAACTCATTAATAATAATAGCTAGGAACGCAACAGTTTCAATGGTCGACCGCTCTGGCGAACCGTCACCCGAGAACTGGAGAGACGCGCGCTGGATTATCACTGTTGACTCTGCCCCACGCCGATAGAGAGATGATGCCAGCGTTCCTCAGACTATTGCACTCCGACATATATATGTATCATATCACAATCAAAATATTCCATATTTAAGTAGGCGCAAATAGCACTTCTGAATCGTCATTAGTCTGACTGTTGGAAACACATCTACCGTCAGTTCGGAAAGTTGATCTCGCTGAGAAGAAATAGTCAAGAAATTCAACGGTTATTCTTTTAAATATAGTTTGTTTAGCTTTCACGTGGAACTGGAATCATAACATGTCGGACTTGTCGCTTAAATAATCTTCAACATTATAATATGTCTTTTGTAATGATTTTAACATACTTCTTAAAACTATGTGGAGGCAATTGTTATTGAAAATGGGTATGCTCAACACAACAAATGATTTTTTAACCTTCTTTACTCTAAAATAAGGCATTACATTGCCTTATTGGTCTAGTGGTTAGCTTGTTCGACTACATACATGAGGTCCTGGGTTCGAGTCCCGGGTAGGGCCAATTAGAAATCGATATTGAGTATTCTATCAAGATTTTCTCAATATTTGCCCGAAGTTGGAAAAAATTTGGCGGTGTAATCCTACCCCGTGCCTCGGAGAGCACGTTAAGCCGTCGATCCTACGCCTGATCTCTCTCGGGTCGTGTCGGATGGCCGTCACGTCGGACTATCAGAGTGACGGAATAGAGAGTACTATGTTTGCCAATCCGCAGTGTGGCAACGTGGTGGGTCTATGCTCCAAAAATCTCTAAGATTCGGTCAAGCCGTTTCGGAGGAGTATGGGAACGAACATTGTGACACGAGAATTTCATATATTAGATTTTACACGAAAAAATGTAAAAGCAATGTTTTGATTGTATATTCATTTTTTTATATTTTATTATCTCAAAAAAATGACTTGAAATACTGTCACAGGTTCTATTTCCTAGTTATAGTATGGATTTTATGATTTTTTTTATTATATTTTTGATTCAAGTGACATCACCGTTCTACCCTAAGATAATTTACCTTAGTAACGAACTATTTGCAGATTACGTTGGAATCTTTAAGAATATGTAAGATCATATGCAGGGATATCATTAAATCTGGTTATAAAATCTTAGTAAATTAGTCTAAATTCATTTAATATTTGTCAATAAATTGAAATACGTATATTATTAACCTTCTTCGTGGTTTTATAGCTCGACACCAGAGAAATTGTTGGCTGCCGTCACCTCCGTCAAAGCATCGATATATCAAAGCGACAGCGCACTTGATATTTATTAATGGTCTTTTGGACATGTTAACGAACTATCATGAATATTTAGAGTTTGTTTAGGCCTACTTAAATGATAAACACTAATATTGTGTGACAAATTGTCTATCACAATATTCAGACAGTTGGGAGTGTTTTTCGTATTGCAATGTGATTCTTCAAATAATTTAAAAGTGCGTGCGTTACAAAACACATGTCAGAAGTGAAACTAACTAATTTTTAAGTCGTAGTTATATTTAAACAAATTTAAAACTTTTGATTTCCGAGATTTAGAGGATAAAGAGGATCGCCGGTAGCCGCTGGAGCCAGGCGGCGCAAGATTGGGCCTTGTGGACATTATTACGTGAGACCTATGTCCAGCAGTGGACGTCCATCGGTTGAAGCGACGACGACGACGACATACGAATTGTTCTAATGATGTTACAATTATCATGACTTCTCCGGATTGCCCCATATTTCTGAGGGATTGGGAACTACACGCAGCTAGTACATATTTTATGAAAATAAGCATCAAAATCCTACAATTTCAGCCATAAAAAAATTATCATAGCTCGATAGTGCAGTCCATTATTAGTCATGAAAATTTCATGAAAATGTGCTGCAAACGCCGTGAAACCATTTGGTTGATATCATATTCCATTGTTTCCATTGATTTATCTTAAAATATACTCATATTATTATCAAATAGAACCATTGGAAAACCCTTTATTTACATCTCTCAAAAATGATTACCTTTACACCATTTTAGTATTTAAAAAACTTGACTAAATACAAATAATACCCAACTCATTATATTTGTGAATTAGAAAGCCTGGAGACAGACACTATGTTACAGTGTTAATTGTCGGAATTAGCGTTTTAGTTACCGTTTCATATGCATTAAAATATTTAATATGGATTTATTTATATATAAATAAATTATGATGTGTCTACTATATATTAAACTTTATAAATGTCATCAAAGTCAAAATTGTTCTCAAAACAGTAACTCAGTTTTATTTAAACATTATTATATATTTTATCTGTTTTATATCTACAATAATAATGATCACTCGTGTCACAAAGTTAATTTTGCCATTCAAACGTGAAATAGAGAATTCTAGTGTGTTTTAACGTACACTCCGCAATGAATAGCTCTAATTATGCTACATGTTTAACAAAGATTAAATTATAACAGGGCTGGATAGAGAAAGAGCAGGATTTCCGTTTTTATCCGAGGAAAACATTGTCTATCTTTTACAAACTGGGTTAGTACGTAACTTAACAAGGCTCTCAATTAAAAAGGATCGCGGCTGCAATTTATTGCAAAGAGAGCTATAATTAGCCCATATTTACATTTTTATATAAACTAGTTTTACTATTTATTTTACTAAATAAACAAGGATCTATATCATCTGTAATTCCTTTGTTTGTTTTACAAAGTACTGCTTCAAATTCGGCATGTGTTGTAACGCTTTCAACTTTTTCTGAATGAATATAGCTCAGATTTATAGAAAAAGTTCATACAAATATTTTGCATTTTATCTTTTGTGTTATCTACCACGAGGTTTTTTTTATTATTATAACAGGCAAACAAGCTGGCGGGTCACCTGTTTCTTAAACATTTGCATGTGGAAGTCTTGGGGGACTGCTGCAAAAAGTTGGTTCCACATTTTGCAGGTCCGCGGAAAAAAAGATCGTCCAAACCGACTCGTTGATGAGTGTCATTCGTTCAGAGTGTGTGGGTGGAATTTATTTCTAGGATGAGTTGGTCGGTCGTAAAATTGTGACGGCGCTGCTAACTTAAACAGTTCCTCTGAACACTCCCCATAATAGACTCTATAGAAGACACAAAGGGAACCAATGGTTCGTCTGTGGTCTAGAGTCTCCAGTTTGTTGGTCAGTTGGGGGTTGCCGACAATTCAAATTGCCCGACTTTGAATCCGATCAAATGGAAGGACTTGATACTGGGGTGCACCAGCCCAAAGGTGGCAGCAGTATTATGCCAGAAGCGTAGGTCACGATTGGTTACCACCCTTCATTATTATTATATTATAAGGGAAATTTTCAAGAAGATACACAATAACTGCCTCATTGGTCTAGTGGTTAGCATGTTCGACTACAGACATGAGGTCCTGGGTTCGGGTCACGGGTCAGGCCACTTCAAAAATCAATGTTGAGTTTTCTATTAAGATTTTCTGAATATTTGCCCGAGGTTGGGAAGTTGGCGGTGTGATCCACCCCCGTGCCTCGGAGAGCACGTTTAGCCGTCGCCTGATCTCTTTCTAGTCGTGTCGGATTCCCGTTACATCGGACTATGGGAGTGAAGGAATAGAGAGTGCACTTGTGTACCATTCCTGCCAATCCGCAGTGGAGTAGCGTGGTGAGTCTATGGTCTTAAAATCCTCGCTCCTCGGAGTGAGGAGGCCTGTGCCCAGCAGTGGGATGTTAATGGGCTGCTACTTACATACTTTACACGATAACTTGAGGGGAGCGAGTGGGATTATACTATAAAAATAAGTTATCATGTGCAAAGACGTATTCCAAAAATGTAACATTACCAAAAGGGTAAAGACTTTCATGACTTTTTATATAAAAGATTTTCTTTCGAACGACATCACCTTCATTTCATTAAATACAGTATGGATTTATTTATTTAAGTTTTTCAAACTTCTGATATTGCGGTTTTGAAGCAATCTCGTGAAACAATTGCGGACGCTTTTAGAATTTTAAACAAGCATTTTGCAGTTCAGAGACTCGCATTGTCCTCATAAATGGTGCCAATTAGAGAAACGTGTGTGAAACTCTCACAAAGTGTGTTTCTGTACCTGCAATCTTCAACTATGTTTCAATGCGGAGTAGGTTTCTGACTACAAACATGGTTTAATGAACTCTAAAACTGCATAAATTAATGAAAAATGATAATATTGTTTATGAAAGTAATCAATTTCTAATAATTTAATGGTATAAAAGACACATATGACCTTGAAATATAAGGGTCGATAAAAGTTTAATCAATATTATATTTATATTTACAGTTATTCTGAACGATTTGTATTCCGGTACGATGGCAGAAACCATAAGAGGTAAATTGCCTCTTAACAGATTAGCGTGCTTACAACTTAGACTGTATCATCACTTACCGTCAGGCCTGAGCACAGCCAAGCGATAACTAACAATAAAAAATAATATCAGTCGTATTTTGCACAGAGGAAATTACATCAGTTAAATAACATTTGCTTTGTAGCCAGATTTGTGAATGTGCAATGTTAATATACAATGCTTAATTACTTTTTAAACAGTTTTATTGCATCTTTTATTTCATTTTATTGCTAATGTGGATCTCTCTGTTGTTATATTTAAATAAGCAATTATTGTACCCTTTGTATCATTTAAATTGTTGGATATTTTTTTTACATTTATTGCAACGAAGTGTGTCATTAAAAAGAAATTAAGTTGAAAGTATGTGCAAATTATTTATTTCATGAAAATGTTTTTTGGTCTCGATGGCAAAGTAATCACAGGCATTATACACTAAACTAAATAAATACTAACTTACCTATTTGGGATTTTGACGGCCTCGCTGGTGCAGTGCTGCGAGTACTCGCACCACTAGCAGCGGTCCCGGGTTCGATCCTCGGTAGGACGAATTTAGGTAATTGATAATTTATCTGAGTCTGGTCTGGTGGGAGACTTCGGCCATGGCTAGTTACCACCCTACCAGCAAAGACGTACCCCCAAAACAACAAGATTTGTGTTCAGGTACGATGCTGTGTAGAAACCATAAGGGGTATGTCGCCTCTTACCAAATTCGTGCGATTTCATCTTAGACAATATTATCACTTACCATCAGGTGAGAGCACAAACTTCACAAAATCTAGCTCCCTTAAGATTCTAAATACTCAGGTGTTAGATAAAGTTATCGTTAAAAGTAAAATAAAAATAAAAAACTACTTAAAACTGTATTGATATGTCGTGTTAATCAACAACATCAGATAAAAAAATTAAGTCAAGCATGAATGTCAACAAGAAAGTTTTTATAATGCCACTTTAAATAGATTTTCAATAACTTCCGAAATATTTTATTGCAGAATATCGAAAGTTTAATCTGTATGAGCAGAAGAGAAGTCTATCCCTTCAAATTCACCAGTGTTTAGTTGTTATTTTTAAGATATTACTGTTCATAAAAGTTATCCAAGTACCAGTTTTCGAAAACACAAGTTCTATTACAATAAATTTGAGAGTTTTGTAAAGAAAGTTATCGTATATTTTGAGATAAACTGGTGGCGTGCGTGTCCTGCTTTTCAAAAGTTTACCCATTGAACCTTGTACAAGTGTACTTGTAAGACAATTGCCAATGGATTTAGTATTTTACAACTTCTAGAACCCAGATGTTTCCGTAAAGTGTGCCATTTCAGGCAAGTCGGGGTTAAACTTTTATGAAAGTTGTTTTAACACAGAACATTGATACAACCATATAAGATATAGCTATATATTTTGAAATAACTTATAACTTTTAAGTTCCAGTGAGTTGAAATAAATATCACAAAACAAGTTATTTTACAAATATTTAAATTGCTGCTGCTTTTAATTCGAACATGATACCACAATCTCTCAGTCAGACCTCAGCAGACCTTCTTGACAGGTGGTCCTAAAAATGAACATGGATAAGACGAAAGTTATGTCTAATATCCATGTTCCGTTCCGCACAGTTGTCGTTGAGAACTCGACACTCGAAATTGTTGATGAGTATACATACTTGGGATACATAGTCCAGCTAGGTAGGTCCAATTTCGAGAAAGTGATCAACCGCCGAATCCAACTCGGATGGGCAGCGTTCGGGAAGTTCTGGAAGACGTTTTCGTTCAATATCCCTCAGTGCCTGAAGACTAAAGTCTTCGAACAGTGCGTGTTGCCAGTGCTTACCTACGGATCGGAAACGTGGTCGCTGACTATGAGCTTCATTCGGAAGCTCAGAGTCACTCTGCGTGCGATGGAAAGGGCTTGGCTCGGACTTTCTCTACGCGAACAAATCAGAAATGAGGAGATCCGTAGCAGAACCAAAGTCACCGACATAACTCTACGAATCGTGAATCTGAAGTGGCAATGAGCGGGGCACATAGTCCGACGAACCGATGGACGTTGGGGCCGGAAGGTGCTGGAATGGCGACCTCGCACCGGACGACGCAGGAACCCCTCCACAAGGTGGACCGACGATATAAAGAGGATCGCCGGTAGCCGCTGGAGCCAGGCGGCACAAGATCGGGCCTTGTGGGCATCATTTCGTAAGACCTATGCCCAGCAGTGGACGTCCATCGGTTAAAGCGACGTCCACAATCTACCTCTAACTTATTTATAATATAGTTAGAAATGATTACATGTCTTACAACAAAGCATAATTTTATGAATTCCTTCTTCGTTAGAAATATGTTTCAGTGCTGGTCTTAACAAAGAAAAGATTAATGGCGATTCCTAAAACATGTTAAACCTTTTTTGATTAAAGAACTTTTTAATTAAATACGGTTAAAATTGCGAAGATGTTGTTGTGGTTAGACAGATCGATTCTGGTTTAGAAAATAGCGGTATTCTGTTTATAGAAACTTCTGCCTACTTTTTGTTGTTTAAAAATTATTATCGGCGAAGGAAAACCTCACGAGGATATCCTGGAAGCTTTTCTTGAGTATATGTAGCCTCCTTACTTCTATGGAAGTTTACAGACTGTCGCTTAATTACCTAAAAGAAATGAATTGTTTTTTTTTTATCCAAAATCTAACGCATTTTACTAAACATGTTAGCCAAGGGAAGCCCAAGGGACCTGGGAGGATTCACTTCAGTTTAATTCTTATAATTTATAGTTTAGCGAATATTACATTTTTAAAATTCGGAAAGAAAAAATATGGATATTGCTGCAAATTTGTATGAAACACAAAGTTGTTAAACGATCGGTGGACTTCTGCCATTGCTCTAGATATTTTTCAAAGAATGCCAACTCTTCTTTTCATAAATTTGTGAATGTATTCCATACGAAATGTACTTTACCTGAAACTCGTCTGATATTTTATTGAATTTCTATGTAAATTCTTCTAAGGGTACACTTAGACATTTGCATTGAAAAATCGTTAGTTAAAATGTCGAGACTTAACATAATAACAAATGACCGTCTTCTTTTTAAGTAAAGTAATGTATGAGTTTTTAAATATTTCTATGAATTTATGATGCTAAATTCAAATTATTATTTACAATATATTGTTATAAAATCGAATTTTCGAGTACACTGTTTCATAATAATGTTAATTTCATAAATATCGCTTTTCCCTAAGGGTCAATAGATCGCCGTTCATATATAGGATGGCTCATTGTTCAATTGCGTAGCGTATGGTTTACTGAACGTGCTAAAAGCCTTATTTTGGAACTAACTCAACTCTGTTTATGATTTGTGATGATACAGTCTAAGACGAGGATTTGTCATTTGTCCTTCGGTTGTTTTTCACACAGGATCGTAGCGGAATGTATCTTTTTGTTTAAGAGCACTTTGTCTTTACTGAGATAGTGGTAACTAGCCTCGGTGGAAGCCTCCTAATAGACTAATAGTCTAGACCTAGACAAATTAGAAATTACTATTTTCGTCATTTCGAATCGAACCACCTGTCTCCGTTGGACTAGACCAGGCTCGTTATAACTAGACATATAGCATATATTAAGGAATATTATCTGCTAACTGTCTGAAAATATATACTAGCAGTAAGGTAGGTAGTAGCCCATTAACGTCCAACATTAATATTGCTGGGCCATTAATATTGCTGGGCACAGACCTCTTCATATGAGAGAGGATTTTTAGAGCATAGACCCACCACGCTGCTCCACTGCGGATTGGCAAGCATAGCACACAAGTACATTCTCTATTCCCTCACTTTCAAAGCCCGATGTGATGGGAATGGTAACATCACATCGGACGATCAGAGAGAAATCAGGCGCAGGACGGCTTAACGTGCTCTCCGAGGCACGGCGATGGAGAACACCGCCAATTTCCCAATTTCGGGCAAATATTGAGAAAATCTTAATATAAAACTCAATATCGACTTTGAATTGTGCCGACCCGGAACTCGAACCCTCATGTCTGTAGTAGAACATGCTAACCTATGAGGCGGATACTAGCGGCATATAGAAAAAAAATTTGATAATGGCTCAGAATATTTTAAGTTAGTCCTGAATAAACAATTAAAGATTTCCTCTTTAACTAATGGTATAAATATAGATGTTGACAAAGACAATGTCATTTCCATTAAATTTCGGATTTAGCAAAATAAATACGTCGTAAGATAAGGAAAAAAAGTCGTTGTAATCTCGAAACGGACGAAATAGGCCTGAGCTTGAATTCGACAAAACCTTAAATTGGAAAAAACGAGAACAGATAAATTAGCTCAGTAGAAGCGAGGCGGCAACTGTTTATTTATAGTCGAGCTCCGAGTATGCTATTAGTCTTGTTTTAATGTTAAAGCATAATATTTCTATGGTTGAAAATAATGTCAATGATTATATAACAAATCTTGAAAAAGTTTTATACTTGCAAATATAGTTTGATATGGTAACTTTTTTTCTTACAATGGATATGCATTTATGCACGCTGGTCAGAGTTAAATCTTATCGGGAATGTGGGACTCGCTGGTAAGCCAGAATACCCAGTAAAACTCAGCAATGCCCTCCGCATCCTTTACTGGAGCACCAGAGGATCGGTAGACGCAATCTACCCTGGCACTGCGGAAGATTTCTCTGGGATACTTAAGAAGGAGGAAGGAGAAGCGTAGATCGACGCCTCCTACCCCCAATCTTCTGCGCCGAAGTGAAGGAGCATCCACAGCGTTCTCCCTGTGCCTCCTTCAGCGAAATAACACTTTCACAGAAGGAGGTCACTGCCTTCCACTCCCTATCACCTGTGAGCATTGCGCCAACTATGCCCTCCAATGAAAGGTTTCCTCCGAACAACAACGGCAATAGATGCCGCTGGGGTCACCACACCGAGTGTTTATGACGATCTAAATCGAGCTAAATCGAGAGCTAAATCCAGCTAAATCGAGCGATGTTAATAAATCGAAAATTTTATTTTTTTCTGCTGGGAAACGAATTACGAGTGCTTAGCTAACGCGACAAATACTAGGAATATTATCCAATTGAAAACATATTATTATCTCATAGTAAATCTTTATAAAATTATAGTTATTAGTTATTAAAATTTTTAGTTGTTAACGAAATACTTTTATTATTTCTTGTTTAAATACTTGTATCACACGAATTTAAAGATATGTGAATACTACGAGCGTATGTAGTTAAACGGCAATTAATCCAGTGAAACTGCCTTAATCTCTTAATAAATAACGTAATATTTTTATGTTACGCTGTGAAAGCCAGTAGGGCTAACAGCTAAACACAATTCGATAAAAAAAACATAATATTGAGATTTAATTGAACAAAAATGTCAAGTGAGACTGGTCGGGAACATATAAATCGGATGAGTGAGGAGTGTAGTGTCAGCCTTTTAATGAAAACCAGTACGAGTATTATGCTTTTATTCTCGCACAAATGCTGTTGCTATACTGTCTCTTTGTTTAAGAGGAACACTGAACCCCGACCTTTAAAGGTTAGAAACCTTGTACCTTCAAGACTTAGGAGATACGAACAAATTTGTCATTATTTTTTTTATAACTCGTGATAAGGTTTTACTTGAATTCATATTGTGGAATATTACAATGCTTACTATATCACAAGACATAGCTTTAATTACGAACTATAATAATAACTGTAATGTAAAGGATTTGATCAATATCTTTTATAGTTAAATCGTGAAAGATACTATCAATAAAAGAAGGCAAAGAAAGGAACGTTATTCTTATATGTCTTTGCAAAGATTATTATTAATATTTACTTTAAATATAATTTCTTTCGTTATTCATAAAAATAAAGGATAATAAAAATTAAATTATATGCATTTTTAACACATGGTTTAAAGTATATGGTCTGTCAATAGATAGTGCAGTATTAATTTAGGATGCTCAAATATTTTATGAATAAAACGATTATTTCTAATTACTGGTCTTTATACAGGCGATACCGCCATTCTATGTCATTTCTAATACCTATTAAAACTCAGTAGATAATTAGTCAAATTTTAATGTATGCAAATAATATGTATACAAGTTACAAAAAGACAAATACCGTAATTTATGACTAAAATAGAATATAGAGCATACTTTTCTAACTTAAGACAGAAATTTTTGCCTAACGCAATTATTAAAACGTTAAAGGTTGTTTGGCTGGAATAACTTAAAGCAATAAGTCCGCCCTTATAATAAAATAATTCAGAGTAAGATATATATATATCAACGTAATACTATAACCGATAAAGTATCATCTATCTATCTAAATTAACAAGAAGTGATAAAGCCGGAACGATAAACGCGCACCTGCAGAAGCAATCTAAGGAACTTCTAATGAAAGCGAAGCTGTTAATAACCCATTTCACTATTTCTAAAAGCGACGTAACGAATTATTTCCGGAGTAGCTTTACATTCCTGGCCTTTAAACATTATAATCAATGTTTCAGGCTACGTATATCGACATTCTGAAAGAATTTGAATAAAAGTATTTATTGAAAAACGTATTGAAAAAATTGCAAAAGCCCACCGCTGACGGCTTCATCGTCACGTGATTCCTAAATCTGCTAATTTTTTGTAACATTTGAATCAAAACAAGACTATAAAGAATAAAATCTTTTAAACATGATGAAAATGAAATGCGTTCATTTTTAGAGAAATGTTGAAATAGTAATAGTAGAGGGAGCTCTGTTTACTTAAAAAGTGGGCATATGGGCAAATCTACGCAAAATAGCGGGTGCGGGAGGAGGAACGTTCAATGCACCAAGGCGTCGTCAAGGCTTTGCAAATCAGACTAGATCTCTCGGCATAAGCAGTAGTTGCAGCAATGCTTATAAGAGTGTGGAGGGTGGTGATCCCATTTTGAGACGATGTTCTTCAAACATTGGAATAATTAAATTTTACTCGTCGTATAGTAAATTTTAAAGGTACCTTAAGTATGTGAGCAATATTTATAGTTACTTTCAAACAAAAGTGGACCTAAAAAAAGAGATAAGTTAGCTATGCTGGGGAAAGAGAGCGGCTATTTATTGAAAGTCGGGTTACGCGTGAAGCTATTAGCCCACCCGCTCGGTACAAAAAATGTCGCTTCGCTTGAAACATTGCGCTGGGGCGAGATATTCTATTTGGATTGCGTTTTGTTCGATGCCAATCGATCTCCAAACAACGCAACGCTTTGAATGGAGTTTCTCTGGGGCCAATAAATAACTTTAACTTTATAATTTGTTCTGTTCTTTTAACGTAGATTAACTTTAAAATGAGTTTTTTTGTGTGACAATGTCTTTACACACGTTATATACTTATTGTAAAAGCTTTTTTTACAAGAGGTTCTTCTGCTATAATAGTAGAAATTTTAGCACATACATTTTTTTTATTTTAATTTTATCTTATTATAATCAAGAGCTACTAATACAAATATACGTACATTTACAGATATTATACAAACTAAGGCCACTTTAAGCATGTCATCCTGAAGCAGCACTTTAAAGCCACACAACAAAGTACAAGCTACCTCAATTCTTACATAGAGGGTTTGGAGTGCCATTTCAAAATATCTTTATTCAAGTAGGCTTCTACAGCACTATTGAATCATTAATATAATCATGAATAATATAATGAATATCGTTTTTTATGTATTATTTCAATGGTGTTGCTTTTATTGAACGACTTACAATCTAAAGTAACGAGGATTCCTTCACACCCTGTTCTAAGAAGAGCCCAGAACAAACTCAGTCGGCTGTACGTTTTTTTCTCATCATCATTACGATATATATCTTTAATATATCCGATATCGATTAGAGCAAGTCAATTACTCTCACGCTTTTTTATCTTCTTATTAGTACTTCCAGTTACAGAATGATTTCTGAATTACTAAATCCTCTGTGAGGAGGCCTGTGCCCAGCAGAGGGACTTTAATGGGCTGCTACTTACTTTTAAAATAGTTCTAAAACTGACAATACGTTATTAACAATTATACACAATTATATTGTATACATTGTAAAAGTTATTATTTTATGAAGGTAGAACATAACACATCAAGTTATTTACCACCTATTTTGTATCTTATTCTTATGATCAATGATACCATTAAAGAAAATTTTTTTGATGCTATTCGTATGTAATAATTACTAACTAATCAAAGTAGCGTTTGAATATACAACGTAACTAAGATAATAAATATTCTTTATTCCCGTTTTTTAGTAATCATATCTTAACATTTCACTGTGATCTCACCTGATGATAAGTTAGATTAATTACACTTTAAGACAGTGGCACGCTAACCTAATAATGATATTGTATAGACATTAATCTAAACTAATATTATAAAGGGGAAATATTTGTGTTTTTGTAGGTATGTATGTATTTTTGTTATGTTTTCACACAAAACTGCTGGACCGATTTCAAAATCTTTTTCATCATTAAAAGGCTGCATTTTCACTGAGCGACATAAGCTATATTACTTTATAAAAAAAACAGGGATCCCTAATAAAAATGCAGTAATGTAACCCAAGCTGTGAAACAAAAAATATGTTATCGCGTGCGCTGCGAAAGCTGTTGAAGATAGAACAAAAAAATTTTCTACAATATTATAGAACGTTATAACATCTACAGAAACGTCCCTAATACCATATGTTCAACTACTCTAGTTATGACACTATAACTTTTTTTTACATTTTAAAAGTTAAAAAGAGTGCCGAGAATAATCATACCATATTATTCACACCACTGTATTAATCTTTATTCCATTAAATAGTATTTCAATACCAGTAAAATACTTTTTAATTTAAAAAATCGGACGTTCCATTCAAAAGATATAACGAATTTTAAAATGTAGCGACCCTTATAATTGGGCATGCGACTGGAGAAATATTTAATCTTTTTGCACGTCGTTACTTTTATAGTTGTAAGTTAACTAGCCACGGCCAAAACCTCCTACTCGTTGATTCCTGAATAGATTAGAAATTACAATTTCCTTAATTTATCCAATCGAAAATTGGTTCTAGGTGATCTGATCATGAATTGAATGCACCATTAGGCCAGTGAATCCGTAAAAAAAATGACAGTAACTATCAGCATATAGTTCAGAAAAAGTGCCTTTATTTTATAACAAATGAAAAAACTTCGGACTTTGATCTGACAAAAACCTTAGAATAAAACGAGAACAGTTAGATTAGCAATGTCGGGGTGAGGTGGGGACCATTTATTGAAAGTCGGGCTACGCGTGAAGCCATTAGTCTTCGAGCTCGGTAGAAAAAGAGTCGCTTACACTGAAACATTGCTTTTGGGCGAGCTTGGGGGTGCTATTCTATTTAGAATGTATTTTCTTCAGTGCCTATCGATCTTAGCGAGCAGACGTCGCGTGTAAGACGCCTTGGGGATCGATATATTTTGTCTGTTTCGCAAAACACTTTAATAAATATAATGCGTTACATTTACGCTGCTATTACAATAGCTTTTACGCGTGTAATCCAGCTAAGATAAGTATGGAATCATATCAACGCATTCTTTTCATATATCTTGTTCTGTATTCAACTTGTAACGAATTATTGTTTATAAATTGATTACTCTTCTTATCTGGAAAGAAAATATAGTAAGGAAACCTCTTATAACTCAAGATGTTTCTGACATAGGTATACTAGCTGAACCCGCGTGGAATGTTTTTTGGGTAGCATATATTAATTAACAGCCCCGCAACGCCCCTTGCAGGTGGAATTTCGTAAAAAGCCTTCTTAGCTGACCTCTACCCGGCAAAAGGAATATTTCTACCAGATTTCAAGTCTCTACGCCTTATGGTTCCAGAGATATCATGATGTGTCAATAGAAAAATCGTATTATAAGTTTCAAGATTACCTAGACGATAGAAACGCCGGGGAGTGAACGAATTGCTCTAATTTGAATTAAAATATAGTAAACTAATATGTTATTGTAATGATGATGGTAAAAAAATACCCGACTGAGTTTGTTGTGGGTTCTTCTCGGATCAGGGCGCGAAGGAACCCTCGTAACTTTAGATTTTAAGCCGATTTTGAGTACCATCATCAGACGTATATTAGAATCAGAGTGTGGAAAAAAATATATAATTTGACGATTCAAAAGTGCTGTAATATGCCTACTTGACTAAAGATATTTTTGATTTGATTTTGATTTGATACCTGGATATTTCTTATATATATTCTCTTATATAATTCTACGAGTACTCGCTTTGCTAGCAAAAATTTAGGTTTTTGTTTTAATTGTCGGGGTTTAGACTGGTAAAAAAGTTTTCGCCATAATTATTTGCCACCTTAGGGGCAAACTCGTGTTGTTAAGCACAAAAAAATATTCAGGTATAATAAGTAACAAAACATCAGCCCAATAACGTCCCACTGCTGGGCCCACACCTCCTCAATCATAGGAGAGAGAGTTTTTAGAGCATAGACCCACCACGCTGTTCCACTGCAGGTTGGCAGGCTTAGTACACAAGTGCACTCTCTATTGCTCCACTTTCATAGCCTGATGTAACGGGAATCCGACATGACCGGAGAGATAAGGCGCTGGACCGACGGCTTAACGTGCTCTCCGAGGTATGGAGGTGGAGCACGTCACCATCTTCCCCAAACTTGGGCAAATATTGAGAGAATCGTCTTAGAAAGCTTAATATCTGTTTTTGAATTGACCCGACCCGGGACTCAAACCTAGGACCTCATATCTGTAGTTGAATACCCTGACCACTAGACCAATGAGGCAGTTTCTGGTTAAATGCTGCGTAGAAACCATAAGAGTAAATTACCCCTTGCCACAGCGGGCTGCCAGCACTAGGATGTCAGTAACAAAGAAGGTTTTCTTTATATCAAAAGATAATTTTATAGGTTAGTTTCCGCTTAATTCGAAACGGCCATACTTTGCTGAAGAGATTTTATGGAATGGATAGCTGATATTGCATCAATCAAAATTTTCTTTTCTTATTGTATTTTATATTACAACGCTTAATATTTTTGGCTCACTATTATACTTCTGTGCCCATAGACAAGTCATTTTCGAAGATAGCTAGTGCTTAAAAAATGTATGGTAATGATGTTTCATTTAATAATTGGACTAACGATAACGTTTTATGTTACACATCATAAAATCTGACGGCCTCGCTGGTACAACGCTGAGAGTCTTTTGCTTCGCTAGTGGAGGTCCAGGCCCAGGACACCAAATTTAGGAAATTGCATTTTCTAATTAGTCGAAGTCTGGTCTGGTGAGAGGCTTCGGCCTTGACAAGTTACCACCCTACCAGCAAAGATATATTTTTTTGTGCTGTCGTTTGGAAATGGATTTACCCGCCCCGCCTAGGAGACAGACGGGAGTGCGGATCTCGCCGGTACTACCAGAATACCCACTAAAATCCAGCGGAGCTCTCATCATTTGTGAATGGAAGGACCGGAGGTGTGTTGTGGCGTTCCACCCTGGCCCCACCAAATGAAGCCGGCTCAAAAATGCACTACAGGGGGAGGAGTTGGATAAACCTCCGTCTCCTCTTTCCTGCTCTTCTCCTTCGGAGGTACTGTATCTTAACTGCATTCGCTCTCTCTCATTGATGTGCCTCCTTCAGTGAAATGACAGTTTCTCAGAAGATGGCAACATTTCAGGCGCGTTCGCTGACAAGCATTGTACTTATAATACTTGCGACGCCAGAAGATTAAGCTGGACATCCGGCCACCGTGTGGTGAGCTGTGTCTACAGGAGCACTACACGCGTGGCAGAGACGGCTCACAACCAACGATTTGGTGCGGGTATTTTCCGAGGCAGCCATGACCGGTTAGTACCTGCAGCAACTGGTAGGAGAGCAATCTGTGACGCCTACCCAGCCATTGCTACAAGTGAGGGCGGAGTCCCCTACCATGGCACAAGCAGCTACTGAGACCCCAGTTCCTCCTTCCATTTTTGGATCAAGGCTCTGTCAGCCAGAACCTTGACCCTCCTGACCTTATCGACATCAGGTGTTTCCCTTCTGACTGCAGCTATTCTAAAAGTAGCGTTTTGTTACTATGCTGCATACAAACTATAAAAGATAAGTTATCTCCTACCACATCAGTGTATCATCACTCACCATAAGGTGAATTTACAGTCAAGCGCTAATCGTCAGCAATAAAAAAAGATGATTTGACAATATACATACAAATGTCATAAAATCTGTTGATAATACGTATTTTGTTGTTATAACACGCCATAAATGGGGGTTTATTGTTTGTTACAGATTTTTATGGTTCCGTCAAAGCTCAAGAATGCCATATCATGGAAAACACATACAAATCTAACGTCTTTGTAGTATGATATAACCTATATCTCAGACACAAGGATGAAGAGAATAATAAAGAAGGCAAGGAACCGCCAACAGGTACTCGCAACTTGACGTGTGGACCGAATGCTTATAAGAAACATGGCTTCGCAACTTGCCGTTATATTATTGTGGCTTGGTGGAAGTAAGTATTGATAAAATTTTAATATATTTTTGACTTTATACCTAATTTAATTTGTCTGTAATAATAAGTAATGTACACTTCAGACAATCGCATTCTTCGACCAACATGTCAAAGGAGAAAAACGAAAGGACTAAACCACGATGCACGCGAAACTTTTTTTAATTTGTACGAATGAGTAAGGATATGTTTGCAAAACAGTCGGCTGATACAATTCATACGGGCCGACATATTGGCCTTGGTTGCTCTGCCACCCGTTATTCATTTTCCTCATACTGCGCGGCCGGATGTAACGTGACTTGTGGGATATATGTAGAAAAATTTGAGGCGATGTAAATGGAATAGAAAAAACAAAAATAAACTAATTATATTCTTATAAAAGATTTTACAAATATTTATAATATTTCATAAACGATCACAGCAGACTTCTAGATTACAAGACCATGAAAAAAATTACCAGTGAAATGAACCAACGTGAATAACGCTTAGAAGGCTGTTGCTAAATCATAAAATAACTTTGAGCGCTATGTCGTCATTTCTGAGCGGTAAAGGTTTAATACCTTGGTAAATCTTGAAATGTAGATAATTGCTGTAAGATCATAAAGTTATGTACGGCAACGTTTCTTTCCAGTGATGTTATTAAATTTTACGTTGTACTTTATAGCCGTACAATATAAATGGTAAGAAAGAAAAATAAACAAAAAAATAATTATTTACGCGTGTAAACACCTGTACCTGTACGTTATGTGGTTTGTCTGTATGGGTCCGTGTTTGAATAGGTGTTTTAAAGGAAAACCATCAACCTTTTGTCACATATTCATGTTTTTATACCCTAGCTAATTCAGGTGGTATTACGCGTGTAACACCAGATGGCTTTTTTCTTAAATAAAAGTAGCCTTATATATACCACATAATAGGACCTATTTGCCAGCGAAAGTGCCGTCAAAATAGGTCCTTTTCAGAAATTACTTACATACAGTTATAAGTACCGCATAAAGTTTCACACGCATTTAGTGAAATGCAGTCGATTTTATCTTACAAACAGACACTGAAATGTATTTACTGTGTGTGTATATTTGCGAGCGTATCTGTTTGTTTGGGTTTTGTTTGAGTGCGTAGTTTACATAAACCTATTGAATTTAATAATGTTAATGTAGAATATATGCTCCACATTACGAAAAAGAGACTTCCAGTGTACTTGAAGACGATAAATTATTAAAATCACTCGAGTACAATCTTGCTTCAAATATATTCCTTTGTGTAAAGCAGATTATTCCAATATTCACGGTAAACCCATGTTACCTCCCGATTAGTACTATACCACATGTATTGGAAACTAACAGAATGGGGAGTTCATTGTTACAATCGCTTCATGATAATCAAAAGGGACTCTAAAATGTTAGCTAATATTAATAGAAATTCAACATCAATTGTGCAACTTAATTTAAATAATAAACCCTGTTCTCAAACTTTATTTGTAATGTAAAAAAAATAAAAGTTTTTTACTACAAATTCATAAATTCTTCGAAATAGTCCGACCGACTTTCATATGAATTTCCATGACGAATAAATAACGATATAATAGGCCAATTCATATACTGAAATTTCTGCGGCAATTGGAAATTTGAAGCTTAAATAAAATCATATTAAGTCCAAGCCAAATATATAAACATTTTTTTATAAGTGTTTATGTCAATGAACTTCTTCAGAGCTGCTGCAATGATTTTGGCACTTTATTGTGTCACTTTATAATATGAAATCTAGCTTTATAGACTAATGAGTAACAATACTTTGATCTAATCTACCTAATATGTGCTTGTATTATCTAAGTCTAGAGTCCAACAACTATGCTTAGTTTATTAATAATGTCTATTTACTCTCACTGTTCTTGAGTTTTTGCTTATAAGCATCGCTCTACACTATATTGTGTCACTTTATAATATGAGATTACAATCTAGCCTTATAGACTAATTAGTAACAATACTTTGACCTAATCTTCCTAATATGTACTTGTATTATCTAAGACTAGAGGCCAACAACTATGCTTAGTTTACTATAATGTCTATTGACTCACATTGTTCTTGAATTCCTGCTTAAAACCATCGCTATACACTATACTGTGTCCCTTTATAATATGAGATTACAATCTAGCCTTTTAGACTAATTAGTAATAACACTTTGACCTAATCTACCTAATATGTATTTGTTTTATATACTATTTTGATGACAATTTTGTGCGTCTTTAGATGGACTCAAAAACATTTAGACTGACAATTATATTTGACAGATATTCCCATATTTTCACGGGTCCGAGAACTATGCAGATAGAAATAGCTATCTATTATATTATTGTATCATGCAACATTTAGCTGCTAAAGTAAAATAAAATAATTTCACATAAATTTTAAATATTAGTAAGTATATCTAGTTTTAAAGTAGTATTATATTTATTAGTTAAGTTTTATTTCTATTATTCGATAATAGTAATACGATAATGAAGTTATTGAATTAAATACTTTTACATGAAAGATGATATAGTTGATTATAAAATGAATAATTGTCAGCAGGTAGCGAATAAACAACAAACGTAATAATACATTCTCGTTACAAACATAATGCTTAGTAAGGTATGATTTGTGATAAACGACTAAATTGAAAATGCCGGAGATGAAATATTATTATGTGGCCAAAATCGTAAATTGAATATGGTTACATTGTAATGAGTTCTTGCCTGGAATTGTGTATTGGGTTCATCCTAAATTCGATCACGTAGCTTTCCCTTGATTTATGTATTCCGACCACCTATAGTATTGCTGAAGGCAAAGATTTGACTATTTAATACTTGTGTTCGGAAGGAGTTTTGATCAGTGAACTGATAATAATTCTACGAATTACTAATATGAAACATTTCGTGAATTCCATTTTATCTCAATGACAATTTTTAATAAAATGAATTATTACATAGCTGCAGTAATATGTATAACTAGCTGAATCTGTGACTTCGTCTGCGTGGAATGTTTTTTGGTAGCATTTTCATTAGGCAAATTGTTTTACAAATAAGAAACATGCGGGTAGCATTGCCCTTTGAGAGTGGAATTTCCTAAAATTTACTTATGATAGATGACGTCAAAAAAATTTTGATCAATTTTTACATACCATAAAAGATATAGTTTGTAAATGTATATAGTGTGTAATGAAGTTTGAATTTTTTTTAATGTAAAAATTAGATTTTTTAATCAACTCCCCCCCCCCTTTGCTTGCATGTGGAATTTCGTAAAATTTGTTCTTAACTGATCTCTATTCGGCAAAAGGAATATTCCAACCAAAATTCAAGTCTCTACGCCTTATGGTTCTAGAGATATCGTAATGAGTCAATAGATATAGATAATTATATAAATAATACTTTATTTCTTAAACTCAAACATAACTCTGTGTATAGAAATCGTTACAATATTTACAATTACATTAAATTTTGATAATAAAAAACAAGACCTATTTAATTTAAAATATAAAACTTATATCATCTCAGCAAGTTTAATTTTGGTATAAGGGAAATCTTGGGCTTTCTATTATATTGTACCAGAAACCTCATAACTCATAAAGGAGTTGTCTTAATTTTGAAGACTATCGCAAATTATACAATACTCATTTTATGTCGGGTACGTCCTTATTTCATGAAGTATTTAAATTTAACGAAATTTGTAAGTAATCAGAATAAGGGCCTGCGTGTTTTAGCAATACCAATTGTCTTGCGGGATTGTTTTAATACAAATAAGTCAACAGGAAACAACTCATTGTAAGGTTTTCACTTAGGTTTCTTGTAAACTAGCAGTAAAGGTTTTAGGTAGGAATAACATTGATATTAAAATTGAGAAAATTCATTAAACTTTAAGTAGAGATATATTACTTATACGGTATTATCAATCAGAACAGTTGCTTATTTAAAAGTATTTGTTTTTCAGTATATTTTCGTTAATCTAACAAAAAAGAAATTGCAAATTTTGTTAGAAAGTTTCTTTTAGTTAGAAAAAATTTCTAACACAGTTCGCAATTTTGTTATTGATTAAATGACCGTATAGTCCAGATAATATGTTTAATTGGATTCAATTTCAATTTAATTTTACGATATGTCCATTTATCTGAGACACAGCTCATCGAATCTCGAAAAATTTTGTAAGACTATTAATGCAATATTAATTTTTATGCGAAGTACACTATAAGACATTTGAATGAAACTGTGTCATTGTATATATTTTATAATCTGTGAAATTCAGAACAAACAGAAAATGTGATCGTATAACGATCGCTTTTATCCGAGTGCCTTAGCCACGTGATTAGATGCGTCAAGTTCTTAAGCACGTGATTAGTTCACGTCGTCTGTCCTTTGTCTGAGAGATCGATAAAATATTTATTTGTAATATAGAGTACTTTATTTTTTCCCTTTAGTGTAGCATCCGCTTTGTGCGATTACAAGCAATGAGGACTTGGTTCAAGTCCTGATTTGACAAACTTAAAATTAATATTAGGGTAGTTGGTAACCCTGTGCCTCGACGAGTACTTTATTTTGTCGGCACTGTGCCATATCTTTCTCCAATCATCATCCTATCGAACTGGCTTAGTGTTGAGAGTACCCCTTTCGATACCAGACAAATAGGCAAACTAAAATATTGCATTTTCTCGTCTGTCTAAGTCTAAACTGGTGGGAATGCTCGATCGTGGCTAGTTATTACATTACTTGTATAATCCTGCTACCAAATTTAAGATTGCTTTCTGGTGCATTTCTGTGTTGAAACCATAAGAGGTAAATTATCTTTTACCAGGTTATTTCACTTCCATCTCAGGATGTTTAATTACGAAGCATCAGTTAAAAAAAGGGTACCAACCAGTTACATAGGAGCTAGTGTTGGGCGAAGAAGAATTATTTAAATGTGTTTTTAAATTTTGGGAGACTCTCGCCCGTAATATCGATTTCGATAAAATTACTGATGTCATTATAAGTCGTTAACAACCTCTTTATGGTTGCTTAGGTTCGTTTTGGTAACGCTGGAATTAAATTACAGTCAAGCGCTAGCCTGGTAGAAATAATTTGCTTCCTGTTTAAAGTAATTATTTTTTTTAGGCGTGTTTGGTCTACGAGACATCCATCTAAGCGTTCCAGAGGC
Source organism: Elymnias hypermnestra (assembly GCA_015832385.1). Taxonomy (NCBI): domain Eukaryota; kingdom Metazoa; phylum Arthropoda; class Insecta; order Lepidoptera; family Nymphalidae; genus Elymnias; species Elymnias hypermnestra. The sequence goes on along the minus strand of JACTOM010000045.1, from coordinate 2,536,731 downwards.
GGTGGGGGTGGGATCTAGTGCTACGCTTGGTTGCCGGTGGGCACTGGACACTGGGGAAACACTATATACTGTTAAATGGTATCACGGTGCCCAAGAATTTTTTCGTTTCGTGCCTAAAGAACTTCCAAATACAAGAGTTTTCTCACAGACTGGCATTAGTGTTGATGTAAGTATATGTACTTTTATACTAACAATAAGTAGACGATACAGTCTTCATTCAATGGTAAAGAACAGGTTTAGCAGATTGACCAAATGTAAATACTTTTAAATACTCCCAGTACTTTGGTTGTGGGAATGGCTTACTACTGTTATTAGTTAATTCATTTTTGGTTATCTGAACCCAAAGTGATTATATTATCGCTCGAGTGTTGCGAGTATTCGATTTGCTAATAAAGGTCCTCGGAAGGAGAATTTAGAAAATTGTGTAATTGAAAATTGCCAAGTTACGACCACACTATCAAAGAGATTTGTGTTCTCGTACGATGCTCCATAGGAACCATGAGAGGTATCATCATTTACCATCAGGTGTGACCACAGTCCAACGCTAACCTGTCAGTATTAAAAAAGAATACAACTATTACAATAACTGTATACCATAAACAAATAATCCGCTGGGCTTAAGACACATAGAGTGTTACGCTAAGCTAAATGATGGAATTGTTTATTTCCTTAAATTCTATGTGAACGTTTACCGTATTTCTGCATTAAGTTTTTTTAGTGACATACAACCGTCGGTTCAGCTGTCTTCAGAATGTAGGAAAACAGAATTCTCAAGAACTTTAGTTGAAGGACACGTAATACCTTTAAAATTTGGCAGAACGCCATGTTTGAGCCATAAAAGTGTGCCAAAGTAATACATTAAAAACATTTTTAGCGAATATCGCATTTGTGGAATGACACTGCTACGACATTAAAGGGATAATATGAGAGCAACTTAATTAAACGATACTATTTCTTATCTTAACTCTTTCGAGTCCTTGAACTCACTGTAACTATCAAAGAGTATATCGACAATGTATTTTTATGTTTGGTAATGGAGAGGGTTTTCGGAAAAATTATTTGAAAGTAATGTATTAATTAAAAATGTACTAATTGCTATTAAAACGTATAAAATCAGTGGGCATTACATATATCGTTCATAACGTTATGAAACTTAATCCTCGCCAAAGAATACAACAGGTCACTTGGACTTCATTAAACTTTAGCTTCCTTTTTGTTTCATTATTCATTAATATAATTTTTCTCATATGCTGTTAAGATGCGTGTATTTATTTTCTTATGTAAATATAATGCACACCGATAATTTATATACGTATAAAACTAAAAGTAATCGTATTATAAATATTTTAGTATAGTAGTAACAAAGTATTTGTTCTAGTTAGTAAATCTTATTATGTATCTATATATTATGTGTATTTAACAATTTCTATGTATGTATGGGTCAAGTCGTCGGGGTTGGCAGCGGAATCTCTTCCGGAGATTCTTAGCACCCCCTGCCCCGCCGTTACCATAACCGCTGCCAGAGCTAGGAATAGCGGGGCTGCCGGGGACTGGGGGCCATTGATGTGTATAAGAGACAGCTGTCGCACTCCACGCTGCAGTTGGATAGACTCTGTGCTTTGGTCCTGTATACGGACTGACATAGTGGCGTTTTCGTACAAACACTTCAACACGTGTATGTACCGGTGGTCAATTCGGCATCTCTGCAGCGTGGACAACACGGCCCATGTTTCCACCGAATCGAAGGCTTTCTCATAGTCCACGAACGCCAAGCAAAGTGGCCGATTATACTCCTCGGTCTTCTGTATAATCTGCCGCAGCGTAAAGATGTGGTCTATGGTACTAAAGCCTTTTCGGAATCCGGCTTGTTCGGGAGGCTGGAAGTCGTCAAACTTGCGAGCGAGACGATTCGTAATGACCCTCGAGAACAGTTTATAGACCTA